>CM068711.1:16681165-17181165 GCA_035079005.1 Fraxinus americana
CATGAAAGAAGCAAAAAACATATATTATATTTTACAATTTAGGTTTTAACTAAATGACTCCATTTCCTTTTTTTGAAATCCTGTTAAAACCATTGGCTCCTCATCCTCCTTAACCCTCTTTGTTCTAATAGCTCATAGTTGATATGGCATCGAGGCCTTTTTTTAGATATTTTCGCGCTTATAAAATAGTCGTATTTCAACGTTACATATTAACCACTTACATCATTTTAATTGTCCCTTTATAGCTGAAACAGGGGTTCTAAAGGGATTTTTCTTTTTTCCTTTTCCAGGTTTGAGAACAAGTAAATTTCAAAATGGTTGGATTTCCCAATGGTAGTTAACAAGGTTAAACTTCATGCCAAAACAGGAGCTGGTCTCAAAGTACCTGTTAACGAATTGTGTCTGTCCATGTGAGCCTCGTCCTTCCATACTCTCCAACTGTGGATCTGCAAATATAGCGAGCAACAAAAAAGCCAGAATAGAGAAGTAAATAAAAAAGAAAAAAAGAGAGAGGAAATGAAAAATGAATTTTGCACACTGAATCACATTGCAAAATAGTCGGTAAAAGACCAAAATTTAACAGAAGATTCCATTGAAGAAAACTGATATTACCTTAACAATTGCCAACAGCATTGTTAAGCAGCTGTAAGATAAATGTGTAATTGCCATGACAAAGATGAAGCGATGCACAGCAGGAATCCTGGGCATAAGTCTATCTCAACAAATTTCTTATTGACAGGCACAGCAGGAATCCTGGGCATAAGGCGTTTGTGCTTGTAAACGTTAAAAAAAACTACAGACCAGCCCTTTTCCAGTCCGTCCAACCCACTCTCTATGTGTCAATCTATCTAAACATTTAGTTCTACAATAAAAGGCACCCGAACAAGTGTGTTATTTATATGTTAAGACTAGTGCGTAGACTCAAAGAGGCTCAGCTCAACACAGAACAATAATAAATCATTCAAAGTCAATAAACCCAATTCAGTTATCACAAGAAGCAATTGATTGAAACGAATTTACAATAAATTTAATCAACCCAGATAATAAACCCAACAAAGAGAATTATTTCCTAACCTTGGATATTCTAGCCATGCCCACTTGTTCGTGACGGAAGATAAGGCCAGGAGGGTAGCCATGTGAAGCCATCAAGCAAATCTCAAACATTTCCGAAACCCAGATTCAAAAACCCTTAAAGTTTCTGAAACCAGATCTCTATTTTCTGTTCATTAACCAGACTATGGCCTCGAATCCGATTATGGCTATGGGTTAGGCAGCTGGAATTGACCATGGCCTTGAGGTCCTACATTTCGAGCTTGAGCTCTTCCTCCGCAACGTCGGCCACTGGATCCTTCTTCTTCATCTTCACCTGTGTGTTGGAGAAAAAGGGGACGAGACGGCACGCATGGGGATGGGTATTGTGTGATTAGGTTTTTTATTTGGGTTAGTCGGGTGGAATTGAACGGGTTAGACCCAAATTGCTATAACAATTAACGACAAGATGCAATGAACGTTGCGAAAAGATTAATGACAACGTTCAAAAGCGCGTTGCTAAAAAGAATTAAAAACAACGTGCAATGAATGTTGCGAAAACGGTTAATAGCAACGTTCAAACGCGCGTTGCTAAAAGAATTAACAACAACGTGCAAGAAACGTTGCTAAAATGTTAATGACAACGTTCAAATGTCCGTTGCTAAAACATTCAATGGCAACGCGCATTGCCTGTTGCTAAAAGTAATTAACGGCAACGTGTATTGTACGTTGCTAAAACATTAATAGCAACGTGCAATGCACGTTGCCAAAACTCAATTTAATAGCAACGGATTTTGAACGTTGCCAAATGGTGTATTAACAACATCCTTTGCAAAAACGTTGCCAAAACTCAATTTAGTCAACTAATAGCAACATTCATTTGCTGAATGTTGCCATAGACCCCTTTTAGCAACATGCAATTGATGAATGTTGCCTTTTGCATGTTGCAAAAGGCCTTTTTTCTTGTAGTGAATAGTAGATACTGGGCCCTAATATATAAAACAATCGCAACTTACTACGTTACGTTCTAAACTACGAAAAACTGAGATCCATGTTCTCCTATTTTGTAAACCAAAAAAGAGAAGAAAAGATTGAAGCAGAACAGTTCAAAAAATGTTATAAAAAATTACTTTAATGAGATTTGATAGTACGTACCTTTATTAGATGCATCCTAAAATAGAGAGACCAATTCCTAAAAAACTAATAAGATTTACTATTAAACAGATATATAAATTATGCAAAATATATTTGAAGTAACTGGATAAACATCTATGTAATTAGAGCGCAATGTCGTGGTTTTAGCTAAAGATATTTCACCTTGGGAGTTACACATTTCCTAGTGCCCTCTTATTCTCTTCGAACATTGGCAAAAATGTTGGGTACAAGAGAAAATGCAGAAAGAGTGATTATAATTTCATTCCAACAAGTGTCACGGCAAAATTTTATAGACGTCGCATTCTGACAGCATTCTAACAAAGCTTCTCATATCAGATAACAGAACTTTTAAATTGCAGGAATATCACATTTTGAAGGATCAAATAAGATATTCAAACTAAAATGGATGAATCATTTGTCTTATGTTTCCTTTTATTATTATTCTATTTAACTCTAATTCCAAACATTTGCACAACTTAACCTTCAGGCAAATTGCCTGAACAAAATTGATAAATTCACCTGTTCAAAAAGGTTTGATTAAAACGATGAAGAAGAATTATGTCGACACTCTATGACCAGCCGAACATTAATAAAAAATATATGAGAAACTGTCATGTACATTACATAAAATTACTCCAGTACTACATAAGTAACCAAAAAATTTTTTGATCATGTAACACTTACTTTCACAATCTATGGACTACCTACACTCTTTTACTTAACTATTTTTTGTCAATGATAGAGATAGATGTTGAGGTGCCGAGGAGGAGAGAGAGAGGCAACAAAGAATAAAAAATAGGGTGACATAAAGGATCAATAATTTGACTGACAAACGTATGATAATACATGAAAAGAGAATAAAAATCAGCAATGGAGATTATAAGGTGTGCATGACAAAATCATATAATAAGCTACCTGTTCTTGAAAATCTCTAGCAGAATCTAAGTCCACATCTCCATTGTAGTTCATATGTAGGTTGTGTCACCATTTGTGTGAGGGAGTATCTCATGAGCTTCACAGGCGCCAGTAAAATACAATCGCTCATGGATGGTCTATATCTTGAAGCAGTCCAGTCTTGGTGTTGTGAAAATACAAGAAAAATATTAAGTTGCTATATGAATTTATATAAACTGCTTCTCAGTCCACAACAGATGAGTACCTCAACAAGGCATCAACAATATCTAGCCATGAAAATGCTATTTGATCTTTAGAGGAACCTGCGAAAACTTCTATAGCAAAAGTAAAGAATAAAAAATAGTACATTTTATTTATTGTAATATTTTTACACAATACTAAAATTGAGAAAACTATTGTATGATAGCATATTATAATAATTTCTCAAAGATCAAAAAATATACCTACGAAAACATTCAAGGTCTATGAATGTACAAACGAGATGATTTCCTTATACACAACGTTTTTAGTGCATGTGTCATGTGAATTGTCTATGGTTGATGGTTTTTCTAGAACTTTTAAAGATGCACTTCTATTTGCTATTGATAGTGCTACATATAGCTGATCATGGTAGAAAATAGGCTCTGGATGATATAAACAAACAAAATCAAGTGTTTGACCTTGTGATTTATTTATTGTCATTGCAAAACACGGCCTAATTAGAAATTGAGTTCTCTTAAATGAAATTGAGTTTTGATCACTTTTAAGTAGTATGAAAGGAATCTTTGGTAAGAAAACAAATTTTTCTCAATATTCACCAGTTGATTTTAGCAAGAATTACATTTTTCTCAAATTTTCGACAAGTAAGGCGTGTTCTATTGCATAATCCTTCAAATGGATTGATATTTCGCAATAATATTACAGGATAATTTACCTTAAGTTTTTATTCATGTGGTGGAATACCAATTGGTGTCAAGGTATTCAAAAAATCTTCCTGTAGACTTTGTTCTAATCTATCAATTGCTTCATTAAAATTATAATATGTGAAAATTTCACATGGAATTTGTTCAAGTCAAATTCTGTTAATATAGTCAACACATTCGTTTGTAGGTGTAAGAATAACTCTGTTTGCCATATCATGCAAATTGTCAGCATAAGCTTCTATATTTGGAAAAGGATGATGTATCAAAATTTTTTAAAGATGTGATTTCATCTTCAAATGGTAGAATTATACTATCTGGAAGCATAATGTATTTACAAGTATGTTCTTTTTTTGTTCCACCTCCAATTATAATTAAGTAATCATAGAATGTAGGATCTAACGTTGCTCTCATATTTTGAACCAATGGTAAATGTATATATGAAGGCCATATGTCTAACAAACCAAGCTAGCTTTTATTATATCTTCCTCTTTTTTTTTTCCTTTCGGTACCACTGGTAAAACTTGTCGAAAGTACCCTCCAAAAATGATCACTTTCCCACCAAAAGAAAAATTACAATTAGTAATATCTCTAAATATTATGTCTACAACTTCAATAGCACAACGATTTACCATAGGTATTTCATCACAAATTATTAACCTAGACATTTTCAATAATGTTCTTAAAGTCGATTGCTTGTAATAGAGAAATTTACTTCACTAATTGTTTCTAAAGGATTTTTAAATCTTAAATGAGCTGTGCACCCTTCAGACAACAGAGAAGCAGCTACCCTAGAGGATGCAGTTGCTAAAGTAATGAAATTTTGACTCTTTACACTAGTTAGGAGTGCCTTATATAAAAAAGTCTTACATGTCCCCCTTGGACCATTAATGACGAAAGTACCACTTGATTCATCTTTTATTTTTTCCATAATTATATCATATGCAAATCATTGTTCTTTATTTAATGTTTATGCTCAAGGAAGTCCCCCTTCAATACTAAAATTGATTGTTTCTTCTGCAATCATTTTTGTCAATCTTTGGGTGTCATTTATATTTACAAAGAAAGGAACTATTCCATAATCGTTTATGTTTTTACCTAATGATTCTAATATAGAATTGATGTCTTCCAAAGCTTGTACTTCAGCAGCTTCAACATGTATATTTTGATGTACATAATCGTCAATCATATAGGATTTAAATTTATCCCATAATAGCTTTGGATGATTAGGACTACAAAGTATTAAAAGTGTAGCAAATAGACGTCTTAAAGAACCAGACATTTCGTAAAAAATAGCTTCGGATAAACATTCGTCACAATGATTATCACCACTTAACAAACCATGTAAAAGTTCTGCTTTTCGGTATGTAACAACAGTTACTCCATTCGAAGTTCTTAAACTATTAAATGATGTTGGACCTCTAATATGATTAAGAAGAATATGGAGGAAATAGCATTCTCTTTCATATGGATTAACTTTCACGATTCGGCCTATAACAATGTGTTGTTTTCTGGGAGTCCAAATTTTTCCATTTGCATTCCATACAAAATGGGTCGAAAAATCTCGATACAACAATGTTCGAGCAAATTCATTTGCTTCATTCATACGAAAAAATTCAGTTAACATTATTTTCCTTGTATACTCATTTCCAATAATGTTAGATAAATCATCTTTATTATTGTACGTTACATGCTAATGATCTTCAATATGTAGTTGTAAAGCATAAACAATATGATAAATTTTTGACAAATTAAAACAAAAAATTCTCCACATAGCTCTAGGTATAGATATCCATCTAGCTGTTTGATAAACAAAAATTTCATCTATTTTCTTTTTATTTTTTCAACGAAAAAATTAATATGATCATGTCCTTTATATACATATTTGTACAAATATTTTACTGCTTTAATAGAAGAACATACTTTATGTTAATATGGCAATCAAATTTTGCACTTAAATAAGGATTGTTTGGTACAACTCATCGATTATCTAAAATTTGACCTCTAATTTTAATAGAAATACCACTATTACGACGCATGTACAATGGGTATGAGTTATCACCAAACATAGTACTGTTACAATAATCCCTAAGATATTTATTCTTACAACCATTATTTGCTAATATACATACTTTTTTTGAATTTAGATTTCCACAAGAACCATGCATATTGTGTTTTACAATAACATTATGAGAATGTGAATATTTATTTTTATGAGGAATTTCACATGACACTATCCTATCAACTTGTTCAGCACAAGAGATTTTATTAGCACAGCTAAAAATCAATAATAGATGTGCATGCGGGAGCTCTCTTTTTTTAAAATTCAATCATGCATATATGAGCAACAACATAGGCAAAATATTTTCTTTGTACAAATTATTTTTTAACTCTTCTAATTTTGCTTTGAATATACGTACAACTAAATCTGGTCGATTTTGAATTTCATCATTGTGTTTCAATTCTTGCCTAATTTCTAGCCAATTTGGATTACATGTTATAGTTAAAAATACATCCAATTTTCCATAATGTTGGACAATAGCCATCGTATCTAAATATCTTTTTAGCATATCTCTAGGCCCACATGTAAAGCTTTGTGGTAGAACAATCTTCTTTTCATTTTTGTACCCTCTTATTTCCCCATTTCAAACACTATCTACAATACCATGATAAAGATCAGCATAAATTTCTTTCTGATTGTTACGTAAATAATCTAATTTGGCAGTTTCAATTTTAACGTACATATCTACAACATATTATTGAAAAAGTCTATTAGCATGAAGCAACACAGACTTACCAAAATGTTTGATTTGTAACTTGTATGAATAGTATTCACAACAAGAAACTTGAGATCGTTTCTTCGTTCCATTAAGCAATGCATAACGAATAAGACAACAAATATTACATTGATTTAGAGCTTATTTGGGAGGGATTTTTGGGGAAGAATTGATTTTGAATAGTGATATGATGGGAAATGTGTGGTTGAAAAAGAAGAAAAAATTATTGATGTAATGAAAAATATTATTTTATTGAAGAATATGTGGTTGAAAATGAGAATTGATTTACTGTAGAAAAATCAAAATCACTCGCAAACAGGGCCTTAGAACATTTAACTTTGTAAAAGTGAAAGTATAAAAAAGTATATTAACAAACCTTCAGGCTCTTTCTCAATGATTTCTACTGCAGAATTTACTATGCTAGCAAAAGCGACGTAGTTGGGCAAACTTTAAGTTTGAAATTATGTCTTTTCGCATCTTTGAATACCTTCATGCCAACCATATTCTCCTAATGGGAAAAGGAAAGGGTACTGCAAAGGATCATAACAACCGTAATAATAATGAACTATGTGTGAATCACCTGAATGAACATAGATAGTAATATCACGAACTAGATACTTGCATTTTCATCATCCTCAACACATACAGCAACTACTTGAGATGCTGAAAGAGTATTGAAAACTCTTTGATCAAGTCCTGGATCACATCTTATTTATATTCGATGGTCATACAAATTGGTCATATCACTTAAAGACCTAAAGAATCTAGTATATGGATTTACTTCAAGGATTTTCATTAAAATAATCAAAGTATATTCAACAAAATTTTCTGAGATTTTCACACGATTTTCAACTTTATTATTTGTACCATAAAAATATAACTACATATAAGAAAGCATATTATTTTTTGGCATGAGTTGGTTCACATAATGGTACACATGTCCTTGAACGCTAAATGTATAAATACCTTTATATGCTTTAAAAAGCTCTTTATTGTATTTTACACCAAAGAAAGTGAACCCAAAATGATTATTATATCCAGGTAAAAGTTTTTGGAATTCCATACATGTAAGTTCATTAGATGTAAATATATCATACAATTCAATTGGTGAAGCAGTTATAGAAAGTTTAACTTTTCCATCAGAACAACAAAATCTTTTAGTTTCTCTATAAATTTTCGTGCACCACAGTGTTCGCAATATGTGTATGTGGGTAATACATATCCATTGGTTGGTATGTTCGATAGGTTAAAACTTCCTTATAATTTAGAATGAACGTGATTAGTTAATTTCTGATTTGAAGTAGAAGCTTCAAAATCAAGATGTATTGTAGATTCATGAGCATAGGAAGAACCTAAATTATTATTTTCAGATAACACATAATTATTTATCCTTTTACGATGATCAATGTGTGGAGTTTGAATTTGTTTCTTCTTATCTGCCTATTTTCGGGTTTGTTGTTGGCAAATGGAGGCCGCATATGATTCACTTGGACTTTGGGAAGTACTTTCAACGTTACAAAAATCGAATTCTTGATTAGCAGACATATCCAAAGAAATCTTCACCTCTAATTTAATGGAAGCAAAAATTCTTGTCTTAGTGAATGAAAGAATAAAACAACTAATAATACTACTCAATTTGGTGGAAAAAAAAAATTAACGCATACAAGTTAATCCTACCCTAATGCTCGGAGACCGGATCTCCACGCAACTCGGAGATCGGTATCTCCGCCTGTGCAGATAGAGTCTCCGCGCACATGGAGATCTAAGTAGAGACAAGCCTTCGCGCCGCGGACGTTTCTCCGCGCAGTTTTTGAATTCTTATTTTCTTGAATTACTTTTATCCTTTCCAACTTTTCCCTTCATGGCGAAAATGTGTATAGGCAAACATATGAGAGCAATTGAAATAGATGTCAATTTTCAGCATATTGAACAATGAGAAAACGATGCATCCAAACAATGAATAACCCAAATCTTGAACAACTAATTTATTATTGAAGACACTCTTCGCAAATTTTGAGATTTAAACAATTTTTATGGAAGGGGGAGAAAATTAAAACTTGCCTTATATTGATCGTAATTGAACTTTAGGACAAAAGAAAGTGCTTCAAGTGGATGCAGTTCGAAACTTCGAGTCGAGTTTAAAGATGAGAATGGAATGGGTCTTCTTTATTGTTGTCGAGATAAGTTGAACAATAATAATCGGAGAAGAAACCGTGTTGCTACACTTAGTTTAAATGAGATTGACCGCTGTAGCCAAACAGATGATTTTATAGTGTGAAAACTGGCAAAAAAGAGTAGAAATACCATCACTTTCCCTTGGTCGATAATCAATAAATACGGCTAATTGCAGCTTGTGAGAAACATCAAAATTGTCAAGTTTTTGTCTGTACATGTAACGGTAAAATGTGAGGAGAAAATACAAATGAACAGTGTTTCTCAAAGTCCCTCCTTTAAGAGAGAGTAAATAAACCCTCTCCATTTTTCTGACAAATTAAGCATGCAAACTATCCTATAATTCTATTGACCCCCCTTTAAAAAAGAAGACTTGAAAAAAAAAGATATATATATACACTTGTTGGCCCGTGCAAGTCTAAAGAATTGCCAATCACAGTTTTACTACATTTCTCATGATACAAAGAATTAAAAATGACCACAAATTCAACATTCTAGTTTAGCATGCAATATTTGGTATCAAATATATGCAATTACTCACAATTTTAATTCATAAACTCTTAGCTAATCACGATTTCTTCCTTCTCTAAGAAATTTAGAAAGTTTCCATGGCATTTTTTAGCTTCCTTATGTAGAATAGCGAAATTATTCGTGTCTCCAGTCAACTCTAAGCCATTTATTAAGATTTTAACTTATCTGGATCGATCACATGATGATGATTTCATCAAGTAAAAGCAGTACTCCATCGTCAATCCAGCAAGGTTCAAATTCATCAACTTTTGAGCAATGAATTGAAGCTCTCAACATCTAACTCGTAATTACTTTCTGATTTGAATTCCATGGCAATTTGCTGCATTCTTCAACATAAATTCCATTCAAGATCTTACTTAGAAAGAAGAATTCTCACTATCGTTATGTGGTTGAAATACCTTACTTTTCAAATTTCAAAACCTTCATTTTCTTGCACTCCAATTATGACAGTATCAATCACAATTGAAGGGAATTATTATCGACAATCTAAGTGCCAAATTTTGTGAGATTTCGTGAGAAAAATGCGGTTCTAGACACTTTTCTATTTTGTTGTAAGTTTTCATACAAATTTTCACAGTATTGCTTCCATCGTTTTTTTTTTCTCCTCGTCCTAGATGATTATGGAGGTTATTAGGGAAGTTGATGGAAGCTATGGGTTTGAATTCACTTTGAATCATTCCCTCAACCCACTGTAGTGTCTTACATGTCGGGTCACACCACATGGGTGACTCACGATCCGATTTTTCCAAAATCTTCCACTTGTACATGATGGAATTGATTCAAACCGTACGTGACAACGAATATCAAACGTTAGATCCTTCTTAAAATCTATCTCACAAAGATTCATACATTAAATAGATTTTGCGACCAGCGACTACATATTAGAGTTCACGGTATTATAAAACCGTTAGAGATATACAGTAATTTTACTAGAGGAACATCACATCTCGTTATACCCCACTCATTTTTCAATATTAATTCAAGTATTTTCAATTTGTCGAATATTTATGGAACATAGTTGAACTACATATTATATTATTGTATTCACATTTATGTTATAAACCCTAAATGTTCGTTTGATTGCAATGGTGGAAAATGGGTGGAAAGAAAATGAATTTCAAATAAAATAATTGTCTAGAACTTGTTTTCCAGGGAATTGTTAATGAAGTGTGTTTGGTTGGTAAAATTTTCCACCCAGAAAATTTTAAAATTTTGGATCTTTTTGTATTCGTTTGACTTTGTTTTATATGAAAATTGTCAATTGAAGTGATAATTTTTTACACAATTTGTTATAAAATTTGTTGCAAAAAGTAAAAAAAAAAAAAAAAAAAAAATTCCTTGAAAATCATTTTTTCATCAAAGTTTAGTGTTCGTTTGGTATTTTTTTTTTTTATGAAAATTGTTCTTCAAAGAGAATTTTTTTTTTTTTTTTTACAATTAGAAATAAAATTTGGTGCCATTGCCAAAAACATTAAAAAAAAAAAAGAAAAAAGAAAATGTGAAAACCATTTTCCCACCGAAAAGGTTTTCATCATTTTGGAAGAAAAAGTGTACGTGTGAGACAAAACAAGAAAAACATTTGCCAAGAAAAAAAACCTTTCAAACACTAAAAAAGTGGGAAAATGGCCATGGAATTGGTATCACTACAAAAAAATGCGGCTTCAGAGACGGAAATTTCTGTCTCTGAAGCCTTGATTTCCGTTGCAAACAGGCTTTAGCGACAGAAACATGCCGTTGATAAATCTGTCGATAAATCGCCCGCCGGTAATTTTACCTATGAATAAAAAATCCATCGCTGATTTAGCAACAATTTAGCAACAACATTTTCGTCGATAAATTACCAACTGATTGATTTAACGACGACATTTGCGACAAACTTGCCTGTCAATAATTATCAACGGATTGAATCCGTTGCTAATCAACGACGGGCTTCCGTTACAATTTCCATTGCTAATGCCAATGAAAATTTTTAAAAAATTAATAAATAATATATATATATATATACAGTTCTAGTGCCAAACATCAACACCTTGTAAATTACTACATTTCTTTATATTTACAGGAACCAAACCACTTAATGAATTGTTTGCCATTTTCAACTCCTCCAATCTCCACAAATTTTTAATCTCGTTCGGAATGGGACCCGTAAATAAATTACTTGAAACATCCAGCTTTGTTAATGTAGAAATATTCGTCCAAAAGGGGGGAAATTTCCCAGCAATTCGATTCTGCTGAATATCCGAAACCTATAAAAACTGAAGCACGCAGCAGACTCCGGCAAACCAATGCCTGTAAAATCATTAAAACAAATTGATGAGTTGCAACTGGGAGCCAGACGAAATATTTTTTAAAAAAGCCTTCCAGAGAGAGTTTACAAGATGAACCAAAATCAGACCATAATCACGTTCTAGTCATAGATTGAACACATGATCTCTTAGAATTTCCATAGAGAAAAAACCTCAAGCCCTATCGCATAAATCACTCTAACAATCACTAATCAAACCAGCCAAATATACAGACTCAAGCACTGTTACCATATGCGAAAAAAGGGATTCCAAGAATTATACAATAATAACCCTTAATCTATGGAAGAAGAAAGAATAACGCCAGAGAGAGCCCAAAAATCAGAAGCCATTTTTCTCCTCTTTCGCCAGGAATGAATAATTGGAGTCCCAAGAATCCCAGCCTCAAAACATACACAAGGCTCAAATAAATCACAACCCTTGGATCTGATCTACGGTCCAAAATTTAAGACAGAGAGAGAGAGCACAATCCAAGCAACAACAAACCGGCCAATTGGAGATAGCCACGTGGACACAACTTAAAAGAGTTCTATTTTGAAAACACATTTATCTTTCATACCTAAATAAAACATCACATAAAGAACACTTATTAATATTTTTAAAGTTTTACTTTCACTGTTTACCTATAGATTTTTTCATTAGTAATTATTTTACTCTTTTATATTGTTTCCAACGGAATCATCGGTTGGGAAATTTTATCACTAAATTATTTAATTTATTTTTTAAAAAGTTGAAAAATTTTTACCAACGAAAGTCTTCCATTGGCAATTCTGTCGATAATTTAATATATAATTTTTAAAAAATAATAATTCGTTGCTAATTTGTTGTTAATCTATTGGTATTAGCAACGGAAGACGTTCATTGCCAAATTTTCATCTCTATTGCCTCACTACCAACAGATTATTAACGAAATTGTACCAACGAAAGTTTTCCGTTGGCAATTCTGTCGGTAATTTAATATATGATTTTTAAAAATAATAAAATAATAATCCGTTGCTAATTTGTTATTAATCCGTTGGTATTAGCAACGGAAGACGTTCGGTGCCAAATTTTCGTCTCTATTGCCTCACTTTCTAGTAGTGTATCCTATCAAACAGGACCTAAATGGTTAACACAATTGTTCAAACCGGTGAATATCAACAAAAATATTGGTTAAAATAGTTTTTCTTTCTTACTCGAATTCTTCAACTTTAAATTAGTTGATTTCCTATATATGTCCCTTTAAACCAAATCCAACATAATTATTGGTAACATGCTAAAGTGATAAAATTAAAATAAAATTTCAAAAAAAAAAAAAAATCAAAAGTCATAAAGGTATATATATATGTGAACCTCAAGGGCTCACACAATAAGGAAACATGGATCAATTCACTCATTTTCTAATATAGGTCGTAGAAAACTCATGTGGTATGAAGCACGTGCTATGATGTTTTGTCCATCTATTAGGCCATATGTCATGTCATTTAAAAAAAAAATAACATCGTACATATCCTAGTTTAGGTATTCCCCGATACCTAACTTCTCTGTATATCCATTCATTCAACAATCTCAATTTGAGATCTCGATCTGATTATTAAACAAATTTAATGGATTGTATAATCAATTTCGATTACTTATAGTAATCTCATATTGCTATTTCATTAAGCAATCGGATCATGTACACAACATGATCGCTTATTTTCATCTCATCAATCCTGAAATTATCTAAAGTGATTGATCATGTGAATGAGTCAATCTTAGCCTATTCGACATACTTTATATGTGCATGTAAGTCATTATTTGGTAATTAAACTAATACATTACATATCAACTCAAAATTATTCATTTATGAGCATAAAAAACTCAATCAAGAGTTTTAAATACACAAAAGTATTATATTCTATGCAATTCTAGATATTCGACATCACCAAGAAGTATATCTGTGGACATTTTCAGAGTATAATAATTATATATCATCAATAGATATATCGCAAAGATACTTTCTTTGCTAATGTCTCTTAGAGAGATATTATCGAGTGTTTACTTGGAACCCTCAACACATAAGATAATAGCATAAATATCATGAATCTCATATTTTTAACCAATGTTATTAGATGCTCAATACATTTATAGCAATAATTTCTTATGATGCCAAGATATATGTATTGCAAGATATGCTTCTTGCAACTCTATATAGAAGAACGCATAAATTTAATAACTATTTGTGCTCAATTAGGTCTCTTCCTTAGTCAACATCTGTATACTTTTTAAATCACGAGTTATTCCCTCGACAACAAATGAAATAATTGACAGCAACCTCCAAGTATCAAAATATCCTTACCATTGATAACATCGATACCTCCTTATTGGATCCATAGCATGACATATGTTAGGACTTAGGACAAATATACATTATAACGTACAATAATCCCCTAACAGGGTAGCCATAATACAGTTAAAAATATTGTAAAATCTTTATAACATACAACTCTTGTAACATAGCAAGAAGACTAGAATAATCTTTTAACATAAAGTATACAATTTGCTAAATATATATCCTTCATTGTCAAAGATTGAGGACAACTATTTTTAAATGGTCTCAATACAGTTCTTCTTATACATAGCCAATACAATGTCATCAACATAAAAAATTTAAAATTATAGCATATTATTAGACATATAGATCTTCATCGACATGATGAAATTTGTATGAGATTCAAAGTCTGTTAAAACTCAAGTACTATTGTCAAGAGGACTGCATCAGACCATAAGAGTCATTATAAAGTTACCACAATACTAAAAAATATTTAATATGAAGCCTATAATTCAATTCATGTAGACCTCTTACATTAATTCTTAATTGAGAATAAAAATACAATTTATAAGTTTATTTAGTGTAACTCTAAATTCAGACACATTGTCAAGACTAGCATGAATGTACAGAATTGAATTTCAACGTCATAAAAAAAGGTTTATCTCACTCAATACACTCATATTGGGTATAACATTTTTCCCCAACATATAAAAATGAGTTTTATTTATCATAAACTCATTAATCTTCCACTTAGTGTGTCCACCAACGTCGAGAATGGGGATTATTTCTTTGAAAATGTCGGGGGCTCTATGAAATTGGAAACTGTCCACAAACAACTGGCTACGGATTTCCTTGTAAAATAAAGAAAACAAGATTTGAAAGTTTTCTTCCATTTGCATTCAACCTTTATAATTTAGGGAAAAAAGGAACTACTGAATGGATAATCTTTCTCTGATTTGCATCCCAATGTTTATAGAATGGAATTTGTATATAATGAATAGGCCTTTCTTTTCCATTGAATAGAAAGATATCTCGACCACTTTTGTCAGAGATGATGGGTTTCATTTGCAGATGGTGGTTACTTTTGGTGCTCAAAGTGCTGAATGTCCTCATGAGAATGATGGCGAGGAATACAATGTCGAAGTAATGGTTGCTGAAGAAATTGGTGCTAACATGAAGAGGATTTCTGTTCTTGTTGAGAATTCATTGTCCAAATCTATCTTCAATCATGTACTTGTTTCTTGTTGGTATTAATTTTAGAGGAATTTGCACCTGATGTCACTTTTTGATTTTGCATTTTAGAAAACGTCACTTTTTAATAATCTTTACAAAAATGTCACTTTTGGACTTTTTTCGGCCCTGTAAAAAATTAAACACCATTTATGTCCTTATTTAAATAGGATTTGACTAGATGAAAAATTGTAAAAAAAAAGTCAATAAAAATCGCATCAAACCCACCCAACCCACCCTTACTTTCTAAACCCAATCTTACCAACTCAAACCCTAATATTCAAAACTCAAAAGCCACGATTTCCTTCTTCCCAACTCCAACTAGGCAGTTTTCCCCAATTTCTAAAGGCAAGCGACGAATTGAAACACTAAATCTGTAATCGGAGACATAATTTTCCTCTACTTGAACCCGAAGATGCATTTTTTCTTAGTTTATAAAGGCTAGCAGACGAGTTGAGAGCATAAATATGTAATCAACTAGTCGTTTTTCTTAATTTGTTGGCTATTGTACACAATAAATCAAGCATTTGTTCTTTTTTTTTTTTTTTCCTTGTGTGTTTTTATTCTATAGTATGGGGTGATTTTCTATTTAAGCAGTCCGTTGGTATTAGATGTACAAACAGTTCTTTGATTTTCGACAGTTTGGAATTTAGTTTGTCCTTCTAATACACTGTGGCCGCTTTATGGCATCATGCTCTTGTTCTTAAATTAGTTTGAAAATTTGAGAATATCATACTTTATTCTCGAGTTTATTTTCTAATTTAATGTGTCCCTAGGTTAGATATTTAATTGGGATTCAATCTTTTTAGTTTGGATTTCCAAGAACTAGGGCTCATTTATTTGTATGGTTGTATAGGTACATAATGCTTGTGTGATGTACGGTTGTACAGTGTATGCCTGAAGTATGATGTTGTATGTTTTAATGTGTTGCCTTATGTTTTTATTTGTCCCTGCGTTGTCTTATGTTATTTCAAGGTGAGTGAGGTTGAGTTGTTTTATGTTTGTACATTCCCATGGTAGTTTTTGTCTAATTTCCTTGCTTTCCACAACAATCTATGTTTCCTACAAATTGACAGTGATATATGTGTAGTTCACCGTGTTGTGACATACTTAACCGACGTCAAGTTTAATTTAAGAGAATTACTTGGTCATATGGATACCTTAGCTTTAGGGTGTTGGATTTTGTAACATGTCATTGATATGTAAATTGGAAATTATCAATTTTTGTAAATGTTGAGTACCTAAGAGTTTGGACTCTTGTTATTAGGTCGTCCACGTGTATTCTTGTTATTAGGTTGTTCACGTGTATTTTGAACTCATTGGCTCTCATATAAATTATAGGAGAAAGAGTGGCCAAAATGGGGGAACCATATGTTGAGATAAATTATCGTTTAGTCTCTGGAATTCTCAACAGTTGATCTTTAGAATTCTCTTAGTTAAGTACTTATCTCGATAATTGGTTTCGTAGGCCAAATTTTGTTTAGCTTCTCTTTTGCATGTGGTTTTAGGATTGAAATGTATCACATATCATTATCTGAGTACCATTACTATTTCATGAAATGAAAATGTCACAGTTATGGAACCATCTGTCTAGATAAACCGTCGAGAACGACAGTTAAGTCACTTATCTCGATAGTTGGTTCCATAAACCAAAATTTGATCAATTGCTCAATTACATGTACTATGAATGAAATGTATGATATATTATCATCTAACCTTTGTTATTTTTTTTTCATGTTTCTATTTTTTCCAGATGAATTTTAAATTTCACCTATCAGAAGATGATCATGTGCATGCGCACAATTCACAACGGAGTAATCTCAAGTAAATAAAAACTGTACTCGAGAAGTTTGAGAACAGTCGGAGAAACGATTTTTAGAATTCATGTCTAGGCTTCTTGGCAAATTTACCAGAGGTATAATTCTTGGTATTTGTCATATTTAAAATGTGTTACGATTTTTACTATTTTAAAAACACATTTTTCAAGTAAAGATGTTTTTGTCGTGAATTTTGTAAAATCAAAACTTTGAGCTTGTCACGGTGCATTACCACATAAAAAGAAGTTTTACCTTGACATATGAACATGAAACACCTAAATACTTAGTTTGAATAACTTGACGTGCATTGCTTGATTGGTACTTGACTTGTGTCTTGATTTTCGTAGAGGCAACTTTTGCGGATTTGCAACATCATTCCTCAATAGCCTCAATTGTTTGATCTTGTTTTTATTTGAGCTATTTTGCAAGTTTCTTGATCTCGAACTTTGTGCCATCACATATACTTTATGTGCAATAATCACTATGGCCACTCAAAATCAATTTGTTAGTAATAAACATGATTTGTTTGTGATAATCAAAATGAGATGTCAACCATAGGTCAACAAAGAATGCATGATGTATTTCACATATGTGCACTTCGAAAGTACGTTGTAGACCCTTCACATGTCCTATAAAAAACCTCGACAGATATTCAACCGGACTTAACTTTTGAAGAGCCCCCATCAAAATATTGACACGAGACATCAAGAAACTTCGAAGTAAAGAAGTCTCATTAGTCCGAATATTTTGGAGAAGCGAGGCTATAGAAGAGAAAATGTGGGAGTGAGAAGACGAGATGATGGCACAATACCCAGAACTCTTCCCTTAGGTAATTTCAGGGAAGAAATTCTTTTAATGGCGATAAATTGTAACGGCCCGAATAATAATAATAATAATAATAATAATAATAATAATAATAATAATAATAATAATAATAATAATAATAATAATAATAATAATAATAATAATAATTGGAAAATTGACGACGTGTAAATAATAAATAAATTAAAATTTTTACGAGTTAAATGTTTTATCAAGACGTACGTTTAATGATTTTCGATATCTATTTAGATTATCCAATATATCCACGATGTAGCCCTCAAAATACATTTCTAGATGATGCCGATGATTTGTAGATTTGTTAGCATAAATCGCCGACAAATTTTTAAAATTAGCATGTTATCGAAATTTTCGAAATATTAGTTTGGAACGATCTACTTTGGCACGCCGTAACTTTTGCTACGGTTAACCGTTTTAAGCGTCGTTAATGACGTGAGAAACTAGGTCATAAGTACTTCGAAATGGTATTAAGAATGTAATGCTATGACTTTGTTTGTTATCTCATAATGACCTCGGAATTAGAGAGTTTAACATAACAAATTCTTTTTAAGATTTGAAATGCATGAATGGTAGCCACGCGTCATTCCTATGCCTAAATTTAGCTCATGTGAGGCATTCCAAGGTTTTCACCGAGACAATTTCTCCATGCATGACACTGCCTACTTAATTGGATTATCATGGCACAAATTGCTTAAGCGGAATGATTAGGCTACGGATGAATTTAACATTTGAATTCAAAACATTTTCACTTCAAGTTCGTGTTAAAACCAAGGTTCTAAACTATCTAATGAGTGACACTGCCTACTTAATTGGATTATCATGGAACAAATTGCTTAAGCGGAATGATTAGGCTACAGATGAATTTTACATTTGAATTCAAAACATTTTTACTTCAAGTCCGTGTTAAAACCAAGGTTCAAAACTATCATATGAGTGACACTGCCTACTTAATTGGATTATCATGGAACAAATTGCTTACGCGGAATGATTAGGCTACAGATGAATTTTACATTCGAATTCAAAACATTTTTACTTCAAGTACGTGTTAAAACCAAGGTTCTAAACTATCTAATGAGTGACAATGCATTTTGATCGAATATCAAGCATTACAAGAATAGGCAAGCTTATGCGAAGCACATGCATTTTCCAATTTATGATATTATTTTAAATATTTAAAATTAATATAAATAAAATAATGCATTATTTAAATTTTATACTTATTTTTCAAAATTTTAAAAAAAAATATTTCTCAAAATCATAAATACTAAGGTTACTTGAATTTCATACATATTTTTCAAATTTTTAACAAAAACATAATGTTCAAAATCATAAATACTACAATTACTTGGTAATCAATTCCTATAATTAGATTAGACACAAACGTCAGCTTAAAAATATCTTCAATATTATCTAACTCTTTATCGAATTTCAATTCAAAATACACTTCATCCAAGTCATCTTCAGTGTCATTCGAAGTAAAATTATCTTCATTGGGCTCTCTTATTCGACTCGAGAATTTTCATTGTCTCTTATAGATGGTAGGATATCATCATTAACTTCCTCCTCATCATCACAACTATCAATAATCCAGTATTATTCATTACTAACATAACTTGTTAGTAAATCTAGACAAAGACCGAATAAGAAGGTGGCCCGAACTCGGCGTAGATAGTTTACAATTCTATGAAAAAAATTTGATTTTTTAATTTTTTTAAGGGTTATTAGCACAAAACGTCCATACGTTTGACCTTTAGTGTGCAAAACATCCTTATGTTTCAATTTTTTACATTTTCACTCATATTTCCATATTTCATTGCGAAAATTATCATTTTCATCTATTTTTTTAATTAAAGACTGTAAAATGATGAAAATGCCCTCCTATTTAAATAAATCAAAAAGAAAAGAAAAGAACAAATTAGAATCATATCCCCAAAATTTCAAAAGATTACAAATGAGTCCCCAATGTACAATCAAAAATCCAATCGAAAAATGGTCTGAGATCATGGATTAGTTGATGTTGCAAGACCATAAATAGGTGCACCCTGGTAAGTATATTCGACCAGTATAAAGGAAACGGCATGGGTCTCGCCGAAAAAGGTGATGTAATCAATTTTTGATTTGACAAGTTGCTGATTTTGGCCATCGATTTCGGCCAAATCTAGTGATGTTAGGGCTGATGATTGGGTGGTATGTGTAGAGAGGAATGAGGGTTGTCCAATGGTATGGAGTTCCGGTGGTTTGGATGGTGAATGGCCGGAGTTTTTAAGGTTCAAAGGTGGTGGTTGGCAGGAGAAGGTGATGAGTCGATTTTTGTGTTAACAAGTTACTAATTTTGGCCATCAATTTCAGCCAAATCTGGTGACATTAGGGCTGGTGGTTAGGTGGTATGTGTAGAGGGAAGTAAGGGTTGTCCAATGCTATGGAGTTGTGATGGTTTGGGTGGTGGTTGGCTTGACTTTTTGGCGTAGGTTGGATTTTTAATTATACATTGGGGACTCATTTGTAATCTTTTGAAATTTTGGGACTATAATTCTAATTTGTTCTTTATTTTTTCTATTCTATTCTTTTTGTTTTATTTAAGTAGGAGGGTGTTTTCATCATTTTACAATTATAATTGAAAAATAGATGATAATGAAGATTTCCGCAATGAAACGTGAAATAGAGGTGAAAATGCAAAAATTTAAAACATAAGGATGTTTTGCATACTAAAGGCCAAACGTAGGGATGTTTTGGGCTAATAAGCCTTTTTTAAAACATCAAAACCCTACAAATTGTTGTATGTAATTCATGGGTTTGTGTAATTTGCGTTAACCTGATGTTTGTTGGGCTCGATTTGTCTTTTTTAAGTTATAAAAATAGGCTGCACTTTACTAGGCTATAACGCAAATGCGTGCGCATTTTGACGTTTAAGCATGTATATGCGGTCAACGAAATAGGTTGACCGCATTATCACACACATACCCCATATGCGAGGAGTTTCAAAAATGTATCGAGTATATGCAGATATATGTGGAGACACACCTATAAATAGATCCTTCATTGAGTTAAACAAACACAACTAATTTTACGAGAAAAGATCTATTTTTTTCAACGTAAATAAGCAAGCTACTCAACTAGTCCAAAATCTTAAATATTCGAGGTTAAAAAATACTTCTCTTCTACTCTTTTCTTGATCCCATACAAAGCCTTATTAAGTGATAATAAGCTTCTTGGTATAAGTTTAAGCAACTAGAAATGTGAATGAAAATTGTAGTTCTAAAAATTTGTTCAATTGTCAACACCCGATTAGAGGTTGTGTTGATTTTGTATTTGTATGTTTATTACAGGTCCAAAATAATTTCTATCCTATAAAATTACGTGGTTATGTGAATTTAATTGTGCATTGTTTATTGAGTTACTTGATTATCAAGAAATCTTATTTTTCTTACATGGATTATTTATTCTTAACTTATATCCCACTATTGACATGTTTGAATATGTGAGTCATATACCAAGAGAAGCCTCAGGATCCCAAGGCGGGCGGTAGAACGGTAGTTTGACTTATAATCACGTGAAATCCTAATAGGGGACAATTAGGGTTGATGACCGAATTACCATAATCTTGACCAATTGTTGATATGATATGTGTTGCGTGCTCGAGATAGAATTAAGAATTATAATCGGGCCCATTATAATCATATTTTTGCAACAATTGCATATGTTTCATGAAACAACAAAATGTACTTTTTACGACATGCAATGCATACCGTAAAAACCTCTTTACGCCATATAAAGTCATGCAATAAAAAGTGGTGCACCTTTTACGGCGTACAAAGTACACCGTATATGAGTTTTACGAAGTATCTCACTTTTACAGCGTGTTAAAATGCATGCCATAAATGAGTTTTACGGCGTTTAGCTACACGCCGTAAAAAGTATCTCACTTTTTACGCCATGATAAAATGCATGCCGTAAAATGTTTTGGAAGTTACGGTATGCTTATGCACGCCGTAAATATCAATTTAATTTTTTTAAAATTATTTATTTATTTGATTACTCGCAAACTTCTTATAATAATAATAATAAAACAAATTTATTCCATAAATAATTAAGGTTTCCATTATTTCGATAATTAAAAATATTGAATACGGTTCACTACAATATGTCAATATAAAGTTCATCTCAACAATTTTCAAAAGACTACTACTTCAAAAAAAAAAAAAATTGGACCATGTCAAAGTTAACTTCTTCCAACGACAATTTAGGTATCCCACAAAATAGTAACTCCCTGTACACCATAGAAACAATAAGGGTATGGTTAACAAACTTAAAATGAGCATGTAAATCAAAAGTATATCAAGAAACATATTAACTTTTATCTAATCAACATAGTACATATGACATGTAATTACTTGAGTATATTGTTGGTAAAACTTTCGAGAGATTTTGATTAGCATACGAGCTCTAACAAAAATGCATCTATAAACACCATACTTTCACAAAAAAAAATTAAGGGTTAGACTAGAATACTGACATATAAAGCCATAAAAACATCAACACATAAAGACAACCCATTGCAAAAACTTCATCAATGCATGTGTGAAGTCCACATAAATTTAATCCCTATAGTGATTACACTAGTTCAAACACACATCTTGATGTTTTATACAGAAACTAAACATTCTTCTATGAAATCAAATGCTTAACATAGGAAATACATATCTTGATAAAAGCATACCAAGCTCCAGATCCCAATTTGGATACATACTTCAGCAACAAAGAAAAGCTAATAGACTAAAACCCAAATAAATGTACAAGAAAAAACAAAAAGTCACACAGGAAACCTTTGATTCCAACAAGAAACACAACAAACTAATGGAAAAAATAAGCCACCAAGACTCCAGGAGTGAACTAATAAAGTAAAGCATACCTTCTCCATCGTATACAAGTAAGTTGGCTCAAATGTCTTGCTTCTCTTTTCAAGACACTGCATTGTGATATTAACATCAATCACAATCTAAGATTACAAATAAAAATGACAAGATTCCAATCAAAAAGCTTTCACACTAATATCAATCATCTTCATATACTTTCTCTCTATATCCACAGAATAAGAAAGTAGCTCATACTAATCACACAAAATATGAAGAACCCATTTCCTTAGTATAGTCAACAAAATTAATTAAAGTAAGAATTTCAAAAAATCAAAAATTCTAACCAATAATTATGCTCTATGTCTAGCCTGATTCAGAGTAAACTGCCAAAGGAAATAAAAGGGAGAAACAAAAAAAATAAACTTCTATCATGAAATTTTATATTCTTAATCACTGTTTTATTGTAGGGAAAAAACTGATAGCAGGCCAATAAGCACAAGTTAACTCTCTAATGGATCCTTTTGCAGGCATTTCTGGCTTTGGTTGCAATCAAGAAATCAACATCGTAATCATATTACTCAAGCTAGAAATAGTCTATTGACAATTAGACGATGACGGTCCTAAAGAAATACACCCACCAAAATCAAAGACAATGGCTTGCAGATTCACAGGGCTAACAACAATTATATTACTCCTACAATAGCTAATTTCAAAGTTAAAATTGCACATATGATCTGATATTTGAACTATAGGCATTACGAAATGTTGGAGATAAAATATAAATAAATTACCTCCCTCCTCTAAAAAAGAAATCTTGAGCGGTGTGTGCGATGTGGAAGAGTACCCTGGAAGAGAGGATGAGTCGAGAGTGGTGCGGCCGTGAAGGAGACTCAGACGAGAGAGAAGAGAGGAGAGGAGAAATGAGGCTGATGGTTTCAATTCAGAGGCGGATTTGGCCAAATAATTGGCTCATTTTTTATTATAAGAATCGGGCATTTTTTTACGGCATGCAACAATGCACGCCGTGTCTTCTGAATTTTTCGTGTCTTCTGAATTTTGTTTTTTACGGTGCAACAATGCACGCCCTGTCTTCTGAATTTTGTTTTTTTTGGCGTGCAGCAATGCATACCGTGTATTCTTAATTTTTTTTACGGAGTGTAACAATGCACGTCGTAAATTGTCAAATTTTACTACATGCAAAAAATGTACGCTGTAAATACTTTATACAATTGATCATTTACAGTACATTTTTCTTGCACGCCGTAAAAAGTCGCTTTTTACGGCAAGAGTCAATTGCAAGCCTAAACATATGCGTTAAAAGCTATTTTTGTTGTAGATCATTCATATTTTAGATTTTTAAAAATGTAGATGATGCACCGTAAAACGTTTGAGGTGATCTCATGGAGTGAATATTGTTGTTCAACGGGCGCCGCTACATGCATGTAACTGAAGTGGACACGTGGGGTTGCTATCGTGAATATCCATGTTTACAAAGATTTATTGGCTCCTATTTCCCTGTGGACCACTATCACGTGGAAACTTTTGAATACTTGTACTCGGACCACTTCCCGAGGAATCAAGTTGTTGTGTAAATATGTAGTTAATATAAGGTTAGAAAGTATGTAATTTGGTATAGGTAGTTTAAAAGGTTCAATAAAGAAAAGTTTGATAATTTGTAATCCTTTTTTGAACAACACACACACACATATATTAAAGGAGGTCGGTAGCTCTGAAATTTTATTAATATATCATCACTTATGGCGAAGGAATACCGTGGTTATATGAGGAAATAATGAAAACAGTAAATGATGAAGTATTACTTCCCTTACAAAGAAAATAAATGATAAGGAATAAATGTAAAGGTGTAAAAAAGGAAGCACTAATTCCTTTACAATAAGAAATAATGCAACTAAAGACAAAAGCAAGAATAAAAAATAAAAAATCATACTCTAAAGCTGGACAGTCCATGTCTATCAATCTGTACAAGTGTCCTAATATGTCATGATAGGTCAGCTACTCCATATATCTGATGATTAATATAGTTGATGTACTTTACGTTCCTTAATGTGTTAAAGTGTACTTGATATGTTTTAAAGTGTGAATGGAATCAAAGTTTTGCAAAATCTTAAATTTAAATTACTCGGACCCCTAAAAGCCCTGCACCCAAAAATCTTTTCATTTGACCATTTTTATTTTATTCAATTCTAGTTGCTTAATTAATATTTTAAAAGTTGGGGCGTGACAAAAAGGAGTCATCGTCGAAGCTGCAAGCACTCAAATGAGTGTCGAGCACCACTTCTTCATCACAACGACATCATCAACCACATCTGATACAACGGTCATCAATGGCACATCCATTTCGACCCTTCCTATGTGGCTCAAGGAAATTCAAATCATTTCAATTAATTGTAGGCAGTGAAAAGTGTAATGCATGATCAAACAAATATATTAATAAAGAATGTGCTCTAGCAAAATTAGGAACAACATCATGGATGTAATGTGTTATCGCTTATGAATGGTGGTGTCAAATTATACACGATGAAATAACTTTAAGCAAATGCTCAATATTCCAATTGCATATTCAACTTGAACTTCTGAATATTTGAGTAATCTAAAGTTACAAACTTTGACAAGCAAACTAATATAAATACAAATATAATGAAAAACTAATTACAAACCTTATGCATGGGTCTCCTGAAGGATCAATCAATACTAATAGGGACTCCAACACGAACCTGCAACAAAATTCAAATGTTTTACATTAAACCCACTTCATACTTATGAAATCGAAAAATAAACAAAAGAAAATTTCACTAATGGAACGACACGCTTTAGCGATGATCGACGAGCTTCGTTGAAAATTGTTTCATCGTCGACCAGTGGGGCTTCATGAAGTTTGATTGAGAGAGAGGCGTGCGTTTAAGGTTAGGTTGGAGTTGAATGAGAGGGAGATATGTGGGCTCTATTAACATTTTTTAAATTTTTTTTTCTATTTTAAAAAAGTATTATGGTGAATTAATTGGATATGATATTTGTCAACTTTTTCATCTTGTCAAATCACATTTACTACAATTTTTTAAGAACATGCAATGTATTTAAATTTTTTTCAATGGCAAAAAAGGTCAAAAGTGACATTTTTAAAAAGATTTTTAAAACGCCACGGAGTGCAATTTTCTTAAAACTTATATACTCCCTCTATTCCACAAATATAAGCTTATTTTTATTTTCAGAAAGATTTAAAAAATATAATTAATACAGTTGGAATAATAAGTTTTACTTATATTTTTTTCAATATGTTCCTATATTCAATAATGATTTCAATAGGAGTAATTTATATTTGTTGATAACAAGACATATTAAATAGAAAAAAATATATTAAGAAATTAACTATACTCTCAACAAGGAAAGTGACATATAATTTATGACCAATAAAAAAGAAAGAAAGTCTATTTTTATGGTCGAGGAAGAATATATATATAATTTGAAAGGAAAAATTGTATATAGATCTTTTGACCCCTCATCTAATACAACATTTGAGAGGAATCAAAATTTAACAGCTTAATTATCATTGCCTTTGTTGGAGTCGACATTTGTTGCCTAGAAAAGGAGACGGAGTGTAAATGTATTGATTTCATCAAATGTATTTCATTAATGAAATTCTTAAAAAAAAAAAAAATTCTAAAATTAAAATTTAAATATACATTCTCCAAATAAATTGTTTTTAATAGTGTACACATGAATTCGTAACATTTTTCTTGTTTTTTTAATCATCACACTAAAAAAACTATTTTTCAGAAAAATCAATTCTCAAAAAAAATTACATGGCATTTCATGTAGAGCCATAGAAAAAGAGTAATGCTACAGGTACATAAGTTTCTACATAAGGGTTCACATAATTACACATGGCATATGATCCAACCTTTATTTCAAATTTCACACTTACACATCAACAACTGAATGATTGACACATCACCATTATGTGCATCATTATGTACCTCTAGCATTATTCTAGAAAAAAACAGTCACGCTACACAGCCCGGGTGGGTGACCGATTATTTCCCGGCTGACGTGGCATCCCTATAAAAAGAAAAATTCAATTAAAGAATCCTCTCTTCAAAATCGAACTCGTTCCCCCAAATCCCCACCCACAATCAATTCCACCCAAACCAAAACCCACACCATCACCATCTCCATCTCCATCTCCATCTCCGGCGGCACGTTGTCGTCGCTCCTCCAACAGCACTTCCCTCTACTATTGCGTTACCGGACGTTTTTCGATCTCCGTACTGCACAGTCTGCTAAAAATTGGACACTAGTTTAAGGTTTGAGACCCCAAAAAATGTGAAACGGGCATTTGAACTTCAAGATTTATGCTTGCAGGTGGTTCAATTGAAGATGCTTTTCAGTAGGTAATTTGTTATGTGCCTTTGTTTATTTGTATTGATTGTTGAGGAAGTGACTTTTGGATGAAGAGTTTTGAGCCTTAAGAATGCTAATGAATGAGACTTTTGGATCAATTTTGAGCCTTAAGAATGCTAATGAATGAGACTTTTGTATGAAGATGGATAGTGAATGAGCCTTAAGAAGGTTAATGAATGCTAATGAATGAGACATTTGTATGAAGAATTTTGAGGCTTTTGGATGAAGACAGACAGTTCAGTGATATCAATTGCTTCTCTTTACGCGTTACTTTTTTCTTCATGCTCGTGCTCATGATGCGTGTGATACTATGTCATTTTTATAGGCGTAAGAGGATGAGAAAGATATAATCCATGTATTGGAATAATTAAGGAAGCTCTGTTAAAGTGAATGATAAAGTAGATGGGAGAACACTCCTCTCTTATGTATTGGAAAGATATAGTCAAATGTATGTAAGTGTTATGCCCTAGGTCCAATCAACTTTGGACATAAACACTTTGAATATATATATATATATATATATATATATATATATATATATATATATATAATCAAAGCATATGTATGTCAATATTTATTATTTAATTGAATTAGTATTCTAATAAATTAAATAATAGAATCCGTAGATTCAAGTCTTGGTGATTTGTTAATCACAAGAAGTTGTGATTGTGAGATACAAATTACATATGACTGAATCTTAAATCGTCTGTGGTCGAAGTAATAACGAGATAAGGATATCGTTATTACGGATAGACTATCGCGTGTGGCATTCTTACTTGTGAAGTAAGTAGCTGATCTCACAAGGTAAAGTGTGGTGACACTTGAATGAATACGTGGATGTTTTGTTATAGAACAAAATATTGGAGACCCCCTGAGAGATTCCACATGGATAACTATCTGAGTGTTAGTGGTTAATCTCTAACGTTCGGTAGTGAAATTGGTCCTTTGACTTGAGGTCATCATGGTACCTTATATGAGGACAGTCATACTTTGGTAGTGTTGGATGTTGCTCTGCCAAGGGTCGCTAATACAAGATCGTTCGGGTATGTCAAGAATCATATAAAGGTTGTGAATGACCAATAGAAGATTCGTCACTCTTAGATAGTAAGAGATTATGATCTACATTTTATCCAGTTAAGTTGATAATAAAATCTTTGGCCAAGGTGAACTCATAAGTTGGAAAAGAGTTTTCGACGTACATTGACTTAACAGTGGGATAAAAGATATGATCGATAATTAAGATTGACACATATCCATATCTCATAAGTGATCGGATCATATTGACGAAAGGATTATAGTTTCACAGTAAACGAACAAGTTTGGTTTTGTCATACTACGTGATATTTTCCGTCACATGTATTGTCCTGACACATTGCTAGATGTCATTTGGGACAACGAAAGTGAATTAGTGATAAATTAAAAGGGGCGTTTTAATTTATCTATTTTGATTAGATCAAAATAATAATTCACATCGTTAGGTATCGTGATCGGGAACCTAATGGGTCACACAGAAAAGAGAATCAGAAGAATGAGATTTTACCAATTAATTAATTGACAAGTGTTGGATAATTAATTAATTGGATTGTTTATTAATAACCCGAATTAATTAATTGGATTAATTAATTCATGGATCACATTTAATTAATTTGATTAATTAAATATTGGATCGGGTTGAGTTTAACAGATGGGTCGAACCTATTTGGACTTATATTAATATGCTACTAGGGTTTGAAAATAGTATGAAATTTTTCATTATTCTTGCTAGCACAAGAAAAGAAACCCTAACCATCATTCTTGTTCTCTGTGTGGATCACCATTGAAGGCTGGACAATTGGATTGCTTGGATTACAGATCGTGATCATTGGAGTTCAAGAAAAAGCAAAAGAGTTTGTGGAATTCATCAAAGGTATTAATCCAATTAATTAATTCGGGCTATTAATAAACAATCCAATTAATTAATTTGATTAATTAAATATTGGACCGGGTTGAGTTTAACAGATGGGTCGAGCCTATTTGGACTTATATTAATAGGCTACTAGGGTTTGAAAATAGTATGAAATTTTTCATTATTCTTGCTAGCACAAGAAAAGAAACCCTAGCCACCATTCTTGTTCTCTGTGTGGATCACCATTGAAGGCTGGACAATTGGATAGCTTGGATTACAGATCGTGATCATTGGAGTTCAAGAAAAAGCAAAAGAGTTTGTGGAATTCATCAAAGGTATCATTCTCATCACAGTTTCTATCTAAACACATTGCAGATCCTCGTTTGGGAATTGAAAATTGTTTTATTTCCGCTGTGCATGTTAAGTAAATTCCTAACAGTGGTATCAGAGCCTACTTTGTGTTTGTTAGAAATTGTTTTGATTGATTGAACAAACAAAAGTTGATTGTTTATATTTGTTTCTTGAATCTAGCAATTTATAAAATTATTTTTCATCTTCAAAAATCTGTTTTTGAAAAAGGAAAATACTTTTTCGTCAAAAAAAAAAGGGCATGAACGGTATGGCGCCGGCATCACCGGCGCCGGACCCAGCAGCGTGTCGCACGTTGCTGCTGGCAAAAGCAGAGGCGACAACGCCGCTGCGTTTTGCAGCGGCGATTGTCGCCCTACAGTTAAGGGGTGCAGCGTTCGCACTCAGCAGCAGTGCGAACGCTGCATTTGCTGCGGGTGCCGCCGCTATCGACGACCCATCGCATTAAAATTATGCGATGCCGGCTAACAAGAAGAAATTTTTTTTTGATTTTTTAGGGTTTTCAGACTCGGGTGAGAGATTGAGGCGGGGGCCTCTTGTTCAATTTTTGAAATTGCAGGCCCCTGCATGTAATTATGATTGTTGGGTCAGTTTGCAATTTAATTTTGGAGGGCCTGTTCTGCTTTTTATGAAATTGGGAGGCTTTGTTTGTAATTTTAAACCGAGGGTCAACTTTGCAATTTTCAAAATGAGCTTTGAATTTAAATTTGAAATGGTTTTGAATTTAAATATTAAATTGTTTTTAGATTTAATTTTCAAATAGTTTGACCTTAAAATTCAATTTTGACCCATTTAAAATTTTATTTAAAATTAACGACTTTTTATATTTTCGTTAAAATGTGATTTTAACTTAAATATTAAACTTTGACCCTAAATTGAATTTTATTTTATTTAGGAGTTTTATCCTAAATTAAAATTTTAATTCAATTAAATTAGAGTTGTACTCTAATATAATATTTAATTAAATTTTGATTTTAATTAAATTATCCACCCCAATATATTCTCGAAATTAGAGTTGGACTCTAATTTGACGTTTAATTGAAATTTGATTTTAATTAAATTGTCTCACCCTAAAATCTTTCTTGAAATCAGAGTTGGACTCTAATTTTGTATTTAATTAAAATTTGATTTTAATTAAATAAATTCACCCTAATAACTTGGGATTAGAGTTTGACTCTTATTTTGTATTTAATTAAAATTTGATTTTAATTAAATTCAACCGTATTAATTTGATTATAATTAGAGTTGGGATTTAATTTGACATTTAATTAAAATTTTATTTTAATTAAATTGTCTTACCCTAAAATTTTATTGAAATTAGAGTTGGACTCTAATTTGGTATTTAATTAAAATTTGATTTTAATTAAATAGTCCTGCCCTATAATTGTAGAATTAGAGTTGGACTTTAATTTGATATTTAATTGAAATTTGATTTTCACTAAATAAGTCCGCTAATTAAATTAATTAATTAATTTGATTAATTAATTATTTAATTGTTCTGATCCATTTGTCTAAATTAGTTTAGACAACTTTAATTGCTAGAAATTTGAAACATGTTTGCATATAATATTAGATATTATATAGGAATACATTTATATGATGAATGTTTTATTAGTGGATAATTATGGACTCGACCATATGGATGTGTTGAATGAATAGTTTTATTCTTGTTGTTTTATGGGGCCTACGAGCTCTAATTTATTTTGGATATGTGAGTCCGTTACTATTGTTATTATTACGGGTCTGTGCGTCCAATATTATTTAAGCCTGCGTGCCAACTAGTATATGATACAAGTTGCAACTGGACTAATTGAAGATATAAAAAGTGGAGGAGACCATAGAGATGGAGCATTGTATGAATCAATACTATACCCCTTAGGAACTGACCAACTAGTCTTCCTTATGGCTCGGGAAGACTAGATAGTATAAGCCCATAATCGTCCACACTATTATATGTATGTTTATTTGCATGTTATATGTATAATAAAATATATATAATTATTACGATGAGACCTTTTGCATGAAAAACCCCTCGTTAAAAATATTAAGTCAATTTGTTATTTGCCTTCCATCATTATAGTGAAAAACGAGAGTCCTAAATCGATCTTAACTTGTTGAGTACACTCAAGGCTGGTCTATTAGGGATATGTTTGACACTATGAAATATTAGATATTTCTGAATGATGGGTTTGACTTAACTAAAATTTATCTTTTGTTGAGTATACTCAAGAAGATAAAATGTAGAGGCATGTTAAAATATTAAGTCATATTTATATTCGCCTTCCCCCATTATAGTGAAAAACGAGTGTCCTAAATCGATCTTAACTTATTAAGTACACTCAAGGCTGGTCTATTAGAAATGTTTGACACTATGAAATATTAAATACTCCTGAATGATGAGTTTGGCTTAACTAATATTTATCTCTTATTGAGTACACTCAAGGAGATAATTTTTAGAAGCATGTTAAGCTAACACATAAGATGTGTGTAGATAAAGAGTTGTCAGTTTAATGATCTGGGAGTTGTATGGAGATACAATTGATAATAGTATCTGCTCAAATGTTTTATTAGGGCTTGTTGAGTACACTCAAGATTTTAATATAACAAATGGGATCCCAACCCACTGGGAATCAAGTACGGATTCTATAAATTTATGTGAGAGGGTCATAAATTTGAGTTAAACAGTGAGAGCAAAATTAATTTAATAAAAGACCATGTTAAATTAATTCATACATTATATATATTATTTATTTACTTTTCGTCGTTTACATTTATTGAATCATGAGTAACCACATATATTTTAGAGGCATATTGTATACCAACAACCAAAGCAAATTTTCTTGATTGACGCCGCAATTTGAGAATTGTTCTTAGGCATGAAAAATTGGTTGTGTCCTTTGGTAGCCCTTTCTAGAGACACATCTTGATGACTCGATAAAAAAAGAGGTGGCTGCTATAATAAACACAGTGATGATGATAGTACTACAACATATGTCATGTTTGTGACTATGTCCCTGAGTTACAAAGCAACATAAAAGTATAGATGCTAACACATGATTTTTCATCTCAATGTGTTGAATGATGAACAATCATACGAGGAAATATATGATATTTCCTAGCAACTATACCGGTGCATAATGACAGAAGAATCTTCAGTCGGTGATCGTGTGCTGAAGATGCTGACTACTTTGAGAAGTTGTCTTGATTGCGTTTAGTCATGAACAATGAATTAAGTATAGACTTAGTTCTGCAATCTCTGTCAGAGAGTTATTCATAACTAATTATGAATTTAACATGAATAAACTCGAAACACGCTCATTGAGTTGCTGAACATGCTTAAAACTATTAAATCCAACATCTGTATTTATAGTGGACAAATCTTAGTCATAAATTTATATATGGAAGTCTAAAATATGCTTTAGGAAAGCAACCAAGATGACTAAGACGGTTAAAGCAAATGAGGACAATACCAAATCTAATGATCCTTATTATCATTTTGGAATGTTAGATAATTGGAAATGAAATTGCAAGGCTTTTATCTACTTCATTAGTTTCATGGGTATTAGATACTAGATATAGATCTCATATTTGTATAAATATGCAGAAACTAAATAAAAGTAGATCGCTGCAGAATGGAGAAGTTGACTTACATGTTGAAAATGAGCAAAAGTTGTTGCATTGCCTGTAAAAGCATATTTCTTGCAATTGCTTTTAAGCTCGATATTAGAATTAGAGAAATATTAATTTTGTTCTCACCATTACCAAGGGCATTAAATAAATTTCATGTTTTGACATGAATTACTTTAATGTTAAGGACAATTGTTGTTCCTTTTTATCTTGATAAGATCTAAATGGTTTTGGTAAATTACAAAATGACATTTATATTATAAACATTGAGTATTCTATAATGAGTATAGAAATTGAAAGGCATAAAAAATGATAATCTAAAGAACACCTATATCTGGCATTATGGATTTGGTCACATAAATAAGAATGCAATTCCAAACTTACATGGAGATGTATATTTTGGTCAAATGATTTTGAATCATTTGACAAATGCGAATCATATCTGTAAGACACAGTGACCAAATCTCCTTTTACTTGAAAAGGAAAAAGATCTGCACAATTATTAGGTTTAATACATAGTGATGTATGTAAATCCATATCAATTAATGTTAGGTGAAGTTTATCTTATCTCATCACATTTACTAATGACCATTTCAGAAATGATCATGTATATTTGATGAAATTCATGCATAAAACTCTTCAAATGTTCAAAGGATTCAAGCTAGAAATAGAGAAACAAATATGTAAATATATTCTCACACTAAGATTTGATCGATGTGGAGAATATCTAAAAGGAAGAATTTTAGATTATCTAAAAGAGAATGAGATTCTCACGCAATGGATTCCTCCACATACATTGCAACATAATGCTGCATCTGAAATGAGGGATCGTACACTATTAGATATAGTGCAATTAAGAACAACCATGCAAACATTCAAAAATCGTTTTGAGGTCATGCACTAATTGATACGTGCTGCGCACTAAATCGTGTCTCATTTAAATCTGTTGACAAAAACTCCATACGAGTTATGGAATGGCCCAACATATCTCATATGAAAGTTTGGGTTGTGATGCTTATGTGAAACACACTGAATCAGATAAGTTTAAAACTAAATCCGATAAATATATATATTTGTGGATATCCAAGAGATAATTGGATATCAATTCTATAATCTCGTTGAGAAGAAGATGTTCATCTCAAAACATGTCATACTCTTAGATAAAGTGTTTATTCTAAGAGAGACGGTGGGAGCAGAATAAATCTTGAAGGAGTTCAAGATTTCACGGATATAATTGATCGAATAGATGAACCTAAGTCTTATCCCACACCTGCTGAGGGACATACTCTTGATCAGGAAGTGGAGACTTCTGAGGACACGTTAGCTCCGTGTAAATCTTGTAGGATCATTTGACCTCCTAGAAGGTACGAATCCATGATTACTAATCAAGGATAATGAACCCACTAATTACGCAGAAATAAAGTCAAGTGTTGACTTAAAGAGATTGACTTATTGTATGTAACAAAGGTTTGACCTTGGTCGACTTGCCTAATGGATTAGAACCCATAGGTTGTAAATGAGTTTACAAGAAAATGTCAATATGGATTGAAACAAGCCTATTGGAGTTGGAATCTTCGATTTGATGCAAAAAGTCAAAATGTTTGATTTTATCAAAAATGAAGACGAATTGTGTGTTTACAAGAAGATAGTGGAAGCATTGTCGTATTCCTGATATTATATGTATGAGACATATTATAGGAAATGATATCTCTATATTTCAATTGTTGAAATTATGGTTGTCAAATAATTTCTTTGTGATAGATATGATAGAAGCAAGTTGATTTATAAAGATAGATCTAGAAGATTGCTTAACTCATCCCAATCTATACAGATAAAATTTCGAGAAGATTTTATATGGAGAAAATGAACTGATAGTTCATGGATACACTAATGCTAACTTCTAGTCAGACTAGAATAATAGTATATCTCAAATAAGATATTGGTTTACTTTTAAAGGGTATGTTGGAAATGTTCCAAATTTAAAATAACCGTTGATTCAATAATAGAAGCTTTATACATCATTGCTTTAGAAATCAACAAAAGTTGTGATCTGGATCAGGAAGTTAATTAATGAACTTGGAGTAGTTCCTAACATTGTTGATCATACACTTATGCATTGTGATAACAATGGAGTCATCGTGCAAGCGAAGGAACTGAGGTCTCATCAATGATCCAAACATATGTTAAGGCAGTGTTATCTCATTGGAAAGATAATACAATGAAATGACGTAAATAAAGAACAAATTCCCACAAGTTATTAAATTACAGATCTATTGACAAAGAGTTGTCGCAGCATAAATATGATCGTCATGTAGACTCTTATGGTATAAGATACATAAGTGATTGGATCTAGTGCAAGTGGGAGTTTGTAAGTGTTATGCTCTGGGTCCAATCAATTTTGGACATAAACACTTTGAATATATATATATATATATATATATATATATATATATATATATATATATATATATATATATATATATATATATATATATAATCAATGCATATGTATGGCAATATCTATTATTTAATTGAATTAATATTCTAATAAATTAAATAATAGAATCCGTAGATTCAAGTTTTGGTGATTTGTTAATCACAAGAAGTTGTGATTGTGAGATACAAATTACATATGATTGAATCTTAAATCGTCCGTGGTCGAAGTAATAACGAGATACGGATATCGTTATTACGGATAGACTATCGCATGTGGCATTCTTACTTGTGAAGTAAGTAGCTGATCTAACAAGGTAAAGTGTGATGACACTTGAATGAACACGTGGATGTTTTGTTATAGAACAAAACATTGGAGACCCCCTGAGAGATTCCACATTGATAACTATCTGAGTGTTAGTGGTTAATCTCTAACGTTCAGTAGTGGAATTAGTCTTTTAACTTGAGGTCATCATGGTACCTTATATGAGGACAGTCATACTTTGGTGGTGTTGGATGTTGCTCTGCCAAGGGTCGCTAATACAAGATCGTTCGGGTATGTCAAGAATCATATAAAGGTTGTGAATGACCAATAGAAGATTCGTCACTCTTAGATAGTAAGAGATTATGATCTACATTTTATCCAGTTAAGTTGATAATAAAATCCTTGGCCAAGGTGAACTCATAAGTTGGAAAAGAGTTTTCGACGTACATTGACTTAACAATGGGATAAAAGATATGATCGATAATTGAGATTGACACATATCCATATCTCATAATTGATTGGATCATATTGACGAAAGGATTATAGTTTCACGGTAAACGAACAAGTTTGGTTTTGTCATACTACGTGATATTTTCCGTCACATGTATTGTCCTGACACATTGCTAGATGTCAATTTGGGACAACGAAAGTGAATTAGTGATAAATTAAAAGGGGCGTTTTAATTTATCTATTTTGATTAGATCAAAATAATAATTCACGTCGTTAGGTATCGTGATCGAGAACCTAATGGGTCACGCACAAAAGAGAATCAGAAGAATGAGATTTACCAATTAATTAATTGACAAGTATTAGATAATTAATTAATTGAGTTATTTATTAATAGGCCCGAATTAATTAATTGGATTAATTAATTCATGGAGCGGATTTAATTAATTTGATTAATTAAATATTGGACCGGGTTAAGTTTAACAGATGGGCCGAGTCTATTTGGACTTATATTAATAGGCTACTAGGGTTTGAAAACAGTATGGAATTTTTCATTATTCTTGCTAGTACAAAAAAAGAAATCCTAGCCACCTTCTTGATCTCTGTGTGGATCACCATTGGAGGCTGGACAATTGGATAGTTTGGATTGCATATCGTGATCATTGGAGTTCAAGAAAAAGTAAAATAGTTTGTGGAATTTATCAAAGGTATCATTCTCATCACAATTTCTATCTAAACACATTGCAGATCCTCGTTTGGAAATTGAAAATTGTTTTATTTCCGCTGTGCATGTTAAGTAAATTCCCAACATGTATTCACTTTATTTGTAGTTATCATGTTATATATGTTCAAATGGTATATCTATGTGGTTTATTCGGTCAGAAGGAAATGTGACGGTATGTAAGGCAAAAGGTAGCACAGAGTCGAACACATGAGTGGAGGCGTCGCCTTGATTAGTAGTTATTAATCGAACGATTACATGAAGTTTTGTGTATGTCGGATTATTATGACGGGATCGATGTAAACTTTCTTCGTAAACTATTGGAATGTGAACTTTTGTATAATTTAACTGTTAGTGTATATAGTTTGTTTCCTTCATTAATTCCAGAATATACCTAGTGAGTGATTTACTACTGAAAGGATTGGGAGAACTTAGCTGGCTGAAATGATTGACATATGATTGTGATATTGCTGTGTTTCACTTAATGATGTTAACACCATGGTTATAATTAAAGATAAATCCGATTTGCCTAAATGCAGCCTCCCTCAGAACCTTGTGACTGGAAATGTAACACTTTGGAAGCTATACGGAGGAGAAAACAATCAAATAACAATTTTGAATCTATAACATTACCACTACACTGAGTTGAACTTCTAGTGCAATTTTACAAACTGAGTTGAGCTTCTATCTGGCAATATATAAAGAACCTTCACTGTCATCCCATTTTGCTAAAACGGCAACAAGAAAACTAAAGGATTAACATTACTTCAAAGTTTTAGCACTACTCAACAGTAGAGAAACTATTGGTATTCAAAATAAGAAATGGACAGAGTAAGATGCAATTTTAGAGCTACTGCGATTTATGATCAACAATTCCACGATAGTATTCTGCAGCAAGCCCTACGTATTTCAAATTAATTTTGCCTCAAAAATATGGTCATGTGTTCTTCAATCCCATATCCCACACCCTCAATCCCGTATTTTCTGCTAAATTGTAAGTGGTAGTCTCTCTCTCTCGCGTGACCACTATTTTTTCCCTCCACACGTGACCATTATTTTTCCCCTCCAAATACAAACCCACACACGTGAGGACATTTTAAAACCCCATCAATAGGGTGTCATTGAGCCTGGGTCACAAGAATAATTTAGAAAAAAAGTTAATTAGCACATAACGTTTCAATCTTTCACTGTTATTGTGGAAAACGATCTTTCATTTTTTGACATTTTCACCATTAGCAAAAGGTCCTTTTATTCGTTTTCGCAATTAAAAATTGTGAAATGACGAAAATATCATTCCATTTAAATAAAGCAAAAGGAAAAAGAAAAAAAATTAATTGCAAACATAGTCCCAACTTTTTTTAAAAGCACAAATGAATCTCAAATAAATTATTAAAAGTGTAATTAGCATATAATGTCCATACCTTTCACTATTATTGCAAAAAAATTCATACCTTCTATTTATTTATTTTTGGCATTTTCTCTCATAATTATACATTTGCTAGCGCAAATCATTAATTCTATCCATTTTCATCCAATTTCTCAATAAAAAATAGTGAAATAACGAATATACCCTCCTATTTAAATAAAAAAAAACTAAAAAATCAATTGCAATCATAATCCCAATTTTTTTGAAAAGTGTAAACGAGTCCCTAATAAATTATTAAAAAATTAATTTTTTTTTATAAAAAGTGCAAAAGAGTCCCAATTAAATTTATTTAAAATTTTAAAAAATTTAAAAAATTAAAAAGTGCAAATAGGTTCAAATAAATTATTTCACATTTTTTTATTGAGAAATTGGATGAAAATGATGGTTTGCACAATCAAATGTGTAATTAAGGATGAAAATGTCAAAAAAAAAAAAAGGAAGAAGGGCAGGGACCTTTTTCACAATAAATGTGAAAGATAATGACATTATGTACTAATTACCATTTTAATAAATTATTTGTGACTTATTTGCGTTTTTCATAAAAATTAGGATTATGATTGTAATTAGTTTTTTTTCCTTTTCCTTTTGTTTTATTTAAAGAAAATGATATTTTCGTCATTTCACAATTTTTAATTGAGAAAATGGATGAAAATGACCTTTTACGCAATGGAAGGTGGAAATAATGATGAAAATGCAAAAAAATTAAGGGGTTTTTGCTTAAAAAGCCTAGTCAACAATGTTGTTTGGTAAAATAGCCTCTTTCAATAATATTTGGTAAAATAATCTTTAGCCTATTTTATCATGTTTTAAAAGTCATAAATACCCTTCATTTGAAATGTCTAAATTGTACAATTTCAAACCAAAATTTACCAAAATCCCATAACATGAAGTCCCAATTTTGTTCTCGCTTTTCATAATACCCCAGTTAAAATCGACGACAAAATGGCATGCTGCCGTTTTAAACGACTAAGTGCCGTTTTAACAAATTTTATATTTATTTCACTTTATGTTCCCTCGTATCCACATGAAAATTAATGAAAAACGTAATTTAGAGTTCGTAATCAAAATGACATGTTATCGTTATAAACTATTTGATGACCTTTTAAATAATTTTGTATTTATTTCACTTTATATTCTCTCATACCGACATAAAAATCACCCAATAGTGATCACCAATATTGTTCCATGAGTAAACTATATTATTCTTCACTATGAATGAAGGTAAATATCCTAAATTTCATTATGTTTCAATTATAGATAAGATATTCAAAAAGATAGTTTATTTAATTTATATAAGTCTTTAAGATGTTAAAAAAATATGATCGAATAGTTTTAAAATAAAATTGAGACTCTTTGACCCAAAATGACATGCTGACATTTTAAATGATTAGTTGTCATTTCAACTAGTTTTGTATTCATTTCACTTTATATTCACTTATATTTATATAAAAATTAACAAATTCAAGTTTTTATCATATATGAACGGCAAGTTAGATACAAAGTTCATCCGATAGTAACCAACACTATTGTTCTGTAAGTAACTTACACTCTACTTCACTATGAATAAAGGTAAGTAATACAAATTTCACTATATTCCAATTGTGAGATAAGATACTCAAAAAATTAGTTAATTCAACATGTACAAGTCTTCTAAAATGTTTCAAACTATGATCGACTAGTTTTTGAAGAAATCACACAATGCGATATAAAACGGCATCGGATCGTTTTAAATGTATGGTTGACGTTTTTACTCATTTAGTGTTCAATTATGTTCATTCGCGTTTGTTATGGATACATGAATGTTAATTGTTGAATTTAATCTTGAAATTATGATTTTTGGTAAATTTTGATAGTTGTTTTGATAAGGTTTTTGGTAACTATAACAGTATCACTGTTTGTTAAAACCAAAATGGCATATGGTCGTTTTAAACACGTCTGACATTTTTACTCATTTAGTGTTCGTTCCGGTTCATTCACGTCTATAACCACATGAATGCTTAGGGATGAAAGTTTTATCTATATTTTGACGTTGTATTCGACACATTTTTTCAAACTATAACGAGTCACTCCATAATCTGGTAGGAAACTACACTATACTTGGCAATAAAGAAAAACATAAGTAGGAAGTGCGGTATCGAAAACATAGCATGTGTAGTCGTTCAATGTGTACGAGTCATATATGATGTTTCAAAGCATATTTTATTAATTTTGGAGTGAATTGATACCCCAGGACCCAAAACAGAATCTAGTCATTTTAAACATATGGTTGACGTTTCTACTCATTCAGTATTCGTTTCGGTTCATTCATGCCCATAACCACATGAAAGCTTAGGGATGAGAGTTTTAACTTTAATTCGATGTTGCGATCGGCACATTTATTCAAACTATAGTGAGTCACTCTATGGTAGTAAACTACATTACACTTGACAATAAAGAAAAACTAAGTAGCAAGTATGGTATTTAAAACGTAGCACGTGTAGTCGTTCAATATGTACGAGTCATGTATGATGTTTCAAAGCATATTTTACTAATTTCGGAGTGAATCAATACCCCATGACCCAAAACGGAATCTAGTCATTTTAAACGTATGGCTGACGTTTCTACTCATTTAGTATTCGTTTTCGGCTCATTCATGCCCGTAACCACATAAAAGTTTAGGGATGAGAGTTTTAACTCTATTTCGACGTTGCGATCGACACATTTATTCAAATTATAGTGATTCACTCTATTGTAGTAAACTACATTACACTTGACAATAAAGAAAAACTAAATAGCAAGTATGGTATCTAAAACATAGTACGTGTAGTCGTTCAATGTGTACGAGTCATGTATGATGTTTCAAACACTGTTTTACTAGTTTTAGAGTGAAATAAATACCATGTGATCACAAACGACATCTTATCATTTTAAACAGAAGGTTGTTGTTTAGGGTTTAGGTTTTAGGGTATAGGGTTTAGATTCTAGGGTATATGGCAAAGAGAAAAATATGTAATTGTTCAACATGTCTTTTTAAACGACTAAGTACCGTCTTAACAAATTTTGTATTCGTTTCACTTTATGTTCCCTCGTATCTATATGAAAATTAATGAAAAATATGTCTTAATCATATTTGGAGTGAAATTTAGAGTTCGTAACTGTAATGACGTGCTATTGTTATAAACGATGTGATGATGTTTTAACTAATTTTGTGTTTGTTTCACTCTATATTCTCTCGTAGCCACATGAAAATGAAAGTAGAAAAAATTTCACTATATTTAGAGTAAAATCGATAAACAACATTAAATCTCGAAGACCGATAAAAAAAAAAAAAAGTTCACCCGATAGTGATTAACATTGTTCCATAGGTAAACTATACTATTCTTCACTATGAAGGAATGTAAGTATCCTAAATTCCATTATATTTCAATTATAGATAAAATACTAAAAAATCAGTTTGTTTAACTTATATAAGTCTTTTAAGATGTTCAAAATCTCGTAATCAAATAGTTTTAAAGTGAAATTGAGACATTGTGACCCAAAATGTCGTGCTGACATTTTAAATGGCTAGCTGTCATTTCAACTAGTTTTGAGTTCATTTCACTTTATATTCACTTATACTCATATAAAGTTAAACGAATTCAAATTCTTGCCATATTTGAACAAGAAGTTAGTTACAAAGTTCATCCGACAATGACCAACACTATGTAATTGCACTACACTTAACAATAAAGAAAACGTAAGTAGCAAGTATGGTATCAAAAACATAGCACGTGTAGTCGTTCAATGTGTACGAGTCATATATGATGTTTCAAACACAATTTTACTACTTTTGGAGTGAAATCAATACCTCGTGACCCAAAACGGCATCTGGACGTTTTAAATGTATAGATGACATTTTTACTCATTTAGTATTTGTTTTGGTTCATTCACGCCCGTAACCACGTGAAAGTTTATGGATGAAAGTTTTAACTATATTTCGACGTTAGGGTTGACACATTTATTCAAATTATAGTAAGTCACTCCATAATCCGGTAGTAAACTACACTACGCTTGACAATAAAGAAAAACGTAAGTAGGAAATATGGTATCAAATACACAGCATGTGTAGTCGTTTAATATGTACGAGTCGTGTATAGTGTTTCAAACACAATTTTATTAGTTTCGGAGTGAAATCGATACCTCGTGACCCAAAACGGCATCTGGTCATTTTAAACGTACCAATGAAGTTTCTATTCATTTCGTGCTCGTTTTGATTTATTCATGCCCGTAACCACTTGAAAGTTTGTGGATGAGAGTTTTAACTACATTTCGACGTTACATGGTCGACACATTTGTCGAACTATAGCGAGTTGCTATATAATTCGGTTGGAAACTACACTACAAGATTTCACATTTCAAACATCATGTTTTACTAGTTTCGGAGTGAAATCGATACCTCCTTACCCAAAACGGCATCTAATCATTTTAAAGGGAGGGTTGCCGTTTAGGGTTTAGATTTCAGGGTTTAGGGTTTGCAAAACAAAAAATATATAATTGTTCGACATGCCTTTTTAAACGACTAAGTGTCATTTTAACAAATTTTGTATTCATTTCGCTTTAAATTCCCTCGTATCCATATGAGAATTATTGAAAAATACGTTTTACTACATCTGGAGTGAAATTTACAGTTCGTAACCGAAATGGCATGCCATCGTTAAAAATGATTTGATAACGTTTTAGCTAATTTTGTATTTGTTTCACTCTATATTCTTTCGTACCCACATGAAAATGAAAGTAAAAAAGATTTCATTACATTTAGAGTAAAATCGATAAGTAACATTAAACATTCAAGATAGATAAAAAAAAAGTTCACCCGATAGTGATCAACAACATTTTCCATGAATAAACTATACTAGTCTTCACTATAAATGAAGGTAAGTATCTTAAATTCTATTATACTTCGATTATAGATAAGATACTCAAAAAATTAGTTTGTTTAACTTATACAAATCTTTTAAGATGTTCAAAAATATGATCGAATGGTTTTAAAGTGAAATCGAGACCCTGTGACCCAAAATGACATGCTAACATTTTAAATGGCCAGTTGCCATTTCAACTAGTTTTGTATTAATTTCACTTTATATTCACTTATATTTATATAAAAATTAAATGAATTCAAATTTTTACCGTATTTGAACAACACGTTAGTTACAAAGTTCATCCGATAATAACCAACACTATCGCTCGTGTGTTATTTATACTCTACTTCACTATGAATAAACGTAAGTAATACAAATTCTATTATATTCTAATTGTGAGATAAGATACTCGACAAATTAGCTAATTCAACATGTACAAGTCTTCTAAGATATTTCAAACCATGATCGACTAGTTTTTGAGTGAAATCCAGACCCAAAACGACATCCGATCATTTTAAACGTATTTCTGACGCTTTTACTCCATTATGATTTCATGTTCGTTTTGCTCCATTATTTCTCGTTTTCACATGAAATTGTAAGAATGAAAGTTTTAACTAGATTTAGACGTCACAGTCCACAAAAAGTTCAACTATAGTGAGTCGTATCATACGTCCGATTGGAGATTACACTACACTTGACAACCAAGGAAAATATATATAAAACATAGCATGTGCAATCGTTCAATATGTACAACTTATCTATGATGTTCCAAACATTATTTTTACTAGTTTCGAAGAAAAATCAAGAGCTCGTGACCCAAAATGGCATGTAGTCATTTTAAACGTATTTATATCATTTTTGCTAATTTTGTGTTCATTTCACTTCATCCTCGCTCGTTTTCACATGAAAGTGTAAGAACAAAAGTTTTAACTAGTTTAGACGTCACAGTCCACACAAAGTTCAAACTATAGTGAGTCGCATCATACGTCCGACTGGAGATTACACTACACTTGACAACCAAGGAAAATGTATATAAAACATAGCATGTGCAATCGTTCAATATGTACAACTTATCTATGATGTTCCAAACATTATTTTTACTAGTTTCGAAGAAAAATTAAGAGCTCGTGACCCAAAATGGCATGTAGTCATTTTAAACGTATTTATATAATTTTTGCTAATTTTGTGTTCATTTCACTTCATCCTCGCTCGTTTTCACATGAAAGTGTAAGAACAAAAGTTTTAACTAGTTTAGACGTCACAGTCCACACAAAGTTCAAACTATAGTGAGTCACATCATACGTCCGAATGTAAATTATACTACACTGACCACCAAGAAAAATGTAACAAGTATAGTATACAAAACATAACACATGCAATCGTTCAATTTGTACAACTTATCTATGATGTTTGAAATATTGTTTTTTACTGGTTTCGAAGAAAAAATCGAGAACCCGTGACCCAAAACGACATGTAGTTATTTTAAATGTATGTATATCATTTTTGCTAATTTCGTGTTCGTAGCAAGTGTAATAGTCAAAACATAGCACGCGTAGTTGTTCAATGTGTACAAGACATGTATGATATTTCAAATACTGTTTTACTAGTTTCGGAGTGAAATCGATACCTCCTGACCCAAAATGGCATTTGGTCATTTTAAACGGAGGGTTGCCGTTTAGGGTTTAGGTTTTAGGGTTTGGAGTTTACAAAACAGAAAACATATAATTGTTCAATAAGCCTTTTTAAACGATCAAGTGTCATTTTAATAAATTTTGTATTCATTTCACTTTATGTTCCCTTGTATCCATATGAAAATTATTATAAAACATGTTTTAACTATATCTGGAGTGAAATTTAGAGTTCGTAACCGAAATGACATGCTATCGTTATAAATGATTTGATAACATTTTAACTAATTTTGTATTTGTTTCACTTTATATTCTCTCGTACCCACGTAAAAGTTTATGGATGAAAGTTTTAACTATATTTCGACGTTACGATTGACACATTTGTTCAAACTATAGTAAATCACTCCATAATCCAATAGTAAACTACACTACTTTTAACAATAAAGAAAAACGTAAGTAGCAGGTGTGGTATCCAATACACAATAAGTATAGTCGTTCAATGTGTACGAGTCATGTATGAAGTTTCAAACACAATTTTACTAGTTTCGAAGTGAAATCGATACTCCGTGACCCCAAACGGCATCTAATCATTTTAAACGGAGGGTTGCCATTTAGGGTATTGAGGTTAGATTTTAGGGTATAGGGCAAAAGAGAAAACATGTAATTATTCAACATGCCCTTTTAAACGACTAAGTACCGTTTTAACAAATTTTGTATTCGTTTCACTTTATATTCCCTCGTATCCACATAAGATACTCTATAAATTAGTTAATGCAACATGTTGTGACCTTGTGACCCAAAACGGCATGTTGTCGTTTTAAACGCAAGGCTGACGTTCTTCTACTAATTTAGTGTTCAATTCCACTTATTCAGATGATTGCTTGCTTTTGGATACCTAAAAATGGCGCATGGACGTTTTAATCGTATGATCGCCATTTTTCTAATTCAAGTTGTTCAATTCACGCCACTTTCGCTCATTCAAATTTCCCCCAAGTCGAGACATTGTAACCCAAAACGGCACGTTGTCGTTTTTAAACGCATAGCCGACGTTTTCTATTAATTTAGCGTCCAGCCCAATCGACGTTCAAACACCATTTTACTAGTTTCGTAATAAAATCGATACCTCATGACCTAAAAGGGCATATGGTCATTTTAAATGTATGATTGTCGTTTAGGGTTTAGGATTTAGGGTATAGGGTTTAGATTTTAGGGTATACAGTTTAAAAATTGAAAAATTTTTAATTTTTCAAAAATTTTAAGTTTTGTATGATGTTCGAAACACTATTTTACGAGTTTTGGAGTGAATTCTACCTCTTTACCCAGAATGGCATTTTGTCATTTTACACGTAGGGGGTGCCATTTTACATACGTAATCGTTGAACATGTTATAATTTTACAAGTATGAATGCCGTTTAGGATATACAGAACATAGCGTCTCCCATTAACATCAACACATCACCTAAAATGGTGCATAAACGTTTTAAACATATGTCCTTTTTCTAATTCAAGTTTATCGGCGAAGAAAAAATCGAGAGCTCGTGACCTAAAATGGCATGTAGTCATTTTAAACGTATGCATATCATTTTTGCTAATTTCATGTTCGTTTCACTTCATTCTCGCTCGTTTTCACATGACTAGATTTAAACGTCATACCACTCAAAGTTCAAACTATAGCGAGTCACATCATACATCCGATTGGAAATTATACTACACTTAACCACCAAGAAAAATGTAACAAATATGGTATACACAACATAACGCATGCAATCGTGCTATGTTTTCGATACTGCACATTGAACGACTAAACGTGCTATGTTTTGGATACATGTGCTCGAAGGGAACGCTTGTAATAAGGTATGATTTTGCTAAAATTAAATATTAGTACTTTCTTTTATACGTTTCTTGATTTTTTTGTTAATAACGTATCAAAAATTTGGCGTCGCCCCTAACCCCCGTAAACCCCAACCCCTTCAACTCTACCTCTAGGCCCCCTTATTTTCATGATCTAACTCCGTCCCTAATCACAGGACTTTGATTTCACTCCCAAAAAAATCAATAAAATCTTGAACCATCTGAAAGACGTATATAAGTTAAAACGAGCTAATTTGTTGAATATTTTATCCTATAATTGGATATATATGGAATTTAGGTTACTTGCCTTTATTCGTAGTAAGTATAATGTAGTTTACTCACAGAATAACGGTGTTGGTCATTATCGCGTGAAATTTGTATAGACATTGATGTCCAAATGTAATGAAACTTGCTTTTGTTTGTGCAAACGAGTGCAAATAAAGTGAAACAGATATGAAATTAGTTGAAATGACAAAGAAAACATTTAAAACGAAATTTGACATTTTGGGTTACGAGGTCTCGATGTCACTCTAAATATCGTGAAAACTTGTTTACGCTTATTTTTATGTGGGTACGAGACAATATAAAGTAAAACGAATGCTAGATTAGTTAAAACGTCATCGAACCGTTTGTAACGACAACATGTCGTTTTGGGTCACGAATTTTCAATTTCGCTCAAAATATTGTTAAAACTTGTTTTCATTAATTTTTATGTGGATACGAGGAAACATAAATTGATACAAATATAAAATTAGTTAAAACGGCATTCAGTCGTTTAAAACGGCAGTATATCATTTTACTGTTGGTTAAATTGATACAAACATAAAATTAGTTAAAACGGCATTCAGTCGTTTAAAAACGGCAGTATGTCATTTTACTGTTGGTTTTAAATTGTGTATGAAAGTTGAAGAATTCACTGTGATGTAATATGGGTAATTTAGGTAATCTATTAATTTTGAATTAAAATATTTATTTTAAATCATTAATTGTGGTCAAAGGCTAAAATCCCAAACTATATTATGAAATGGACCATTTGCCCCAATTACCACAAAAATTAAAGGTATGGAAAACAATGAAATGTGGTGCTAATTACCGGAAAAAAAATGATAATAATTTAGAAAGCAAGTCAAATGAGAATTCCAAGAATATCCAAAATCCTAAAGTGAGGGATCTTTATGAAGTTTGGTGTACCAACCCACGCATAATATCCCGTACTACGGTCAATTCTGCACATTTATTTACGATCCTCGTAACCCAGATCCTAAATTTGTCTGGGTTTCACATTTTGCAACTTTTTGCACCATTCTGAGAGGTAAGTGTAGAAAAATCGATTTTTACTGTACTTTATAGAGTTTAGTGTTGGATTTCAATTTCTGTATGAATTTTACTGTTTTTTGTTCAATTGCGCATGTCTTAACTGAATTATGGTGGACAAATGCTTGTAACTGGCAGATTTTATATAAGATTTTATAATTTATACTGCTGGTGGCCTCATATACCTTGCCTATTAATTTGTGTTGTCTAAAAACTTTCTATATTCAATAAAAGCATATATTGATAGTGATCTCAATTTTCTTTATCTTGGATCAGAAAGTTACTTTTTGCGCTAGTTATGTATATGAATTCTTTCATACAACCATTCTTTTGTTAGAAATTTGGGATTAATCTGTTTATATTATGGAGTGAGAGTCTTCTAACTTGTTCAGTTTATCAGGTTTTTATCATGCTTTTGTACCGGAATATGCTCAACTTTTATCATTTTTATGTTTATCTGTGGACTTTGCAACAAGCAGCCGCATTTTTTGGATATATTTTATCGTTATGCCATTTGTTTTGATCTCTAGTTTGGATCCTGATATTTGTTTATGCATTCGGGGCAATGACTATTGATCCATCATCTTGTGCTTAGCATAGTGTTGGGATTAGCACTATTCTCTTATTCATTTGTAGTTCCCATGGATTTCAGTAAGACAGTAGACGGTAGATAAATTTATGCTTCTCAGGAAGAGTGGTATTTCTTACGATGCAATTTGTAATGTTTCATATTACTTAACAGTTCGATTTTAAGAAGTCAAGCATTGCTAATAAGAACTAGAAGCTTTACAATCGTTTTATTTAGTTTCAAGCTTGATTTAGAAGCTGTAATAATTTAAAATGCTTGGGTAAATTGACAATTCTATGAAGTTCTTGACTCTGGTCACTAGCCTTTGTACTCCATTGTCATATGAATTTTAATTTGTTCCTTCCATGCTCTTCAAGACCACTGTTTTTCAAGTTCCTATTTGGTTTCTGAAAGTAAAAATATATCAAGCTACTATTAGTTGACACTGAACAGGAAAGAAAATGACTACTCCAACAAGAATTGGCCTTGCTGGTCTTGCTGTGATGGGACAAAATCTTGCCCTTAACATATCTGAGAAAGGATTCCCAATTTCTATTTACAACCGAACCACTTCAAAAGTTGATGAGACCGTAGAAAGAGCTAAATTGGAAGGCAACCTTCCAGTGTATGGCTTCCATGATCCTGAGTCCTTCGTTCAATCAATCCAAAAACCGCGTGTCATAATTATGCTTGTTAAGGCTGGTGCCCCTGTTGATCAGACCATCAAAACCCTTTCTGTTTACATGGAAAAAGGAGACTGCATTATCGATGGTGGTAACGAGTGGTATGAGAACACTGAGAGGAGAGAGAAGCAAATGACTGAATTAGGTCTGCTTTATCTTGGAATGGGAGTTTCTGGTGGTGAAGAGGGTGCTCGTCATGGACCCTCTTTGATGCCTGGAGGTTCGTTTGAAGCTTACAAGTACATCGAAGATATTCTTCTTAAGGTGGCTGCACAAGTTCCTGATAGCGGTCCCTGTGTTACGTACATTGGCAAAGGAGGATCAGGTAACTTCGTTAAGATGATTCATAATGGGATTGAATATGGTGATATGCAGCTGATTGCGGAGGCCTATGATGTTCTGAAATCAGTTGGGAAGCTCTCTAATGATGACCTTCAACAGGTTTTCTCAGAATGGAACCAGGGGGAGCTTCTTAGCTTTTTGATTGAGATCACAGCAGATATATTCAGAATTAAAGATGATAAGGGTAATGGGTATCTAGTAGACAAGGTTCTTGACAAAACTGGTATGAAGGGAACTGGCAAATGGACTGTTCAGCAAGCTGCGGAGTTGTCAATTGCAGCACCAACAATTGCTTCATCATTAGATTCAAGATTCCTTAGTGGGTTAAAGGAAGAAAGGGTTCAAGCTGCCAAGGTTTTCAAATCTATTGGGGTCAGTGACATCCTTACTGATCGAGATGTAGATAAGAAAAAGTTGATCGATGATGTAAGACAAGCACTTTATGCATCCAAAATATGTAGTTATGCCCAAGGAATGAATTTAATCCGTGCAAAGAGCATCGAGAAAGGATGGGACTTGAAACTAGGAGAGCTTGCCAGAATTTGGAAGGGCGGGTGCATTATCCGGGCTGTATTTTTAGATCGTATCAAGAAAGCTTACGGCAGAAACCCTGAGCTTGCAAATTTGCTTGTGGATCCAGAGTTTGCAAAGGAAGTAATTGATCGACAGCCGGCTTGGCGAAGAGTTGTCTGCCTTGCTATTAAATCAGGCATCACCACCCCTGGTATGTCTTCAAGCCTTGCTTATTTTGACACATACAGAAGAGAAAGACTACCTGCTAATTTGGTCCAAGCTCAAAGGGATTACTTTGGTGCTCATACATATGAGAGGACCGATATGCCTGGCTCCTTCCATACAGTGTGGTTCAAGATTGCAAAACAATCAAAGATTTAGTGTTTTGGTTGTTTAATATCATATTGAACAACTGTTGTCTTATTAAATTTTTCCGTATCAATGAAGGTGGTTTGTTTTTCTGCTATTACTGTTCTACCAAATATCTGAGAGTAAATTTATGTTGTGTTTGACGTCAAATTCATGTATTTTCTAGACATCTATGCAATTATATCTTTCAGTTAGAGCTCTAGTTTTATTTCAAGCATATGACTTGAAGCTTCGAGTTTTTCTTTTTTAAGGGCCTTTGGTTTTTATTTTTATTTTTTTTCCTCTCGCCCGCTGTATTCTCTACTGGCATTACTCTAGCTTTCTTCTGTTTACTCTGGGCATCCTGTAAAAATATGAAGGAGCCAAAGGCATGAGTATGCATCTATTCATATGTGTTTAAAGGAAGAAGGGAAAGTGTAAATAATATTTGTATTCTATTTTATGCCTATTCGTAGGACTGCAAACTACTACAATGATTACATAATGTATAGCAATGGAACTATTCACAGAATATCAGGCGAGTTGTGGAAATCAGGGAATCTTAAGATTCCATAACTAATCTTTTGTGATTGTGTATGATTCTAACAATATGCATGTACACATCCTAAAGAAATCTCAACAAGAATGCCTCTTATTTTTAATTTGGCTAAATCTTCTCATCTAATAGTTTGTCTCATGAATATATCTGGATACATTTATCCTATATACTAACCCTGAGGGGTTGCTCAATTGGTCAGACTTTGAGTTTGCTCCCCAATGATCACCAGTTCGAGTCCCCTCAGAGCCACTGAGGTGAGTACCAAAACTTCAGGGCCCCGTGAAATTAGTCAAGGTGCACACAAGCTGGCCAGGACATCCACGGTTATCAAAATATATAAATATATATATATATATATATATATATATATATATATATATATCCTATATACTAATGGGTTCCCCTCACCCACCCAATACAAAAGAAAGAGTGTGTTGACCTTTCCCAGTTTGTAAATGTTGTTCATCATTGTCTGGCCATTTATCAATTAAACGATCTAGTCATGTCAAATGTCATTTTCATTGAACTATTCGGCATCCTGATTATGATATCTCATATCTGAAAATGAAATGGTGCCTAAATTCTGGGGAATATATAACTGCAATTAGTATTTATTATCTAACCGTACTCAGAATCATATAGTTAATCAACTGCTGAAATGACTAGCAATTTTGTTAAGAATAATGCTATCTAGCACCACTGGTGATACAGCATTAGTTTAGGTGGCGCTAAGTGATAGACTCAATAAAAGGTAGAATTAAGTGATTTATTTAATTATACCCCTCATTTAATGCCACATTAATATCACCTATTATAGTGTTAACAGTAGTGGTGTTAAATAGCGTTATTCTTTTATTAAATCCCTAGAGGATGCAGAAACAGAAGTGATGGTAAGATACTGGTTCTCTTTCTTTATTGTATAGTGAGGATCGTATAGCACTATACAATTAAGGACTGCGATTAGAATATTTCATGGATGGAGCCAAATGGTCAAGAAGTATTTCAGATTTGACAGTTTAACAATGTTGTTTTGAGTTACTTCTGTCTGATAATGCAAAGTGGATATAGATTAGGAATGATGTGGTTCTGCTAGCGTTACCTCGGTTCTAGTACTTCTTGCAAGGATAGTCTTTCCTGATGTGGGCTAACATTGTTTTCTAGAGCCAGTGTATTCTGAGAATTATGTCAAATAAAATATATGGGTTCAAATGTTGTCACTAATATACATTTCCTGTTGTTTCCCTTCTTTAAATTCTTCTCAGCTTCTTATCACACATGCTTGTTGAAAATGATGAATCATAGTCACAAGCGAATCGAAAGTTGGGTGCCCCTATCCGGATTCACTTTTGAAATCTTCTGATATTGAAAAAGGGGGAGAAAAGTACTTCTATGTTTATGAACATGTGTTCGACTGCATCAAAGTCTTTTTTTCTCCAGTGCATATTTTCAAGATCAATCTGAGTAGCATCTGGAATATTGAAAATTTTTCTCGATTATATAACAGCCTTGAAAAATTAAATGCCTCGACTTATATCTATGTTCACAAAATAGAACTGAACTCAGTGAACTGAGATTTGTATGATGAATCAATATGGCAAAGTTGGCTGAATCTGTTTCTTGAAATTGCATCGAATTGGAAATCAAATACTACAAAATCTATTTTTGAACTTTGGCATTCACGGAAATACCTCAGAGGACAAGAATAGATTTAGGCCAAATTTTGGAGGATAATTTGTTGAAAAGTTCTTTATATATGCCTCATTATTTTTTCTTCGATCTGCCAGCACCATTTGCCTTTTGTCCCGGCTTTTTTTTTGCTGTTTTTATTTGTTCATCATATTGTTTCTTCTCTTCTTGTGGGTGACATTTCTTACCAAACCATCCTCTGTGATCTTTGTTTTCTGCATGGCTTCCTTCAAATTTTCCACTTGACAATTCTTGTAGACTCGGGCCGGATGAGGCATCAGAAGCCATAGAGTCATCGCTTTCACCGTCTTCAGAATCACGAGCATCAGCTTTCCTGTCAATGGTATGATCTTCATCTTCTTCTTCTTCATCATCATCATGTTCTGGTGAAGCAATATAAGTTGTCCACCCGGACTCGTTACTTCCACATTCGGCATTGTCTTCGACTATTTTAGAGGAATCCATCGTTGCTAAAACTACAAAATATGAGAAAAAACTCAGATTTACAAGAAAAGTATTTACTTTTTCCAATAGAATACTTGTATATTGTCAATCTGCAATCTTCCATGCAAAGAACAGTCTTATTTCATGGTGCCTATAATAAAACCTTCATTATTGCAGGAACAAGTAGAGATTAGCTGTCAGCAGCCCCAAAAATTATTTGGCTCTTATTCCTAGAAGACACTTTACAGGCGAATTAATCTCACTAGTAAGCAGAATTAAGTGGTTTTTATATTGAAGATGCTTGGAACTACCATCTTCTTTATTCATTTGTGTGCCTCTTAAATATAAAGCTGCTTTTGAAATGGGAATACAGATGTGCCCCACGCATAAATGACAAAGAATGTATAAGATCAATGATTTCAAATATGCAGAAGAGGCCCTCTTTGGTAAGGATACCTTTAGTTCTGTCTTCATCAATCAATACCACCATTCCATGTGAATTATTGCAGTGAATCCAACCGTGTTTTGTCATCTTGTATGAAGTTTTAAATATCATAAAATAAATCTTGATATAAAAATTCTTGACTAAAGAGCTTTAAAATTATACCTTTGTAGCGTAATCTGTTGAGCTAGAACTTAAAACACCAAAATCGGAACACACGCTCTGATACCAAAGAGAGGAGGGGGGGCTGTTGAATATGCTGTTGTAAAGAGAGAGAGGGCTGTTGAATATGCTGTTGTTAAGAAAATCCTACTCAGTAATTTTCTTAATTGTGATATCTTTATCTTTTGATAAAATAATATCCCCTTTTTTTTTTGAATTTTTTTTTTAAAACATGCCATCTGAGATATATGAATTTAGGCCTAACTCCATTCTTGTAAGGACACCACTGGCACTCCCTTAACAAGAATTCTTAAAAAAATCCCTTTCCCTCTTTTATGCGTCTCCTAGCCTCTTCACTGGACTTTTACGCTTTGAGAGGTCACTCAAGACTTATTTTAAAAACAGTTTAAACTTTAACTTGGAGTTGAGACATGCTCTTATCATATACTCAGCATGAAACATAAAACTTTACAAAAAATTACAAAATCATAAAAATTTATAAACAGAAATTGTTCTTAAAAGATCTGGGACTAATATTAACAATTAGCACCATATCTTAGAACTGAAAAAAAATCATACTGATAATGTAAAACAACATGTTTTTGTGGGATATCATATTACCAAAGAATAAGAACAATTAAGAATTTCCCTTTCGGGAGAGGGAGAAAATTAAAACATGTTTTTTGAGGAACTAAAGCTTGTGTTGACCCCAAAAAATGAGCTCAACAGATACCGGGCCCACTCTTGCCGTGTCAAGTACGGTTCCGGCACGTTTCTACCGGAATGCAATCGGTGGCCTTACTGTTCATGAACGTGGGAGATACTTTCTGGCAAAAGACAAAGATGTTTGGGTTCCGGTAATAATATAGGAGGGAAATCACACTAACAATGATTTCCGGGTTGCTTCACACTTTTTGAACAAATTCTTCCTCTATAATGGAATATGTGGAAGGATAGATAGGGTGTGAATCCAAGTGTTTTCTTGATTTTTGACAACACTCATGCTTTTCTTCTTTTTCTTCTCTCTTTCTTTGTTGTCCAAAAAATCTTTCTTTCTATGAACACAGAAACGAATCATTTATACAATTCTGACAGACGTGGCGATCGTTAGATCAGATCCACGTGGAGACATCTCCTAAGCTGAGGCTTCACGTCGCTGTCTAATCATCGCATTTAATGTTTGACCGAAGGTCAGCCACTCTAGTGACAGGCGGACATTAAATACGACTGCTCACTTTATTGTAGACATCCCATCAATCAATCCAAAAAGATCTTCGAATCTTCTCGAGGCAACGTCAAGTTCATGACCCTCTGAGGACACCAAGAAGACCTCGGATCACGCATTATGTCGTCCTTGAGGAAGCGCTTCATGCCGAGGCTATATAGAAAATGTTTATTTATTGATGAAGGGCCTCGGCCCATTTCCTTCGCGGGGCTTCCGACCCACTTGGTTGTCCTCTTTGCTATTTTCTGACTGCCCTACACGTGGCTTGCCACGTGGCCATCCTTTTGCAACCCTCGAAACGAGGGGGGTAACAGCTTGTATTGTATATTTTTTTCCGTGTGTCTACAAATGAAGAAATGATCTCCTTATATAGGAAAAAAAAGAGAATGCGTTTTTCAAAAGTAAGGAATCTTTGCTTTTTTCAAAACGTCAAAAAGAAAACAGTAAAAAGCTAAACTATCAAATCTTACTTTATCAAATAGTAAGATTTGTTACAAATTTTTCAAAAAGAAAACAGTAAAGATTCTGCTTTTCGTACAAAAAATCTTTGGTCTTTTCTTAAAATCTGGTCCAAATCTTCAAGTGGTTGAGTCTTGTCTGAGAATTCTCGTCTATCACCATAATTTTTTGCCAAGTGCCTCTTTTTACAACAAAAGATCTTTATCTCGTTTCATAATTATGTCTGTCAATGCTGTCCAAAGAGTCTCCTCCGTCAGTACAGTCATCTGGATTATCATTTTCTTCTGAATTATTGTCTTTGATATCCTTCAAAGCTTTTTCTTTCCATCTTTCTTTTTACCTTTATTTTTCCTTTTAATCTGTATCTTCTTTTTCTTTGTAGTACTTTGTTTAACTTGTTGCTGCAATTCTTCAATTTTATCAAACATTTCTTGAATTCTTTTAATGTCTGTCTGAGAAAAATGTTCTGGATCCTGAGATGATTGAAATGATTCTGAAAATTTTATTGGCTTTTTCTATTTAAGATTTATTGGACTAATAAGTCTAGTAGCAGAATTATCAGTCTGCTGTGTCTGATCTTCAATATTATTATTTTCTGTAACAGGATTTTCAGCCTGTTGAGTCTGATTAAATTGGAAAGTATGAGAATCAACAGTCTCCTGAGTCTGTTGAGCTTTTGGTAAGCCCAGAATCATAAACGGATTTGAGAAGTCTTTACCAGCTTCCGTTTGAGCTGGACTAGCCATAGAATTCTTGGGCTCTATAGTACCTGATTGTGTTTGAACAATTGGATTTAAAATCTTTAAATTAATAATTTCTTGTTCTAATTCAGAAATTTTCTTTTGTAAAGCTAATTTTTCTTGTTGTAAAACCTGATTAGATTCATTTAAAATTTTAAAATTCTTGGTCATACATTCACAACGTTCACAAAATTTTGAAATATAATCTAAAGGTTGATCTGAAACATTTTTTAAAGAAGGTACAACAAAATAATTTATCCTTAAAAATTTTCTGCATTCTTCTAATACTTCTGAAATTGAATAAAACCCTTTATAAAGAGGATTTGGAAAATTTTTAATACAATTTGAAACTTCTAACCAAGTATGATAAACTCCTGGAAGTCTACATTGTAAAACAACATAACATTTAAATTTTTTATGATCTTGACTAAAATGTTCTGAAAGCGCATTTAAACATGCTAAAAAATATTTTTGGTCTTTTGGATTTTTATTGTAAGAAATCCATAAATTGTCTAATATACATTTTTCTGGCTTAGTTACTGAAATATGAGGAAGTGTCTTAAAGCTAATATTACTATTTGGAAAACACAGTAATTATATACTACCAAACCTTAACTTATCATGAGTCTGTATTATGTTTGTCTGAGAACTTGAACTGCCAACAATTGGCAATCCTGGTCTTGGTCCTCTGGGTCTTTGCATCTGCAAATAATGAGTCATAATCTTTATTTTTAATTATTCTACTTAATATATTTGCTATCTGATTATTGCTACCTTTAATATGTTCAAAATTAATTATTAATCCAGTATTAGTAATTCTATCTATAAAATTTAACCATCTTCTTCGATTACTTCTTTTATTTTCTAATTTCATTTTATTAACAAAACTTACTATTGCCTCACAATCTGTTCTTAAAGTAATTTCTTTTTTAGAAATGATAAATAATTCAAAAGAATCCAATGCATAGTTAACTGCAAGTAATTCTAAATCTATGCTACTTATATTACCTTTTTCTTTATAATTTCCACTATTGTATCTAACATTTTTTTCAAAATCTTTACTTGCATATTTATTGGGTTTTGCAATTAAAATTGCTCCCCAACCTGTTAAACTTCCATCTGTTTCTATGATCAAATAATATGTATCTAATGGCATATCTAATTTAGGTAAATCTTTTAGTTTTTCTTTTATTTTTTGTACTAATTTAATATCTTCTATATTAAAATATCTTTATCCTTTAGGAGATGTTTTTCCATATAATGGTCCTGCCATCTTTCCTAAATCCTTAATGAAAGGTCTAGCATAATTTATTAATCCTAAAAATTTCTGTAATTGTTTAAGATCTTCAAGCTTATCTGGAAATTATAAAACTTTCTGAGCTATGTGTGGTTGTAATTCAATCTTACCTTTTCCTATATTAACTCCTAAAAATTCTATGTATTCTTTAAATAATATCATCTTTTTCTTATTTACAATTAAACCATATTTTATAAATTCTGAAAAAAGAATTTGTAAATGACCTCTATGTTCTCTTTTATTTTTACTAAAAACTAAAATATCATCAATATAAACTATAATAAATTTATTATGCTTATTAAAAATATTTTCCATTTTTCTTTGAAATATACTAGGAGCATTCTTTAAATCAAAAGACATAACTAACCATTCATAATGACCTTCTGGAGAAGTAAAAGTTGTCCATTCTATAGAATCTGGATGCATCTTAACTTGCCAAAATCCTGATTTTAAATCAAACTTGCTAAAAATATTACAATCTTAAATTTTATTTATTAAGACAGTCTTATCTGGAATGATATATGTATCATCTATTGTATTATCATTAAGTCTTTTATAATTTATAACCATTCTACTTTTTCCTCTAACAATTTCTGAATGTTTTCTAACTATAAATGCTGTAGATCTATGAGGACTGATTGATTTTCTAATTACTCCTAATTTCAATAAATCTGAAATATGCATCTTAAAATCTTCAACATCTTGGTTTGTAACTTCAATATTTTTAGTCTTAATTATGGGCGTGTCTGGGAGCGATTGTGTTGTAGAAAATCAATTTTCCTTTCAAATGAAACTTGGCCCCACCACTAGTTGAGTCAATCTTGGTATTTGAAATGGACCATTTACTCCTCTGTGAATTTTGTAAGGTTTGTTTGAGAAATTAAAATGGAGGGCAAACTGGGAAGCTTTGCTTTAATGCCGCCTGTGTGTCCTGCAGCTTTGTCAGCCTTGTCAGCCTTTTGCAATAAACAATTAGGCAACGGTTCTTCTTTCAATTACGCAACGGTCGGAATTATACTAGGAAGTTTTACCAGACACGCCCTATATATTCAGGATTTCTTATTTTTAATTCACATTGAACTTTATCTTTCTCCCAATATTTTAAAACATTTTCTCCTAAAATTTCTAATTTATTTATCATGATTTCTATATCTTGTTCTGTTACTAATAAATTTATAAAATTTTGTAGATATTTTTCTGGTTATTATTTCTTTTCCTGTATTTTTTAGCTTTAATATATCTAACTTATTTGTAATATTTTCTAAATCTTGAGTTGGTTTATTTTATATATTATTTAATTTTTTATTTATATTTTCTATTACTTCTGTAATTCTAAGATCTGGAAACTTTTCTTTATCGTCGGCTTTAATAATTTCATTTAAAATATTTAGCTTCTGTTCTTTAATATATCAATAGAAGATTTTAATAATAATAATTTAGAAGAACAATCAGATTATGAAAATTTTATACAAGAATTTTCAAATTTAAAAAACTTATCAGATTCAGATGAAGAATTAGAGTTAATGGATATAGAATTAGAATGTAAATATAATTGGTTAACAGAAACAGGTTTAGACAATATACCATGTTGTATATGTAAATGGTATCCTAGTAAAAAATTAAGAGTAAAATGTAAAGATTGTTTTTTAGAGGCATGTAAAAAATGTTTAGTACAAAAAGATTTAATAGAATTAAAAGAAGATAAGCAAATTGATTCAATTCAGATAGAATTGTCAGAAGTTAAAATTTTAAGAAAAAGAATAGAAAACTTAGAAGATATGCAAAGATATATTTTACAAAAATTAGAATTATTAGAATCAAATAAGAAAGGGAAAAATACAGAAATAATTCCTGAACCAGAATTTGTTCAAGTTTTTTGTAATTCAGAAAAATTAAAAAGTATTAAAGTAAAATGTTATGTTAGAATAGAAAATTATGAAATAATGTGTTTAGATTTGATAGATTCAGGTTGTAGTCATTGTATAATTAATAAAAGAATTATCCCAGAAAAATATATAATAAAGTCAAAAGAACCTATAGAAGCCCAACAAATGAATGTGAATTTTTATAGTTATCAAGATATATTAAAACCAGCAAGAATGTAAATGAATGAATAAAATGCGATACATTAACAGAATCAGTTACAAGCTAGCTCATAAGAGCTCGCATATATCATTTTTTCCTAAATGACCGAATCGTCCCCAAAAGAGAAATCTACAAATATTTCTGCCTAAGAACAGAAAAGGTATACAAATTCAAATATCTCCCACTCAAATAGCCATTTCACCTATTGATCCAATTAAGTATCAAAACTAGTGAAGTTAGGAGGCAAAATCCTGGCTAGTTGAGAGGAATTTATTGATTTGATTTCTATTATCAACAAATTGGCGCCTTCTGTTAGAATTTAGAGCAATCTGTTATAGTTGAGAAATCTTTGAGATCTGAAAAAAAGAGCCCAATGGAAGGAGATCCGAAAGAAATAAAAGCATTGAAGATTGGAACAAGATAGTCCAGTGATAATTTGGCCACTAGCGATGCTAATCCAAAAAGAAAATGGGAAGAAACACCGACAAGAGTTCTGGCCAACATTTCTTTTATAAGGACCATCGCCAATGGAAAAGAACTCGTACTGCGAAGACAATGCAATAAATGGAGAAAAGCCTCAAAGCACTAATAGTAGAAAATGTATATATGTGTGCAAATATGAGAGTTCAAGGACGAATTGGCAGGATGAAAATGGCTAGAGGAGAAACTCTCATTATTTGAAGTACAACCAGTCCAACCATTGAGAAAGCCAGAGAATGGAAAATCGTAGCAATCTTTATAATAATCACCCTATGAAGAATCTGAAGGCCAATCTGCAATAAAAAGATATGATGAGAAGCAAGGTATGACATACCAATTACCGTTAGACTTAATCAGCAATTGGCCATCATGGAAACAAGCAATCATATGAACATTCAATGAAGGAAGGATGAGATATGCATCAACTAAGAGGCTAGATAGTGTGAAACAAAGAGTAGGAGAATCTCTCAAGAGTTATTTCACACGTTACAAAACTAAAATGATTACCATCGAGGCTATACCAGATGAAGAGATGAAAGATGCCTTGTGGAATGGCTTGTTAGAGAAAATGCTCTCCTGGCAAAAAGCCATCAAAAGGTATCTGTATTCTTTCAACCAATTAATAGATCTAAAGCGCAATGAGATCCAGGTAGATGATATTCTTGAGAATCAAAAGAGGCAGAAGAAAGGGCACCGGGGAGAATTCAAGATAGAAGCTTTTACATTCGCATCTAGATGGCCTAGATCACAATATCATCGCTCGGATGGGCCCAAGGGCAGAAGGCGTACATTCTCTATAGCATCCTCTCAAGTCACAAACAAAGCGTATCTACCCCTTGAAAGGCAAAAGTCTAAATTTGGCAAAGTTCATTGCACCAGAGGCCGTGATACGAACGAATACTTTGAAGTGCTCAAAATGGTCAGGATGCGAATCGGACAAAAGGACTTGTCTATGGCATCGAGGAGTCAAAAGCCTTCATGTCCAGCGAAAATGTGGAATAAGGAACTGAAATAAATGTGTGCAGACTTATCGCCAGTGGTGATCGACATCGCAAACCCTCAATCGTGAAGAGAAATTAATATTATAATCAAAACCCCTTGTACAAGAGAAGGTATAGGGAACACGAACCAAACATAAAAAAAGTGGCATGTGCTAAAAAAATGCTAGATTTGAGGTAATCTTGAAAACTCGCTTCTCTTTTAATTATATTCGATAATAATGTAGGATCATTTCCCCATGGCACCCATGGTTGGATATCTCATCTAATTTAGTAGAAAAGGATTTGGTTCTAGAAGAACAAATCATCTGGACAATAAAGGTGGAAAATGAGACAAAGTAATCAAAATAGGGAAACACATACTTGAAAAACTCTTTTTAGGAAAGCAAGTATATGATGCTATGAAGTTGCAAGTACTAGGGGAATCATAGACAAGGAGATAATCAAAACAATGTTAGACCATGAAATACGGTTGCTGAAATAAAGAACAGTTGACAAAAGGTGAGGTCTATCCCGTCATGTTTTAACAACAAAAGGTGAGCCTTTTTCGCCCATTGTGAAATCAAAGGCGATGCTTATCCTGCCAAACGAAAATCAATGGCGAGGCTTATCCTGCCAATGAAATTCTAAAATCAAAAGCGAGTCTTGTTCCGCTAAAGAAACATTGGAACTAATTGTCGCCCAAGAAAACCCTGTCATTAAGGGCGAGACAAGATTGCCTATGATCCAAGTTGATGTCATGACAAATTGAAACCGCGTGAAGTATTAATGTAATAAAAAGCCATGGTTAAGGACATGATAACCATCTTTCATCCTTTATGTTGTTACTAAGAATGATTAATAAAATTTCATATCAAGCAAGTTATATTTTTGATACACAATTATCTCAAAAGCATTTGAGCAAAGTTAAAATAAATTTCAAATGAGTAAAATGGTGCGAGCCTAAATAGATTGCCAAATGAGCAACTTCATATAAAAAGAAAAGGAAATTTTACTATTACCAAGTGATGAGACAAAAATAAGCTTTCTAAATAAACCAAAGGCTAAAGATTCCCAAGAGCTGGATCATCATGGTTAACTAGAACTTTGCCCTAGAGAGCAATATCGCTTCGAAATAAGAATGAGAGCAAAGGTAGAAGTATCAACTGGCTCAATAGTAGCCACGACCCACTTGAATGGCTAGCTTGAAAATCAATAGGGTGTGAAGAGTCGGCAGGAGCTAATGGAGTATCCAGAACCCTAGAGGCCAATGGATGAATCTCAGAAGGAAGGTGTCTTTGACATCATGTTCATGAGACTCCAAAAAGTCCATATTTCATTCAGGCTAAAGGCTTCTGATGATATCAAGAACCTTGCCTTTCAAGCAATTGTTCCAAAGAGGCTAGACTCTGCAATGGCGAATCCTGTCTCATTATTCTCCAATTGACTACAAAACGAAGATATTTTCTTCCTTACATTATTGAGTTCTTTAGAAGCAGCATCCTGCTTAGACTTGATTAATGGGAACTCTTTTCTAAGAAGCGAAATGTCATGTTCAGCTTTAACAACATAGGCTGCGTGATCTTCATCGGTTAATTCCAGGTCCGAAGAGATCTTTTTGGCATCAGCCACCAAAGAAGCTTCCATCGCAGCAAAACTTTTGACACATCTACTAATTTCCTTGTATTTGGGTAGCTCACTCTCAGCCTCCCCTAGTTTTTTCTGAAGAGTATCACACCTCTTTTCCAAATAGCTAGCCTTTTTGTCCACACCAATCGCCCACAAATCATAAGGTCTGTACTCAAACTGTTGGTCTTGATGTAGGACAGCTACTTGCATACAAAGGACATCAGTCAATTTTTCCCTTTGAGTAGGAGTAAGCTCCTTCGCAAGTTTTTTCCAAGACATGTTCAAATAAGTATATGCAGACTTCTTTGTCCAGGAAACAAAGGGAGAAAGCATTGACAAAACCTTTGTTTACCTATGGTTGCCTTTATCCTTATTGTTTTGATTATAACAAACAAATTAATTTTTGTTTATAACAATTGTCAAGACCTTTACCTTACAAATCGAACGTACAAAAAAGGAAGTGATGAAATTCGAGTATTCAAGATAAATCATTTGAGACAAAGAGTTTTAATAGTCAAGCATCAAAGGAAGATATTGGACTAGACTTTTATATTCACTTGTAAATGTATAAACACTTCAATTCTTAGTACTAAACGATGAAAGCTCAAAACCTTGTTTGATATGCTAAAAATTACTTTGATCATCACTTGTATAAATCATTTTTCAAAAGAAAATTGTGGTACTCCATAAAATTGTCTCATTCCTTCTATTTATACTCCCACGCACGATTTTCTAAAATTAAGTCTTTTTGGGCTTTTTGCGTCTAAGCACTTGGAAGCAGCGCCTAGGCGTCGTGATGCAAATCTGGGTAGTGCCTAGGCGCTATGAATGCGGCGCCTAAGTGCTGCCTTTCTGTTCATAAACTTTTGCTGATTTTTTCACAACGCCTAGGGGCTATCTTCCTATAAAAAAAACAAAACAACAATTTATTCTTGGCGCTTGGGAACTCCGAACATGGCGCCTAAGCGCCATTTTGCTGATACTTTTTCCTTGCCTTTTGCCTCTCACTTTAACACCCTTTTTACTCCATTTCATCGTAACGTTCTATTTTGGAGGGAATGGCTTGAAAAGAATTCAAACTCATAACTTCTCTCAACTCCCACCAACTTTCAAGCTTTTACATAACTCCTATTACTTGCACTTAGTAGATAGGGAAAATATAACAATAAAATGGTGAAATTTCGTATGGAAAATATCACCAAAATTGAAAGGCACCTAGAACCACTATTTTGTCATGAAAACTCACAAAAATTGGCACGTAGGTTGTGGTTAATAATCTCCTTCCATTGTGGTCGGGATTGAGATCATTGGAGAGCAAGAAAATTGTAGATTTGGAGTTTTGGAAAGGTATTCAACCATTCAAAAGATCTTGGAATTCATCATTTCAAGTAAGTATCTTGACCCAAAATTCATGTTAAAGTATGCTGCAAATTACTTCATCTACAATGGAAGTTTCTCAACCTTTGATTGAAAAGTTGCAAACTATAATTATTTGTAGTTAGTTGAGTGACTATCTTGTGGATTCGCAGGTTGAAATTGAAGGGCCTATATATGTATGTCGGTGGATTCTACATGTATTCCATATTTTCTCTGATATTTTTGGAAACAAGGCACTCCGACTTTGGGGTTTCTATGGGTCATTATGTTGCAACTTGCATTCTCATTGTATTGTCTTATATATTCAGGTTAGTTTTATAGAGCTGAACTTATGTTGTCATCTTACATATAAATATCTCAATAGCTGGTTGAAAATATACTTAGTGGAAAGAATTTAATTAGCTGCCCCTCAAGAAAAAAGGGAACTAGATCTCTTGAATAATATTTTTAGAAATCTGGAGTATTTCAAGGTTATGCATATGAACTGCAGTCTAGAATGGCCTATTAGGGTATAACATCTTGATGAACCATGAAACATGGCTAAAGGTTGAACTTTTTTCAGGAAAATCATTTATTTACTATCTCTGTTTGTTGCAGGTTTGCACGTGTTGGTTCAGTTGTTTTAGCTCTTCATGGTGCTAGTGATATATTTCTGGAAATAGGGAAGATGTCTAAATATAGTGGTGTAGAAGCAGTGGCTAGCTTTTCATTTGTCCTTTTTGTTTTGTCTTGGGTCTTACTTAGTCTCATTTACTATTCATTCTGGATCCTCTGGAGCACAAGGTCAGATGTGGTCTATTATGTTTCTTCCCCCTATTAATTCTTTCGAATTTTTCTTGGCACCTGTATCTGAACTTTTCATTATGGAAAGTTATCACGAATATTTGTCCTCAAATCATAGCATCTTGATGACGAAACTCCATTTTGCTAAGTGGAGCTGTTACAGAAGTAGTAATTGTTTGAGTCTTGTTAATTATTCCAAATTCTATCATTCTAGTTTCTATAATGCTATATGCATTACCGATTTTAAATTTAATGATTTCATACGTAGTATACTTTTCTTGCCAACTCAACATTTACGTTTTACATGCACAGTTGTGCATGCAGGGGCGGAGGCAGGGGGGGTCCTGGGGGGGACCTGGACCCCCCCAATTTTTTGATTTTTTTTTTTTTTGTATTTATTTTTTTGTCCTCACCATTTTGATATTCATTGATATTCCATATTCATTTCCTTGCTACCAATGACCCAGTGTTACACGCTAATTTTTTTGGTTTACTGTCTCACAGGATTTAAACATTCACAAGTTGCAAAATGACATTGCTAAATCATTGAATCTAGATTTTTCGGCTGAAGGTAATGAGCACAAGAGAGCAACCAAATTGGGTAAGGCATTCAAGAGAATAAGGAGATCTGTATTCATGTTCGATGATGCGTGGACTTCATTTTCTTCACATAAGATTGAAATTTCTCCCTTTCTTGCTATATATGGATTTAAGATGATAGTAATTAGTCTATCACTAGAGGTGTGTCGCAAAATGGAATGCCAAAAGTATCTAAAAAAAATTTTTCGGGGGCGCTGCCCCCGAACCCCCGTGGGCCTCCCACCCCTTCAACTCTAGGACCCCCCTACTTCAACAAGCTGGCTCCGTCCCTGTGTGCATGTATATCTTTTTTTACAGCGTTGGGAAATGAAGATGAGTAGTTAAAGCCTCATACTAATTGTTATTGAGTTAGAACGTTTTTTACAAAAAGACGGAAACAGTGTTTAAAAGGCTGTTAAGTAAGTTTGCATTGACAGAATGCTTAACGTATTTGTTTTTGGAACTTCTGTTATCAACTCATTGGATTAAATAACTTTTATAGCTGTTCTCAGCCAGTAACTGTATACGCAAGACCTGATACATGTAAATATATGATGCGGACATCATCGAGATTTATTTTATTGTTATTGGACTTTATTAATTTGTGTTTCGTATTATTGGGCTTGTTTTAGCGGGTTGGCCCAAGCCCTTAAAATTAGGTTATTTTCTACTATTTATTAGGTTTTCATTGTAGTTGATTTCAGTTGATGATTAATTAATAAAGTTGAGTTTGGCTTGACCTCGTTTTCCTCCTTCCCCTCTCTTCTTCACGGCTCTCCCTCTCTTCTTCTCCTTCCTCATCTTTTCTTCTCCCTCTCTTCTTCTCCTTCCTCATCTTTTCTTCTTTCTCATTCTACATCAAATTGGTATCAGAGCCAAACCTGGCTTCCACCTTCAAGTTACGCCCAAACCACTGCTCACCTGTAAAAACCCAAAATTGCTAACCACCACCAAACTGCAAAACACTATACCAAAATCTAATCACTGCAGAATTATAGTCAACCTTCTGCAACTTCCCAAAATCACCGTCGACGCCGCCATTGCTACAAATTTCCACAGCCAACCGACACACCTCCATCCTCGCCGCCCGACAGAGACCCAGAAATTTCACAAGACTCCTTCTTCCGGCGCGCCTGCTCCTCTGAACGGGAACCGCCGCCGCCTCACACCGTCAACGCCTAGAATTTCTACAGCCCCAACCAGTCAATCGCCGTCGCAGTTCATCTCTAGTTGGAATTGCTTGGGCTCAAAGTGGGTTGTTTCAATTTGGAGATCAATTTTTATCACTTTGATTCATGCTTTGGGCTCCCATTTTTGGGCCCCTTTTATTTATTGTATTTTGATTTGGTATTGGGCCTTAGTTTGGGTTGTAATTCATTTTAGTTGAGTTAAAAAAAAAAAAAAAAAAGCCTGTTTTGATTTGGGTACTCTCTTTTAGTTTCGAAAAAAAAGAGTATTTTTGTCAATTGGGCCTCAGTTTGTGCCTAGTTAGTCTTGCCTCTGGGCCTCGATTTGGGCCCCTATTTTATTATACTGTGTAATTTGTTTTAGTTGAAAAAAAAAATCTAACATTTTGTAGGTACTTCTCTTTCATCTGTTGATTGGCGCAGTTACTTCAGCAGCAAAACGTGAGCTACTGTTTCTTGTCTCTGGAGATTAATTTCTTGGTGCTCATTTGCTTCGACGGATAACATGGATGCTACTATTCTTCTCTTTAGCTTTACAGTACTGTGTCATTATAAAATTGCGTTAATTAAGTTTTTGTGTTGCTATTGTTCCTCATTTACCTACAAATTTACGTCACTAAACCCATAATTGTGTTATTCACCCATTTTATCCTACTTAGTTAAGCCCTAGCCATATTATACCCTCAATTATTTTACACGATTGAATTGATGTTAGTATTTGACATTTGCTTTATTATTTTACATAGATCAGCGGTAGTAGTTTGCCATATTTAGATCTACATAATCCCATACAAAAAAAAATCGATTTGTTCATTGATCTCTCTATACACTTCATTTAGCTGGTAGTGCATTACATGCAGTTGCGTAGTGGTCGCCTTGTCACATCTAGTTCTCGTAACCTGACCATGGACCCAACTCAATTTGACGCCATCACTCGTCAATTAGCACAACTTGTCACTAGCCAACAACAATTACAAACTGAGGTAGCAGCTACTCGTGAGGAAACTAGAGACTTAGCTGCTAGGTTGTCCACCCTTGAACATACCCCGCATTCGACTGAAGTTGAGAACTCGGACGCATCTAGTAATAGGCGTTATCGTCGTCCCCAAGGTGTCCGACAACATGTTAGGCACAACCGTAGGGACGAACATCACGTTCGGGAACGGGAGCGAGAACATCACCGTCATGATACTCAATCTCCTCCTCGTCACGATGAACGTTTCTTTAGAAACATTAAACTGGATGCCCCAACCTTTGATGGCTGTTTAGACCCTCGGGTATTTACTCAATGGGTTAGAGATATGGACCGTTTCTTCGCTTGGTATGGAGTCCCAGAAGACCGGAGAGTTCAGTTTGCTAGTCTGAAGCTAACCGGCACCGCTCAACTCTTTTGGGAAAGTGTTGAGGAACTCCTGGAGCGTCGTCATGCTCCTCCTGTTGGCAGTTGGGATGAAATGAAGCGTCGCCATCAAGAGAAGTATCTACCTCATTCGTATAAGGGTCATTTGTTGGATCAATGGAAAGCCCTCACGCAAGGCACTCGACCAGTGACTGAGTACGTTACTCAGTTTGATGAATTTAGAATGAGATGTCAGGTCGTTGAGGATGAAGCCATGACCTTAAGCAGGTTTCGGCAAGGCCTCAGAGATGATCTTAAACGTGAGCTTGTCCTTCGGGGCGTTGCTACTCTTGACCATGCCTATGCTTTTGTTCGAGATTACGAGTTAGTTACTAGGACTCCGTTTAGAAGTCGTAGTGACAACCGTACCCCTATTTCTTCAGCATCCAGTTCTGCAGCGCCCACTGCGCACCAAAAGTCTATCCTAGGGCCTTCCCCATCTAAGGGTCCTCTTGTAGGAGAAAATAAAGGTAGGGGTCCAGAAATTCCAAGGACGTCATCCCGCTTGCAATGTTTTAATTGTAAGGGTTTCGGTCACATTTCTTCTAACTGCCCAAGTCGAGCCCTAGTTCTGGAAGAACGTGAGAGTAGAGAGGATGGTGTATTGGAGGATCAAGTTTATGAACCTAAGTTTGAAGAGTTTGAGGACTTGGATGATAATGAAGATACCTTCTTAGGTTGTATTCGAACCCTTTCGGTGGACTTAGAGTCAAGGCCACTTATCCCGACACGTCGAGATTGGGTGTTGTACGTTGTACCCTGACTCAACCCAAAAATGCTGACGATTGGCGACGTCATGCCATTTTCCACACTTACATCAAGATCAATAATAAAGGATGTAAAGTCATAGTGGATAGTGGTAGTTGCATTAATGCGGTGTCGATGACTATTGTAACCCGTCTGGGGTTGCAATCTGTACCTTACCCTCAGCCATATAGTGTCTCTTGGGTTGATACTTCCTCAATAGCTGTAAAGGAACGTTGTCTGGTGCCTATTCAGTTTCTCGAGTATAAAGATCATATATGGTGTGACGTCATTCCCATGGATGTCGGTCACGTCATTCTTGGTCGGCCTTGGTTGTTCGATTTAGATGTAACCATTTATGGGCGATCCAATTCATGCTCGTTCGTATTTAATGGTAAGAAGATCCACCTTAACCCTCTACCACCAAGACCTGTTGGCTCACATGAAACAAAGAAAAGTGGGGAACGAAAGGGATTACACATCATTAATCCTACAGAGTTCGAACGCACAATTGTGAGCGATTCGGTTGTGTTTGCCTTGGTTGTCCTGGAAATCCCATCTAGTTCCCCGTCCGTAGCCCCTCCTGAAGCCCAGGCGATCATTCAAGAGTTCCAGGATGTGTTCCCCGAGGACTTACCTGACGAACTACCTCCTTTACGAGACATCCAACATGCCATAGACTTGGTCCCGGGAGCGTCGCTCCCAAATCTGCCTCATTATAGGATGAATCCTACTGAACACGCTGAACTAAAGAGGCAAGTGGATGAACTCCTTCACAAAGGATTCATCCGTGAGAGTTTAAGTCCTTGTGCCGTGCCGGCGCTGTTGACCCCTAAGAAAGATGGCTCTTGGAGGATGTACGTAGATAGTCGTGCCATCAATAGGATCACGGTAAAATATCGCTTTCCTATTCCTAGGCTTGACGACATGTTGGATATGATGGTTGGTGCTACGATATTTTCCAAAATTGATTTAAAGAGTGGGTATCACCAAATTAGGATCCGCCCAGGTGATGAGTGGAAGACCGCTTTTAAAACAAAAGATGGTCTTTATGAGTGGTTAGTTATGCCTTTCGGTCTAACTAACGCTCCGAGCACTTTTATGTGAGCAATGACGCAAACTCTTCGTCCTTTCATGGGTAAGTTCCTTGTTGTCTACTTTGACGACATTCTCGTCTATAGTACAACGAAGGAACAACATCGAGATCATCTCCAGCAAGTTTGTTCTGCCCTCCGGGCAACAAAATTGTATGCTAATGTCAAGAAATGTTCGCTCTTCACCGATAGCGTTGTTTTCTTAGGCTTCATTGTATCATCTATGGGGGTATCTGCCGATCCAGCCAAAATTCAAGCAATTGTTGATTGGCCTGAGCCTAAGACTTTGCATGATGTCAGGAGTTTTCATGGCCTCGCAACCTTTTACCGTCGTTTCATCAAGGGGTTTAGCACAATCATGGCTCCCATTACGGAGTGTATGAAGAAGGGAGAGTTTTATTGGACCCATGAAGCAACTAAAGCTTTTAAACTAGTTAAGAGACGGATGACGGAAGCTCCTGTCATGCGCCTTCCTGACTTCACCAAGGTTTTTGAAGTTGAGTGTGATGCCTCCGGGGTCGGCATCGGGGGAGTCCTTAGTCAGGAACGCCACCCTGTCGCTTATTTCAGTGAGAAGTTGAACGACGCCAAACAACGGTACTCGACTTATGATAAGGAATTGTATGCAGTTGTGCAGGCTTTGCGATATTGGCGTCATTATTTGCTACCCCAAGAATTTGTTCTTTATTCAGACCATGAGGCGCTTCGTTATCTCACCTCCCAGAAGAGATTGAATTCTAGGCACGGTCGCTGGGTTGAGTATTTACAGGCCTATTCTTTTATTTTGAAACATAAGAAAGGTGTTGAAAACCAGGCGGCTGATGCATTAAGTCGTCGTATCTCCCTTCTGTCGATCATGAACGTTAAAGTCATAGGTTTTGAACGGCTTAAGGAAGAGTACGAAACTTGTCCTGACTTTAAGGTTATCTTTCTTGATTTGCAAAATGGACAATCGGATACTGTGGACGGTTTTCGCCTTGAGGAAGGTTATCTTTTTCGAGCTAATAAATTGTGCATCCCTCGCACTTCGGTGCGAGATTTCATAGTTTGGGAAATTCATGCGGGAGGTTTAGCCGGTCACTTTGGGCGAGATAAGACCATAGAGGAGATTGAACGTCAATTCTATTGGCCTAGTTTGAAGAAAGATGTGGCCAAGATAGTTAGCACTTGTAACACCTGTCAGTTGGCCAAACAAAAGAGGCAAAACACTGGCCTCTACACACCTCTTCCCGTTCCTGATTGCCCTTGGCAAGATGTGAGCATGGACTTTGTGTTAGGGCTTCCACGTACCCCGAAAAAACACGACTCCATTTTTGTGGTAGTGGATCGCTTTTCCAAGATGGCTCATTTTATCCCTTGTAGCAAAACTTCAGATGTATCTAGGGTTGCCACATTGTACTTTAATGAGATTGTTAAATTGTATGGCCTCCCTAAAACCATCGTGTCAGATAGGGATGTTAGGTTCACTAGTCACTTTTGGAGAACGCTGTGGCACAAAATGGATACAAAGTTAAAATTCTCATCGCCTATCATCCATGATCGACGGTCAAACGGAAGTGGTTAATCGTAGTCTTGGTAATTTACTAAGGTGTCTAGTCCAAGAAAATCTTAGAAATTGGGATTTAATTCTTCCTACAGCTCAAATTGCATATAACAGTTCCATGAATCGGTCGTTAGGTAGGAGTCCATTTGAAGTTGTTCATGGTTTTAAGCCTATGAAGCCTTTAGATCCCATCCCAATGTCCCCACATGATAGAGTGTCTATGTCAGCTGAAGCATTTGCACAACATCTTCATGACTTGCATATTGAGATCAATAAACAACTTGAAGCTAGTAACGCATCTTATAAACTTCGAGCTGATTTACATAAGAGACATGTTGATTTTAATATTGGGGATTATGTCATGATCCGAATTCGACCAGAGCGGCGCCTACATGGACCCGCCTCTAAATTGCAAGCTCGTAGCGCTGGTCCTTTTAAAATTTTAAAACAAGTTGGCCCAAATGCTTATGTTGTTGACCTTCCGCCACATCTTGGCTACCACCATACTTTCAATGTTGAGGATTTAGTTGCTTATAAAGGTCATTTCAATGCCTCTGATGATCCTTTCTTGCCTCCATCTATGGACCTTGACCCGGAATCTGTTGCTACTTCTAACCCATTGCCATTCGTCCCAGCACACAAAGATAAAATTGATGCTATTTTAGATGAACAGATTGTGTTGACTAAAGGTGGGGATGTTCAGCGCTTCCTTGTTCGTTGGGTTGATCGGCCTGAGTCTGACTGCACATGGATTACTAGAGAGACACTACAGCAGCTTGATCCAGACTTATTGGAGCTCTATCGAAGTCAGCAGGATCTTCATTTGCCCAGTTCTCCTTCCACGCATCCAGGGGACGTTGGTGGGGACACCAGATCCCGACCACCGCTAACACGCTTTTATCGACGTCGGAGGAAGCTCGTCCAACCCCTGAGCTTATGGTTGGGCGATTGATTGCAGCCTTTTTCTACCTATCAGCTCGACGGGGTCGAGTTTTCTTCTACCCCGGGAGAGTTGATGCGGACATCATCGAGATTTATTTTATTGTTATTGGACTTTATTATTTGTGTTTCGTATTATTGGGCTTGTTTTAGCGGGTTGGCCCAAGCCCTTAAAATTAGGTTATTTTCTACTATTTATTAGGTTTTCATTGTAGTTGATTTCAGTTGATGATTAATTAATAAAGTTGAGTTTGGCTTGACCTCGTTTTCCTCCTTCCCCTCTCTTCTTCACGGCTCTCCCTCTCTTCTTCTCCTTCCTCATCTTTTCTTCTTTCTCATTCTACATCAATATATGTGCTTGCTTTAAGAATATATAGCCAATAATCATTGCAGATCCTATAAATTCATAGGTTTAATCAACTAGCTCTTTCTCAAAGTTCATTACCGACCCACTTATACTACATATGATGATATATATTTTCCCTTTGAGATGAATGTACTTTAATTACTTTGGGACTACTACTTATCGCTAATTGTGGATCAAATCTTACCTTATTTATTAAATAGAGAAGTTGCTTCTCATCGGATGTCCATATTAACTAGACTAAGAATTTATTTCACGTGAAAAGAAATATATGTGAAAATTACATCAAAAGTTCATATTCTTGTTCGTCGTCTTCTTATTGCGGCAGTTGCAAAGTTATCAAGACCTTGGATAAGGAGAAACACGGAGTGGATGGACCAATATATTACTACATCTTCAATTTTCTTCTTTTCTCCTTGCTTGTTCATCATGTCTACTCGTGGGTGTTGATGTACCGAATGCTTGTTAAACAAATTCAAGCAAGGGGGCGAGTCAGTGAAGATGTTCGATCTGGTAAGTGAAAACAAGATATTGAGATGATAAATAAAATTTATTACTACCCCATGTCCCCCATAACATAAATAAATAAATATTCACATGCTTAAATAAGGTCTGCAAATAGCTACTTGGACCGAAACAACGCCTATGGCCAGTAGCGTGTGTTGACTGATATTGTCAAATGTTTAAACTGCTGACTCAACTGGCAAAATTTTAAGAACTGAACAATAAATTCAGAAGGCTCCACAACCCTAATATGGCATCTTCCAGAGGCGCACGTATATTTGAGTTGCATAACAATATAGATCATGCTTGTCACGAGGAAATAGTGGGAACATTCACACATGATTTTTTAAACTCCACCCCTTGTCACAATGTTGTTCATTACTCTTAATCCGTTACCCAATTCGTACTTAGTATATCATTTAAGAACTGATCATGTTGGCACGACTCTGTCAATTGAAAGTTGTGCAGTTAAGGGACCTAGAGGGGGGTAAATAGGTGTATAATGCGGAATTTAAAATTACTAAAGAATTACATAGCAACAAGTCACTTTTTAATTTTTTTCTAGATAATTAAACATGCAAGTTGTTGTAGTCCTAAGTTTGAATACCGCAGTTTATATGATCAATCAATAAACTAAGCGAAAGTAATAAATCAACACCACGATGATCACTGAGAAACCCAACTGAGAAAAATTTCGTGCACTTTATCAGTCAACAATCCACTATAAATGATTTGTAACTTACAGTCTACCAGCTTAGATGACGACACGTACTATCTGATCTCATGACTGCAATTCCAACAGTTTTCCTGGATACTGTGCTCTTGCACCACTCCCAACTGCAGTTTCCAAGGCTCTCCTGGATTCTGCTCTCCCGTAGTAACTCCTAACTTTGTGAAATCGTTTATCTCCTGTGGATCCACGAAGAATAGCGTGTTCTTCAACGAATGGAACTTTCAGTCAACTTCCCTAGATCTTTAGTAACTCTGACAGATGTGATGGAAAGAACCGTTTGGTATTGGATTATGGATATGATGTTTTTCTCGCCAAAACATTGTCAAAAGACGAAGAGTGAAAGATGAAATATGGTTAATCTCTCACAGATGAAGCTTTCTCAATATTCAACCTTGTAATTCACGTTCAGATGTGTTTTCGTATTTATAGGTAGGTTATAAAAGTAATGGGTCAGAGAAAAAAGCCTTTAAATCGCGAAATAAAAATTTTCCAAACAAACATGTCGCTCGAGCGAAAGCTCAGAGACAGTCGAGCGACAGACTGTCGGTCGAGCCAAGGCAGGGCGACAGTCAAGCGATTGAGGTTCTGTTTTTTACGCTTGAGCCAATCCATGGCGATAGTTTAGCGAAAATTCGCGCCGTATTTTCCTTATTTTGCCATTCTCGAATCCTAAACCTAATAAACATATTTTCACATAATTGCACATTACTCATTCACTTTTTACAAAATTTATAATCAAGTCTCTTTTCTTTATAGAATCACCAATAACACAATTAAAACCTAACAAGCTCCACATTTGCCATTCTGTCACAAAACTACTAAGTCGGGCAGTAATCAAAAATAAAGTACAGACTCAAAACTTATGATAAACTAACTGACTTGAACAATTTTACAATTTAATCAGGACCTATTTCTTGAAAAAAATAACTTAAAACCCAGTGTAAAATGTGTGGAAAATAGTATAATAAAACAGTTCAAGCAGTTTATATAATTTAGGCAATTTATGAATTAATTAGACTTGTTCAGTTTTAATATATATGCTAAATCAAGACGTAGTAACAATGCAACCCAACATACCATGAAGACACATTGATACTACTAAACATCAAACTTAATTTAGCAGAACTGAATTAAATAATAAAATGCTTTTGAATCAAATAAGAATCAATGATCAATGATTTTATGTAGTAGGCAAATGTATCTATGATTTTCCCCAACGACCCCTCAATCACAAAATGCAAAACTCAGTTTCACTTTTATATATATCAAAAATTTAATTACATCCAGATTTACGATAAATAGATACATCATGTAAGCATGAGCAAAAAAGATCTAGATATCTACTATTTACTCTCCTCCTACCAACAAAAATCTAATACTGCCAAAAACATATATCTATATCTACTCCCTCCTTTTGTCACACAATGAAAAGGGGCAATCCTATAACTAGGAAGCACCAGTAGCATCATCATCAGAGTCTGTCCTCTGCTCAGAAGCAGCAGCATCTCAATGGCGACGAATCCATCGAAATCCACACTGAATATATCAAACAGACCCCCGAAGCATAGCGAACTCGACAGTGTATCGATCAACTGTAGCACGAAGCTGCGTAATCTCTAAAGGGTCGATAGGAGCAAAACCAGTTGAGCCATTTCCAGAATAGGAAGAATCATATTTGTCGCACGAAAAGGTGTCTGGTCCATAAGGACCATAGCCAAGCATAAAATTGAGAAATGACCATTATCTGATTTATCCCTTGTAAGTGGCAAATCAATATGATTATATTTAAAGACTAAAGAGTAACAACAAAGAAAATAGATTACATGAATTCTACATGAGAACAAGCTTCAGAATTCTAGATATTACACACTTGATCAATTTACAATTCCAGTCTCGTAGGAAGAACATACTCTGTAAGAACCACCTGCTGTGTTAAAATAACCTTTTATATCATCTGACTGAGCAATACTACCATTATATCCTACAATAACATTGAAATAACTATAGAGTAAATACATTAAATCAATCATTTCAGTGATTCACAAAAGATCTTCAGCTTCACATAGAAACAATATCAACATAAGGTTCACGAACATTGTACTACCTTTCAACCCTAACTAGAAACGACATCCTTCCCTGAACCCCACTATCCCACTCGATAAGCACTGTCATCTAACCCAAAAGAGCAACCGAAGGGTTGATAGGAGCAGAAGTAGAAGGTGCAGACTCAGGAGGAAGAGGAGCCGGAAGTAGAAGTAGATGGGATATCGGAAGGTTGAGGAGCAGTCGAAAAAGAAGGGAAATCGATAGGATCAAAGGAAATGAGGTCATCAATAAGATCAGCCGACACAGTAGGGTCAACTGGCTGTGCTGACTCAGAAGAAGCATGAGACCTACTCTGGGCGATGGTAGTATGGCCAATCGGTCGAGAAATCCACCTCAAAATCCTCGGCATATGAATGAAGGCAAATCAATGGAATCTCCATGCAGAAGGGCATAAAGAAAACGAGCCTTTTCCATCGGTAATGAAGAAGTTGGGAGACAGGCCATAGATTCGTGCACATAATGCGCAATAGAATCTAGCGCTCGGTCGAAAGAGAACCATTGTGAATTTCACCTGGATCTCCCTCCAACGGTGTGTTAAACACCGTCGAACGGACGAGTCCGCCGAAAGTGAATTAGGAGTAAGGTAGGGAAATAGGGGGTGGATGACCTAAGGAATATGAATAAGACTCGAAATAACATCTGGAGTGATCCTAATCATCATACCCCGAAGAAATACCCTAAAAGAAGAGCTGCTAACATCATGAATGTTAGCGTAGAACTCGTTAATAAGTAGGCTAGGTGGGGGTACTAACTCAACTAATAGAGGCTCCCAACCCCGAGAAGAGAAAATAGTGGCAAAGTCGAGGAATAGGTCAAACATAATGACCTCGCGCTCAAAAAGAACAGGATGCAGGGAAAACTGTGACCCAAAATGTCTAGGCGACAATAAAGATAAACCTAGACCTACTATAGGACGAGGAGGTACTAGGAGTGGAAGCGGCTATGCATGCTCTTTTAGACTGTATCTGAAAAGAATTGAACCAAAAGCATTAAAAATCGTGATAAGAATGATAATAATGCGTGATATGCGTGAAATGCATAAATGCACACAAAACGAGGCAGATAGGGTAACATGCAACGTGCCCTAGCATGAATGCACAACAACATGCAGTGATGCCTAGACGTAGGTGACGTAAAGAATGGACGCATATCGTGATGTCAAGACGCAATGACGCGATGTCATGATGTAGGGACGTGACATCATGATGTAGTGACGTGAGGCACCAAGTGCTCCCAACATCAACCGAAAGTACAAAACACAATTCACATTCCAAATTACCAACTCGACACCCCAATTACCAAACCAAATCCCAAACAACCAAACCGGAAAAACACTTGACACGACCAAAGACGACATGAGAGCAAAAACCAAAACAAAGTCATTCAGACCAAGACTCCAACCTCAAAGAACACGACACCAACACTTCGAACTCAACCTAAATGCAATCCAAACCTCTCAATCAATATACTACAAATTCAACCAACATAAAAAATCTATCACTAAAAATTGAAGAAGAACACGAGATACCTTCATAACTCCAAAACCCAACACAACAACTCAAACCACCAACGAACCCAATCCACCATGTCATTCAAAGCAACTTAAACAACCAAATAAACCAACTAATCAAAAAAAAAATGAAGAACAAACCCAGAATTAGCGGGAAAACACCCAAAAATCCAACTTTTTGATGTAAAAATGTGCAAAGTCAGATGAGAATGCATAAAACATGAAGTATAAGGCCCAACAATTGAAGTAATAATTGTAAAAAAGAAAAGGAACCAAGAAAAATGCAAAAACAAAAAAAATGAAGATTTTAGAGATTTACCCTGAATAATCATTGAAAACTTGTGGAAATCGTCCAAATGATGAATGTTATATGATGAATAAGTGATAAGTAGGACGAATTTAGACTGGGTGAGTGAAATATTGAGAGAAATTGAGGGAAAATGGGTGAAAATGTGAAAAATCCTTGAAAAATAACGTTAAAATTCAAATAAACGGGCTGTCGCTCGAGCGAGGGTCGAGCGACAAGCGAGCGAGACAGCTTCTGTTGCTGTCGCTTGAGCGAGTTCCAGCGATAAGTTGGCGAAAATGGAATTGACAGAAATAGTACTTCAATTTTAAAAATTAAGAAAAATAACACTAAATTTTTATATATTTTTTTTTGTTTAAGGAATACATAAATTGAACAAATTAATCAATTTTTGTTTTTCCCCTTTTTTTGTTTTTTCTTTTCTCAAAAAAAAAAATCAAATTAAGTAAATTAAGCTCTTATCAATCCGATATCACAACCATGTATGCATTCACAAGTTGAGCGTTATCAATAAGGACTTTTTCACGTACTCAATGAAGTTCAAGATGGAGTAAAGTGTTAAGTGACTCATGCGTGTAAATTGCCATTATTTCTCGTAAAAATGACTCCAAACCTTAAATTTGTGAGAATGGACATGCAAACATCATTGTTAAGTAAATATGATCCCTACTAACGAAAGTCAAACTCAAATGTAATGTTAGGACCTGAAAACGAGTTTAAGTACATGACTAAGTTTATTTTCTCCCCCTGAAAATGAGCTTGTAATTTTTTTATATCACTTTTCTCGTGAATTTCATCTTATGTGCAGACTCTTGTTCATTAAGCGACTAAATTGACCCATGTAATGAGTTTTAGGCTGGTTAAATCAAGTCAGATGACCATAGGCACCAGGTTATGAGAAACCTTTCGGACTTAATTACTCGAGTCAAATAGGTTTCGAACAAAAGTATAAAATGAATCAAACAAGTGTGTATTTTTTTATTTCATTTTCTTTATTTCAAACAATGCAGGAAGACTCATCACGGGTAAAGTCATCTAAATATATGTCAATTCACATTCGAGGTCACCATACTAATATGTGACGGCCATTCCAAATCTTACACATGCTGTCCAGACTCACTCACAAGATCTATGTGTGTGTTGTACATATGGTTCATGGAGAAATATATACTCAATACTCCATAGAGAAACGAACAAAGTGATTAAACTGTCTAGAGCTAAAAAAAATTATAAATTTTTAAATAAAGTAATTAAAAAATATATCAAAGGGAAACAAATACAAATTGAAATAAAACAAAATGCAAACAAATAAGATGCATGCATGAATGAATGAACTTAATGGACAGCATGTAAGCACTAAGGACCAAATCACGAAGAACCATGAATGCACTTACCTTTAAGACCATGACCAAACACACGACCTTCCAAATCACTTCTCTTAACCCAAGTTTGTTTAGACGTCGAAGTGATTTTAGTTAACCGAGTCATCATCTCAGCTAAGTGGCTTACCTAATTGGCGAAGAAGTTAACCGTGCTCGAGACATCTTGACTTTTACTTTTAGTCACGAGTTTACAACACCTAGATCTTGTATGTCCCACTGCACCACAATGGTGACAGGTGGGAATAAACCTAGAATCAACGATGTTCGATGGTTGTTGCCGATAAGTTGTCTAGTAGGTATCGATCCTACGTCATTTTTGCCATTTGGTTCGAGGTAAAAAAAATTTCGAGCTTTTTTAGTGGCTGGAACGAACGTGGTCTTAGACTTACTTACAGTAGTATTACCATTATGAACATAATCCAGACCATGCATGTCTCCTACAGGCTTGTTCATCCCTAACATATTATCAAGCTTCTGTGAGCCACTTATGAAAGATTGGAGTTGAGTGCTGGATTTTTCAAGATCATTTGTTAATGATTTAACTTTAATTTCCAAGTTTTCATTTACCAGCTTCAACTCACTCAAATTTCAAATTAAGTCCTGCAGGTCACTTAACAGTTTTTCAATTTCAAATTTAAGCTCGTTCACTTTTTTCAAGATGATTTTGTTGACCTTCTTAATTTTAAGACTCTCCTCAAACAATTCACGATAAGATTCATGAATGTCGATCTCATCATCAGACTCTTCTTCAGACTGTTCACTCTCATCCTCCCTTCAACCTTCTCAATCTTACGGTCAGATTCAATTATAGCAATCGAGGTGAAGGCCATGGATTTTTGATCATTCTCACCACCAGATGTCTCATTCTGAGAACTAGAATCAGACTCATCATCACTCATGATCACGGCTAAAGCCTTACGACGTTATTTACCAGAACTCCTCTTCAGATTAGGACATTCACTCCTAATGTGACCATACCCTTTACACTCATGGCATTAGACAGATTGAGATTTCTTAACTGGAGTCCTAGAGGTGTTTTTCTCACATCTACCTTTCGAGAGTTTACTAGGGACCTCACTATTTCGCTCTTGAAGCTTTTCCTATTCCTTATCACATTCTTAACGAAATAAGAAATTTCGTCGTCCCTAAGGGTCTCAGTATCAGTGGACTCACTCTCCTATTTTCTAATGGTATTCATGGTGTTAGATTTAACCCTTTTAGGTTGAGAGACAGTGAGTTCGTAAGTTTGAAGAGATCCTACGAGTTCTTCTATCTTAACAGCATCTAAATCCTTACTTTCTTCTATCGCAGTAACCTTAGGCCTAAACCTCTCGGGTAAGGATCTAAGGATTTTTCTAATAATTTTGGAATCGGGGATCCTTTCACCTAAGTTAAAACTCAAATTCACTATGTCATTCAACTTCGCATAGAATTCATCGAACGATTCATCGTTCTTCATCCTAATCTCTTCAAACCTAGTGGTTAACATCTGCAGTTTAGAATTCTTAACCATTTTAGTTCCCTCGTGTGTGGTTTCTAAAATATCCCAAACTTCATTGGTAGTTTCACACATCGAGACTCTTCTAAATTTTTCAGCAGACACAACCATGATCAGAGCATGTAATGTTTTACTGTTTCAGTTGCATTCATCTAGGTTAATTTTAGTCCATAGAGATATGTCAGTGGGTGTGACTACACCAACAACAGTTGTTGAAAATGAAGTCCACCCATTTTGAATACTAATCTAAATACGTTCATTCAAAAATTTAAGGAAGGCTCTCATTCGAACTTTTCAGTAGACATAGTTGCTTTCAACTAAAAATGGAGGCATAGACAATGACTGACTCATTTAGATGTAATAAAGGGTTAGGAATCGAATTAAGGCTCTGATACCAATTGAAAGTTACGCAATTCGACCCTAATAATACCTAGAGGGGGGTGAATAGGTATATAATGTGGAATTTAAAATTACTAACGAATTAAATAGCAACAAGTCACTTTTTAATTCTTTTCTAGATGATTAAACATGCAAGTCATTGTAGTCCTAAGTTTGAATACCGCAGTTTATATGATCAATCAATAAACTAAGCGAAAGTAATAAATCAACACCATGATGATCACTGAGAAACCCAACTAGGAAAAATTTTGGGAACTTTGTCAGTCAACAATCCACTATAAACGATTTGTAACTTATAGTCTACCAGCCTAGATGAAGACACGTACTATCTGATCTCATGACTTCAATTCCAACAGTTTTCCTGGATTCTATGCTCCTGCACCGTTCCCAGCTATAGTTTCCAAGGCTCTCCTGGATTTTACTCTCCTGCAGTAACTCCTAACTTTGTGAAATCGTTTATCTCATGTGGATCCACGAAAAACATCGCGTTCTTCAACGACTGAAACTTCCAGTCAACTTCCCTCGATATTCAGCAACTCTGATGATGTGATGGAAAGAACCTTTTGGTATTTGGATTATGAATATGATGTTTTTCTCACCAAAAAAATATAAAGGACGAAGGTTGAAAGATAAAATATGGTTAATCTGTCAAAGATGAAGCTCTCTCAATGTTCAACCTTGTAATTCACATTCATATGTGTTTTGGTATTTATAGGTAGGTTAGAAAAGTAATGGGTCAGGGAGAAAAGCCTTTAAATCGGGAAATAAAATTTTTTCGAACAATCCTGTCGCTCGAACGAAAGCTTGGCGACAGCCAAGCAACAGGTTGTTGCTCAAGCCAAGGCAGGGCCATAGTCAAGTGATGGAGATTCTATTTTTGACGCTCGAGCCAATACATGGCGACAATCTAGAGAACATCTGTACCGTATTTTCCTTCTTTTGCCATTCTCGAACCCTATACCTAATAAACCTATTTTCACATAATTGCACTTTACTCCTTGAATTTTTACAACATTTACAATTAAGTCCCTTTTGTTTACAAAATCGCCAATAACACAATTAAACCTAACATCAATAATTGTACAAAGGGTGGCATCAATTAAACTTGATCTCCAAAATTAACGAGATGTCCCTTGTATAAAGGAGTTGACTATTTATTGCTTAAGTTGAATCACTAAAAGATCAAAGGTTACACAAATTGTTCATCTTGCCAAACATTGTGGTTCTCGTGTCGTTCTTTCTACAGTCTATTACCTCTTATCTTATTTAACTCAAAACCTTGTTTCTTACAAATATTCTGAAGATAAAGATGAGCATGAAGATTGATCTTGTGAGAAAGTTGCTATCATTGCTTCATTCACAAGAAGGTGTGTAATACATTGTAAGATATAATTTGGATTGCCCATGGATAATAACCATGTGAGTTTTGCCAAGAGCATTGGATATTCATGATTGATTTGAGAAAATACAAACTACACATTTTATTGTACAAAAACTTTTAAAGTTTTATACAAGTATCGAAGAAAAGTAAGCTGATACTGTCCTACTTGAAATGCATAAAACCTTCCTCCTTATATTTGTTTTCTCAAGTATATTTATTTTCTTAGGCTTGTTACTTAAATGCAGAACCAATTTTGGCATTTTTTCTCATTGCAGATGAACAAACAGCGCAGGTTTTCTAGAATGCAAATTGAATCGAAGCTTTTAGGATTAGAAAATTTCTCCCTAAATCATGGATTACTTAAGGAGGCGAGCCGAAGATGTCAGAAGTGGTGAGAAGGTTCGCTTTTTCATTATTATCTTAGATTATGCATTTGGCCTTAGAATGTTGCTTATTGTGAGGCTAAGAAAGCACACAATGGCTTTGATTTTGCGGAAGGCTTGAACCTATTGCCAACTATGAAATTCTCCCCGGGAAGCATTTGGCATAAACCTATAACCAGTTCATGTTCTTGATGAACTTTTAATTCCCAGAGAAAGCATATTTTCTGATCGCATTGTTTCCGGGGCTGAAGTATATACATTCTGTTGTGAGTGCCTTTAGTTGATGTTGGATGCTTGTGCTGTATTTCTCTCGACTAGAGCTCGTTTGAACTTTGAGGATACATATGTTAAAGAATAAATGTGTAATTATATAAATACCATTGTATTTAAGATGTTTATCAATCGTTGTTTTGTTTGTTTAACAATAATTTCTCTTTTTCATACCTAAATTCTTCACTTTTCATTTTGACTAAGGGCATATCAAAATCTTTCCGAGTATGATGTGATTGTTGGTTCAAGTCTAGATGATATTGAAGCATTATGCTAAGTGTACATTCCATGGTGTACACTTTTCTTGACATTGTGTGGAAATTAAAAAAGTGTTGGACGGGAAATTGCCTTTTGTTTTAAAACTGTCCAATCATGTGCTAACATATCGCACAATGTCAAAAATGATGTAAAACAAGATGTTCATGTAGCATGATTGTATTTTGAATCAACCGCTACATTCTTCTTCTAAAGGAGTGAAGAATTCAAGACATAAGAAGTTTGACAGGTCTAATGTACAGATTGGGCATTTTAATCGAAATTGAATCTTTCGATTCGGAATCTCCAAAAAAAAAAAACAATAAAGCTAGTCGTACAAGCATGATTGACAACCTTATTTGACAATCATGTGTTGTCAAAATTTGGATAATTGATATAAAAAATAATTTTTAATGATTTTTAAAATTGATGGATGTGATGATGCCAATTATGTAGTTGGCAATTAATGTTGTCAACAAAAATTATACACGTATTATCATTGAAAATAAAAACTAGGAACCAAAATTGAGAATTGATTTGGTATCCGATCGATTCTTGGTTCTTGAATCAGAACGTGGGCTTTGGAAAAAAAATTGTTTCTTTTTATTATTTTTATATTTTATGATTTATTTACCCTGATCCAATGCGATAAAAAGATTAGTTGACATTGTTGATTGTTATGTTTTTTTAAAAGGAATGAACTAGTGTTACGTTTAGCATTTGTAGAATCTAATACTTCCTTACTGTTAGTTTAGAGTTTTTGGTTTGTTACATGAGTATATTGAATACTATTTAATGACACATTTTGTTAGATATTGGATGTTATTTTGTGGTATATTTGTGGTGGATTATGAAAGTGTGAAGTATATATTTGGTGAGATATTTTATTTATTCTACTTTTGCTAGATAAATGAAAGATGATTTGTATTGTCAGCTGACAGTAATTTTTTTTTTTTTTTTGTTAAAAAAAAGTATGGGTAGAATCGAATTGGAACTAATGGTTCAAATTTGAGTTTAAGTTCCAGTAATTAAATGGATTTGAATGATTTCGCTTATGAAATGCTTGAAGTGTAATTGGTGATTCTAAGTATTGAAATATTCGAATCTAGCAGACGATTTCCAAACCCAATACAGAAGACATTTTATGATTTTTGTTATTCAAATGTTCTTGCTCCAATGGTAACTTGTTTTGAAAGGAAGATGATGATTGTTTTTATTTGAACTAAGTATAAACTGTTTTAAGCTTAGCCAAATACGGATGCAAACTTTTTATCTTAGGGTTGTGCTATTGATGCATTTATGAGTAATGCTACATGTACATAATTATTTGCAATGATGACATTATACTATATTAAAATCTATTAGATTTCCTTTACTCCTTTCCCCGCGTATTTCTTTCTTTTCATATACATCAATATGTAAATAATTATGTATAAGTTCATATTTGGAGAAAATTGCATAACAGTGACATATCATGTAATGAAAACATTGGAAATGATGATATTAAAATTAGATTTGATCTTTTACCCACAGTAGGGGAGTTATAGCGCTCAAGGTGGATGTGGAAAAAATGTGATGTTGTCACATCAACAGTAGAGGTATATGTGGCAACACCACATGTTGTCACGTTCACAATGGACATTATAACTCCTATCATTGTTGACGGAGATCAAACCAGATATTAATATTACAAAATCTAGTTTGGAGAAATACTGCTAAACAATAAATAAATAAATAAATAAATAAATAAATAAAATAGAAAATGAAAGGAAACGATTATCATTACCATTCCAATTGATTAGTTAATAGTTCGGAGAAATACGGCTAACCGTGTTTGAAAACTTGTCAGAAGATTTTACGTTCCAATTGATTAGTTAATAGTTTGTACAACAAATTTTCTGTATAAAATAGAGTAGGGTGATGCTACATGTACCCACAAACTTTCACACAATCTTTTACACCCCCCTCACATGGAGGGGGGTCCACACATAATAAAATAATCGTGGGCCCCCCTCCATGTGAGGGGGGTGTGAAAGTTTGTGTACACATAGCATTATTCAATAGAGTAATATTTACAAATTGATTTTTGAGAAATACAAAGTGGATTGATCATCTTATGATTAAGGTATTACAATTTTTTTGGACTAATGAGAACTGATTTTTGAAGACAAGGACCACGTAATTTGATTCCTGAACTTCAAAGCTTGAGTTTAGCTTTGATATGAGAACTTGACTTGAATTTCGAACTTGGATAAGAAAGAAAATAAATCATACTTGATTAATGAAATTGAAACTTTAAAAGTAGAGTTTGAGATTAAAAAAAATTAAAAAAATCTAATAAGCAAAATCATTTAAAATCGACCCAATCTATTTTTTAAATATCAAGAAGACTACAATCTTGATTTCCAATCTAAGCACCGATTGCACCCATCTCGCCATTGAAAATAAATAAGGGAAAAATTCAAAATTCAGGTGTTAACTTTGACACAATTCAATTTTCAGGTGTCAAGTTTCAGAATGCAAAACTCAGGTATTTATTTATTAATTAAAAATATTTTTATTAATTAATTATTAAATAAATTTATTAAATATTTAATTATAATATAATATAATTAACTCACCCCACCTCCACCATCCCTATCGTTCCAGGAACTATTTCGACGACCGTTCCGACCACAACTCTTCTCCGGCAATGGTTCCGACGACTATTCCGATGACTGCTCCGATCCCAACAATTATTCTGACAGTCACAGTTCAAAAATTTTATAGGTCACAATTAATTCATTGGTCACAAATTTTAAAATTAGTTGGTTACAAATCAAAATTTATAAGTCACACAATCACAGATTTCCAAATTAATTGGTCACAGATTTGTTTACGGTCACAGATTATATAATTTTTAGATCACAGATAAAAGAATGATTGGTCACAAATTATATTTTTAGTCACAGATTACCGAAATTTAAGGTCATAGATTAAGTTTTTAGTCACAAAACCAAAATCACAAACACTCTTCATCTCGTCGCCACTGCCACTACCACCACCACCACCACCACCACCACCACCAACAATAACAATATAACACCACGAACACACCATCACCACTATCAGCACCATCATCAAACGAGATCTGAACCTACCAACCCACCACACATTCCACGACTGGTCAAAAACGACACATCCACGCCACCAATACCACCGCACCGCACCCACAACACACGCACACACCCACCGCCACCGCAGCATGCAACCACAGACTATCAACACCACCACCAACTAAATCTGAACCCACCACACACCACATCTGCAGTCAAACACCACTACAACCAGCATCAACACCACCACCGCACCCCGAAGCAACACCATCACCACAACTCCACTCCGCCGGCTGCCATTTACAGCGCACACACACACCCACCCACAGCGCACACACACCCACTGGCTGTACACACCCCAGCGAATGGTAGCCGGTAGCCACAAATGGCACACAACCCGCGAACGCCAGTATCGCGCGACACTGCCACGAATGGCATCGTTGCGTCGCGACACTGCTCCATTCAAAGCAGCGTCGCGCGACGCTGCTTGGAATAGCGGCAACGGAGAGACGAGGGAAAGAGTTATAGTGGGAGATGTCGTGAACGCTGTCGGCAACGTTGTGGAGAGAGATGGGTAGCGTCGACGGCCCGATTATGGAGAGAAGGGAGCGGGTGAGAAAAAGTAGTGAGAGAAAATATGGATTGAAAATGAATTAGGGTTTAAAATATTAGTATTATAATATTATTTAAATATTTAATTCATACCTGATTTTTTTATTAGATAAGTCTTGGACCTGATTTTTGAATTAGGAAGTTTAAACCACTGATTTTTTATAATTTCCTCAAGCAATAATTCAAATTAGGCCCATCTGTAAATTAAATATTCACATATCCACACTAAAATACAAATTTTCATATATTCATGTAAATTATGAACAAAATTATTAAGCTTGATGAATAAACTCGAATCAAACGTGCAAATCTATATATTCTTGGTCTTTGAGGCCTTTGCAAACAATAAGGACAAAAGTTACCATGTTGTATCGAAAAATAAAAAATTTAAACTCACTCATATCAAAATTTAGGGCATGTCTGGACGCCATTTTGGGAAGAAAAAATCGATTCTCACGTCTCATCAGACAGGCCCACGGACAAGAAATTCAAACAAAATATCAACACAAATTGGCTTTGAATGACCATTTTATCCTCCATGCTTTTAACACTTTCTCTCACCTCAATCTTGTTACACATTTGACCAATAATCATGTTGACATGCACACTTTGATTATTGTCCTTTCATGGCCCACCAACACCAATCAGGTAATTGGTTATTATCCTTTCATGGCCCACCAACACCACAATTTTAAGCCAACATGAAACGTGTCAATAAATCTTTGTCAGTAAAGAAAGGAATTTTCTTTTCATTTTCCAATAATCATAGCCCTACAATAATTTGATAATGATACAGAACATCTAACCAAAATAGGTGAATTGGTTTTTGATAACCCACTAATATTAAGAAGTCGCATTGCCAAGAGAATTATTCCAACGAAGACAATTCAATTGTATATGGAGACAATTATTTTTGGATAACGACGTTCTTATACAAATATTAACTTCACTGGCTTTGAGCCAAGAAATCTCGAAAACGATCCCACTCATTGCGTTGCATTTCTGGTGTATTCATTTCAGCGGCGGCTTCTTCTTGTTCATCTAGAAGTTCTACCTCTGCCGCGTCCGGTTCCGTCTCCACATTTGCGAACGCCTCATCCACAACTCCAGCCCGTCGAAGGAAGTTGTGTATACCCATAGTAGCTATAACAACGGCAATCTGCGTGTTGAAATTGTAACTTGGCATACGATCTAGAATTTTCCATCGATTTTTCCACACCCCAAATGCACGTTTTATCACATTCCTGCATGACGAGTGTCTGAAGTTAAATTTCTCACGAGCATTTCAAAGGTCACGTCTCCGACCTGTCTGACTATCGTAAAATTGCTGAAAATGATACAGTATATTTGATCCCTTATACGGAGCCATGTACTCAGGTCTATATGCGAATCCAGAGTTAACAAGATAATATTTACCATGTGCTGGCTGCGGAAAATTAATTTTCGGACTATGTATACACCGTGCCAGTATGCGTGAATCGTGTGCGGTCCCCGCCAACCCAACATGCACAAATGTAAAACATAAATTGAAATCACATGCTGCTAGAACATTTTGGGTAGGGATGCGCTTTCGTCGGATAAAATAGACTCGTTCGTCACGCGGCATGACAGCTTTTACGAGCGTTCCGTCAATTGTACCTATGCAATTTTGAAATAAAGGATGCTTGTTGATATTTGGTACGTGATGTTCAGCACCGTGATTATAGTTCGGATCAGGAGTTATTAGACGTGAACTAAATTCTACGACGGCTTCAAGCACGGTCTTGAAATAGCGTTTGCACTTGTCTGTAACATTTTCCATGCGCTAATATGAACAGAAACATCCCAACCTGTTCATACACGTCGACTTGCTGGCTACTACGTAGTCCAAATTCGGAGTATATGCGTGAATGCTCATAGCGTTGCGGGATACATCCGGAATTCTGCATAACACTTTTTCGGTCTATATTTCATGGCATCTAACATGAACATGTGTCCGTTTCTTGCAAATGGATTGATTCTCACTCGATTTCTCTGTTCATGATAGTATGCAGCTACTTCTATATCTGTATGTCGGCAGTATCGAAATCATTTGACGATGTCATCTTGAAGTTGTTGCACAACTTCCTCTTCGTCGATTTCGACTTCATCATCGGAGCAAGGCATGAGGTCATAATTAAAATGAGAACGGGCCATTGCACTTAAATAAAAAATTGTCTTGGAGATTTCGGTTGAATGTTCGTTTATATAGACTGTGCTCCATTTTTTAGGGCATCAGTACAAATCATTGCTAGTTTGAATGACATGGACAACTAGGAAAAGAAAAAACCAAATTCTTGACATCGTATTCTTGTGAGGAATCTTGCACGTCCTTATGACTCTAAGAAGAATCTTTCAACACAAATACATCCAACAAATCTTTATCACGATATGCAAACAATAATCAAAGTTGAAGAAAAAATAATATAGCAAATCTCTGGCTACAGATATGAGTGCAGATCCTAAAATATTACAAGTACAGATACACATTGTTTTCATGGAAAATCGTGAAACAAGAAAAATAAAATAAAATAATAAGTACACCACACCATTTTTTTTAATCTCATACGATCATCATTCATGTCGTCTTTTCATGTCATCGTTCCAGTACCACTCAACCCAATCCATTTTTTCATCTGCATGGTCCTGCGGGTCAAGAGTCACTCTATTACACCTTGTGCTCAGGAACTTGCACGTCCAGTAGTATAACTCAGTTTTCTTTTGCAGTCTGCCAGTTGCCAACAACTCTGCCAACATTGTCTTTACAGAAGGTACTGCAGGACCAACCCAATTGTCGATTTTCTCAATGACTTCTCGACTGACAGAAGCGGCGCGGTCGACAGAGTATGACAACTCTCTTGCTCCTTTTCTTGCTCTCTTCTCACTTGTGTTCTTGCTGCCAGGTCGATGCTTGTCACCACTTTGCGGCCTAGAGACGTCCATACTACTTCCTGCCCGACCAGTGTTGTCCCCCTCGTCACTTGATCCACTCCTCTCCTCGCCGTCCGGATGTGTGTCCCGCAAGTCTTCGTAACCACTATCCTCAAACATGGCAAATCATGTCGGCACATCTGGGACGGTGTGACCGCATACTTATCGCTGTCGAAGGCGTCCTCGAACAGGACGTTGTAGCTGTATACCTCTCTGCAGTCTTTGTCTCTGTATTCTTTGTAGTCCTTGTTCTCCTGTTCGACATGCAAAATAAACCGCATTATTATACCTACCTTCTTTAACTGGTATACGTGCAGAAGTTCCAAATAGTTCAGACTACTAGCATTCAAGAGGAAATGAGATAAAAGAACTTGTTTCATTTGTCAACTAGTAAAATTTGTTTTCTGAGTTTTCATCCTATCTTTCAATTTGCAACAATCAACACATAATTGAATAAAACATATACCATCAAAAGTTTTTAAGACATGGATTAAAGTACAAGGAACTTGGAGCAGTCTATTGAAGCAACCAGGTGCCACTCAAACTGACTATTCTTAATGACCCAAGATTTTGGCATTTGTAGAACTAATAGTCTAATACCATTAAAATATGCTCTAGAAAGTTTTTGAAGTTAATGATACAAGTAAAAAGGAAATGGAGGATGGTAAAGGGTAAGCACACAGGGTTATCAGAGTACCCAGCTACAAAAAAAAAATCCTGCTTTTCATTTGTCAAAGTGAAATTGGCTAAAAATCTACGTCATCAGAATCCAAGCCAAAATCTGTGTCACCTATTCTATTGTCATCACCAGCACATACTAGTCCTCCTAAGCTTGCCATTTCCGAAATTAATACACCTCTTTCTCCTACTCAAGCCCGATAAACGGTCATAGCTAAACCAACAAACGAAAGCACTTGTATCCCCTGAATCATAAAGTGACAAAACTTCAACTCAATCAGGTAATGATTCTCGAGTTCAGGAGCCCAAGATTGTGATTGAAGACCAATAAAAAATTAGAGCAAAATCTATTCATTACGTTCAAAAACATCAAGTTATGCAGCAACAACATCTCTCAGTGGGAAGGAAATTAGTGATCCTAGTGGGGACTGGAGAATTTTCATACGTATGAACATACAAGTGTTTCGAAAACTTAAACTACAACTCATTACAAATTCTTTTAATTCTCGTTGGAAGATATACAAAAAATCGCGAAAAACAGTTCGTACTGGCCAAAATTCTTGTTACCTTAATCTTTCGCTCCCACCACTCGTTCAAGGCAGCTATTGTTCCTGTTGCGAAGTTATACTCGAGACCAGAGCAGTTCAAAAGCTCCATGAGTCGTTTATGCTTTTGACGAAGCAATCCTAATGATTCTTCTGTTGCTTGGTCCAGACGTGCCCGGAGTTGGTGTTGAAGAACTAGATCACTTGGTCCCAGCCGTGTTTCATGAAACACTTTCCATTACGGTGATCGTAGGCTATCACCGTCTCGCATGCGGCCACTAAAATTGTGTTATCACGTTTGGTCCAGAAGGTGTTCTTTCGAGCAGATGCTTGTGTCGGCTTGGAGGAGGGTTGGTGGTGGACGACGAATCGTTGTAACCCATTTGCGATGACAAGCCAGAAAACATTAGAGTGCGGAAAAGATTTGGGGACGGTGGTTAGGTAACATGCCCAGACGTGAAAATGTAAGAAATCGAATCAAACGATCCATACCGATAATAGTCGTGGATCCATGGGGTGAGCGTGGTTTCTCTTTGGCCAATTACTTTGTCGATAGTTTGTCTGAAAAGGTGATTCGTCCAGTTCATGGAGCTCTCCCCGCACGGTCTTTGAGGGGAGGATCTACTGAAAATTGTCGTCGGAGAACACAATTCAAACACGAAAAAGAGGTTTTACCATGTGCAAATCTAGGAAGGAGAAGGTAACTGCAATTGTGCTGAAATCGTAAAACTGTGGCAGGTGCTGTGGAAGGGAATTGGACGAAGAACTTGGTAGAGAGAAAAGTTTGGATTGGTGAGGCGTGTAAATGAGGGGGGTTAAATTGGGAAAGTGGAGTGTTTTGGCCTGAAATCTTGTCAGATTAATGTGGAATAAAAAAATTAGCAACAATTGTTTTTTTTATTATTAACGGTTAGAATTATAATGGACATTGCATCCAAACATGCCCTTAAATAAATTTAGTGCATGATTTGAGTCCTATGTTGAAACCCACGTGATTTTATTTGTGTTTGACGGCCAATATTTTTTTGAATACAAATTGTTACTTTTGTGCTATCTAATTACCGATTTTTTTGAAAGAAAATATTTTTATAATTTTAATCGCGTGATCATATTTTTCTTTAAAAAAAAAAAGTAAGATTTTATTTTTCATAAAATTCAAACTTTCAACTCTTCTGTACCCTGACCCTCTCTCGTCTACTCACCCAACGAACCAAAAAGAAGGAAGAAGACACACAATCGAAGAAGGAAGAAGAAACCAAAGACCCGAACGAATCAGTGCTTCCATATCCATCGTATTCACTGCAAAACGTCGACAACGAGGCTTTGATCGCATCGACTCAGGTTTGTTTAAAACAGTAATCTTGAAATTGTGAATGTGTCTTATATTTCGAATTCTGAAAATTGTGAATGTAAGATCTTCCATATTTATTTACATTATCATAAATATGATATGGGGGAACACTGAATTTTTATGATATGGGGGAAATTGGGTTTTCTTCTACATTAGTTACAAATAAGGGGGGAATCGGGTTTTCTCATCTTTTGAAACTATTACTTGTTCTAGGCACATCAACAGTCTTTGAAAGAACCTGAGTAGCTGTTAGACTACCTGTTTGTTTCCTTATCCGAAAAATAAAATGGAGGAATTTTTCTTTTTCGTTTTCCCGATTCTCTCTGCCTCCAGGCTAAGTTATCTTATTTACAACGAAGTTTATTGTTTTTTTCCCAAAAAGAAAACAGAGTTGGATATTTGGACGAGTTTTCCTTCAGCTCAATCATTTTTTAAAGTAATTCATCAGTGGCAGTACAGAATGTGTGAAGGAATATTGCTTCGCAAATGAGTGATCAAAACTATACAGATTGCATGAAAAAAGTCCCTGAAAATATAGGAACTTTTTGTGTGATAGCTTAACGATTTTTGGTTAATGAGCTCTATTCATAGTTTTCCAGGTAAAACGAGTGCTCTTTGCTTGATTCGAAAAATTTCAGTTTTGTACCTCTTTTAGCTAATCTGCTTGATCTTACACTTCAACGGCTCCCTTGTTCTTATCTTTTAGGAATGGATAACTTTTATTTTAGGAGGTTCTGATATGATCTTTGCATCCATATTTAAATTGAAGTGCATGTTAGCTACGCAAATATTGGACATGATTGAATTGTACAATAGACAAAATTTAACATTTTTTTTCCTCAATGTCGTCCGATATTGTATAGTTCACCTTACCAAACATGTCATAGTGGCAAATGATGCATAATGTAGTCAAGTTTCAATTGACAATGGACAGGAGTTCCAATTAATTCAAATTTGGCCACTGAAGACACGGGATGTGGTGGTTGATTCTACTCTAGTGACCAAGTATTGACTTGTATTGTTATGTGCAAATTCTTAGTGGCTAACACACTCTTATCAGAAAATGATATTCCCACAGCTGAAATTTGATTGGAATATTGATGCACTCTGGAACCAAATACCACCTGATTTAGGACTTTTGATGCGCCCTGGAATCATATACCTTCTAAGAACATCAGGCTTCAGGTTCCTCATCTACCCCGAAGGAGCGAAAATTCATTAGATGAGTTTTAAAATTATTGATATGATTCGCTAACAGAAACCTAGTAATAAGACAAAGTCATGACATCTGTAAGTTGCATTTGTCATTTGATGCTGAAATCAATTTGGTATTTATGTAGGCCAACCCCGTCTACACATTTGGGCTGATTACTTGAAAAAATGTATAAAGGCCCTATTTGGTAGGGACTAAAATTAGATTTCCAGTCTCGTACTTGCCCCGTTACCTGTTTAAGGTGGGGCGGGTTGGGGTTGCCCCGTTTACTATCCGTTTAATTTTTTTTTTTTTAATTTTTGATAATTCATTTTATTGCCCCTATTCATTAAAGTGAGACAATAATATATTTTTATTTATTTTTAAAAGTTAAATTATTCAAATATATTTGGTAAATTATAGCTTTTATTATTTGTCATATTTTTCAGATAATTTTAGTTGTCATTTTTTATTAAAACTAATGAAATTTCGTGAAATTTTCCATTAAAAGTATTGAATTCTACAAAAAAGAAAAATAAATAAACCGGGCCGGACACCCGTTACTTGTACCCTTCCCGACCCAAATACCTGATTAAGCGGGTAATCCCCGCCCTGAACCTTTCGAGTATCGGGTTTGTCGAATTTTTTGTGATCTTAGTTGATTTAAATTTGTTTGATTCCAGTTTAACTTCTTATTTGTTCTTTTCTTTCAGATGCTAGCATACATTTTGTCTTTTCTAGGTTTCTTGTTCGCTAAATGGGAATGAAAAAAAGTCTATCGTGATATTTGTTTATTTTCTTTATGCTTTTAGACCGGATTTAGAGTCATCCAAGGGAAATTATGATCACTTTTTTTGGGGGGGCTTTTTGTGTTCTCCTGGTTGTAGAGGGTTTTCAGTCTATCTTAGCGATATATAACTAGAGGCTCCATTAATTAGAAATGAGGCTTAGTTTGAAGTTAATCTTTCCATCCTATACTAAAATGGATTGTTACTGCTGGTCAGGACTTTCTGCTGCATTTGAATTATTCAGCTGAAAGTACTGATGGACAATGATGATTGAGATTTAATTAGTGATTTGTCTTAAAGAATTGCGTAATCATATGACATCCTCAAGCAAATCATATGACTGAGCTTTCAATAAGGATGTTGTAAGAACAAGCACATTCTCAAGCAAATGGTAATAAATGGTCTCTCAATTCATCAGGGTTTTGATAATTGAGTGATCATATGTAATTAGAGAGCTCTAGAGACCAACCTCCTAGATTATATTACCTGAGTTTTGCTTTTCATTAGGGAACAAGTCACGAGTTCTCTTTATGTATACCGTACTTGTAAAGTTCTTCTACTAACATATCAATATTCACATTTCCTTCTTTGAAAATATACTAAAGGCTTGGTTCTTAAATTAGGAGAAGGTAAGTGGTTAGGGCTCTCGGTCACTTGTCCCACTTTAAAAGTTCAAAGTTAAGTTGTTTGGAGCTGGTTGAGTATAATAGGATGCTTAACTGTTAAAAGGATTCTTTTGTTGAAATATCTCAATCTTCAATAAGGTCAGACTCATTGATTATATTTAGCCACTGTCTCGAGGAATTAAAATCAACATTTAAATTTAAATTAAAGTCAATAATTAATTTTAACCACGTATTTCATGGAACCTACAACTTTTCAACTACACATTTAATCGACTTTTATCAAAATCTGATTTTAATCCCCACCAAACGGGGCTTTATACATTTTTTCAAGTAATCCACTCAAATGTGTAGACAGGATTAGCCTACATAATTACCAAATTGATTCCAGCATCAAATGATAAATGCAACTTATATATGCCATGACTTTGTCTTATTATTAGGTTTCTGTCAGTGAATCACAACAATAATTTTAAACTCTTCTAATGAATTTTCACTCCTTCGAGTAGATGAGGAACATGAAATTTCAAGTTCAAACCATCTTTGATTTAGTCTAATTTTCTGCAATGATAATAAATTTGTTTTATTAGTGGCTTCATTCCTCTCGTGGTTTCATTTTAAGAGCAGGGTCTATTATGCTTGAATGTTGGATGACCACATTCTTGAGTATGTTAGTACGTGCACTGCACCGTACTTCACACCACACTTAATCATTAATGGACATTTATTGGTTCCTGATTAGCATCATCAAAGAACCCAGCCATGGAATCTTATGATGCATGAAATTTTCTTATCAAAATAACATCACTTGTTATTTCTTGAGTTAATGTAATTGTTTACCAGTTGCTCTTTTTCAGGACAATGTTGTTTTGCAATTGATCAATTTGTTTATATTTCTTAAGGATTTTGGATGGCTTTGAGCAAAATTGAAGTGAACCTGAGAAGGTTACTTGCAACTGCACCACAACAGCAAAACCAAGCAAAGCTCATACATGTACATTCACAGTTATTTTCACTAGAATTATTCATTGAGTAATGGTTTAATGCTAAATCTTCTCTCCCTTGCTATTTCTCTCGAGAGCTTCTCTTAATATATGCTTGTTTCGGTAGTTTTATTAAGATTGTTTAGTATCTATTCAGTCCTTTAGATATATAAAGAATAAAATGAATCTTTATGTTGTTATAAGTTAATGATGGGTGGAACAATATAGCAGGTAAACCATCACATCTTTTCCTATAAGCTTTAACGTGGACTTAAAAAGATTTCTCATTTAGTATTAAATATTCTTGGAACTAGTGATGGATTAATGTCCCACTTAATGGAAAACCATTTTTTATGCATTATGCTACCTTCATAGTATGTTGCTACTTTGCGGGAGCAATTGGAGCAATTGGCAGAGGAGAAGACACCTGAAGGATTGCCGAGGTTTGCATGCTTTTCTCTTAGGATTCTTAAAATCCTTTCATCTATAATTCTTTCTAATTCAGTTTATGCATACAAAATCTTATACATAGAAATAAAGTTATATAACTTATTTTTAACTTGTATCATTTAAGTGGTGCTATGTACTTGCATTATGTACTTGCACTTGACTGAACTTCATCTCCTTTAGATGATTAATTGATAAGCATTTAAGTATAAGTCATTTCAACTTTTGAACTTTTATGAATATGAAAAATCATCTTTGCAAATTTTAATATGATTCTAAATTATCTTAGATTCGCAGATCATAGAAATTTAATGAAAGTTATAATAATGGATGCTTCATAGGTGACATACTGACATTTAAGATTAAGTGTTCGCTTGGGAGAGATTATTTGAAGTGAAAAATGATTTTTTGGATGATGTGTGATTAAAAAGAAGGAAAATTCGTGGATCCACATGCAATATATATATATTTGAGAGAATGATGTTTGAAAATAATTTGAAGTAAGATGATTTTCAAGTAAGTTGTGTGAAACAAACTCTAAGCAGGTCTTTGTGGGTATTAAAATTACATACTTGTCGTACAGTTTTCTCTATATTGGAGTCATTGTGGATTTTGGAGCATGAAAGTTTTTTGGTTGATCAGGATTTGTGGGATGGTATCTGCGTTTTTTTTTTTTTTTTTTTTTAATGGCGTTGATATTATTTATTTCTGGGACGAATTCATTGTCTCTGGATGTTGGCCCCTTCATTCTTGGGGATATTATAGTGTCTTTGCATTAATTTTACTACTAATTAAAACCATAAAATACTGAATCCGGTTAAGTTGAGTACGTAAATTTAATATGTGATGTTGAAAAAGTGGGCTGGTTGTTTGCTTAGTGTGCAATTCAGGTTGGGGTTTAGCTGCATTAGCATTATGGTTAGTGTCTTTAACTCAAATGAAATTGTTTTTAGTTTCTTGAAATCTATTTAAGGCTTTAACCTGTTCATGCCTTCACTCTTGAGAATTGGTATAGAAGATTGTATGATCTGCATTCTGTCTTTGACATGCTTTCTGCAGGGTTTCAAAAGCTCAGTTAAATGAATATTCAGAGAAAATTGAAGGTATAGCAACCAAAATAAATACCACTGAGGTGCGTATACTAATGAGCTTCACACGTCGAACTTTTATTTTTCCTGATATGACTAAATGATCTGTTTTAAAATTACTATTTGTGTTTTGTTTGGTATGGCATAAGAAGTCATTGATTCCAACTACAATCACAATGGAGAATATGTTGTTAATTGCAAAATGCCTGCAAAACTAATATGGTAATGTGGTGAATTAGGGATAGCCGCAATATTTTGTATAATTTTAGCTAAAGAGACTAGTGCCCTTCAAAATTGAACTTTTTATCATTTAAGAAACTTAGTTCTATAAACATTTTCCGAAATGACAGCGAAATTTGACTGGATGTAGTGTCCTAGTCTCTACAAGAGAAGCTGAAGAAAAATGCACTAGATCTGAATATTTAGGAATCTATAAATTAAGAGATTCCTTTACTATATGTCCACTTCTTTACAAGTAAATGATGTGCAAAAAGTCTGCCTTCAGTGGTTTGGGTGGTCTTTTATTTCCCTCCAAAGGCTGGAAAGTTTCTACCCATCCAATGAACCAAGAAATTAGGCAAGTTATACCTACTAGATAACATTCCTCTTCTGCCTTCTGTACAGCTTTCAACTCAAAAAAAAAAAAAAAAATCATTGACAGCATCATCACCGTCTACTTGAATCATGAATAGAAAGCAGAAATTGGATTGATTTGTGAAAATTTGCTTGTATTGAACATTCAGAAAATATGATTGCTGTTCGTTCCTTCAGTTCTCTTTGATTGAAGTGGATTGTTGTATTGTATTCATATTAACTACATCCTTTTTTAGTTGAAATTGCAGCCCACTAAGAAAGTTTCTCAGGTTCCTTCTTTAGAGACTTCTGACACACAAATCCAATCCAAACCAGGAGCAGAAAGTATTCACTCTCCTAGAGGATTAAGGCGGAGACTTGTGTATGTGTAAATGAAGTTTATGTAGCTCCTAGTCTATGATATTTTGTCTTGTATTTTCTAAATTTGACATTCAATTGATTCAGGCCTTCAACAGAAGATAGATCTAATGATACCATTAAAGTCGACAATAAAGAGAAGTCTGTCAAATTGGATGCTGCAGCACACGCTCATATTGAGAAGCACAGGTACTTTCTACATGTGCATGCATTTATGAAGTTTCTTGATGATGAAAATGCTCACAGAATCTTACAAAGTTGAAGAAATAGTCTGAATACCTTATTTGTTGGACTACTTATTCTTTAAATATCAAGAGTTACATGCATATGCATAAAAGTTGGTTTTTTCAACTGGGGCTACGCGTATGAATATCATTGCTGTTAATTCATTAGTTTAGAGTTTTAATTAATGGCTGCAGCCCATGTGTTGGAAACATATTTAACTAAGATTTGAGTTTAAACAGAAATAGTTTCAGTGAATCTTGCTAGTTTGGTTTATAAGACTTCGAATTACTACTTTTGTTAGTTATATAATTGTTTCCCCTCTGACAGAAATTGGGTCAGTTCCCCTTTTTCCCTCTGGTTTTTCCCTTCTTTTATTTCTCCATAGATAAAATCCCAGGATTTGGATGAAATGTAGAATTTCTCATTTAAATGAACTAAATATCTCGATTGAAGCTTTACACACGGTTTGCTGTTTCTTTCAGCGGATAGATCTTATCTTGAGAAAAGTACTTTTTATTATCATGTCATCTTCCTAAAGACTCTCTGATCTCTCCTCTTTTCTTTGTCCATGCCATCCCTTCTATGTGAAGGCCTAACTCTTTAGCGTCATAAATTTTGGAAAACACTGAACATTTACTTTGTGCCTGTTTGAGCGGCCCCATCCCCCCCCTTCCTTTTTTTATTTTTTTTGCTAATAATGCATTTTGAAATAGTAGATTGATGGAGAATGTGTGATTAAAAAATAAAGAAAAAATTTGGATTTGCATTTAATATTATTTTATTGAAAATGTGTGGTTGAAAAGAGGAGAAAGAAAAATGTATTTTGGAAAGAATGGGGATCAAACAAGACCTTTGTAACTTGTAAGCTTGCTTTTAAGTAATTTTATTTTGGGTGGCCAAATTCTTGACATTTTGTTTTGGCAAAAGTTTATTTAATTTGGTTGCTTATCTGCATTTCTTTTGAATGGAGAAGAAGAGAGATGAATGTGATGTTAGTTATGGAAAAATTATATCCAATCATATTGTAGATGGGTTATCAGGAAACATGAAAATGGTATAGGGTGAAATATTGTATTACATTCTCTGGCTTGAAAAGTGCAAGTATTATTTATGATCTCCTTAATAGACGTTCCTAGGTCACCAAGTCTCTTATAAAGCTCTACTTTGGCCTCTTTCTATTCTAGAATCTGTTAATGAGCTTTGTTTTTTTAGATCACAATAATATTGCAAATTGTCTCCACAAAGTGATCACGTCTGTTGTTTTCTGCAGAAAGCTTCAAGATGATTTGACCGATGAAATGGTTGGTTTGGCACGACAACTCAAAGAGAGAACCCTGATGATGAGTCAATCAATACAAAACACAGAGAAAGTGAGTTCAAAACTCACTTAATGTTAGGCACAAAGTTGCTTTGATACATTTATAAACAGATCATAATTCTTGTTTTGATTACGTGATAAGTAATTCTTTGTAGACAAGGCAGGTTAACAAGCTGATTTTTTTCTACATACTTATTAAATTTCTTATAGCTAAAGCTCCTTTTGCATTAAACATGAATGAGGGCGGCACATCTATACAGTTTTTATAGTTGATAATTTATGCCGAATCTATCTGAGCATCGTAAGAAAGTAGCAAAGAGAATTTTTTACTTGATATCCCCTGTATTTCTTTCTTAGTTTCGTAGTAAGGACTTGTGCCCTACTTTGAGCCAATGAACTAATAGATGCCAACTCATTTTGTGTGCGGCTAGTTATGGCCCCACATACTGCATGGATTTGAAATAGCTAGTTTTGGGAGTCCATCTATTTTCTTGTTGTGTTCATATTGCCTACTCATTTATATCCCATTTTCACCGATCAATTGGTCTCATGGGTTGGTTGTCTTCTGATGGTAGATACTTGACTCAACAGAGAAATCAGTCGAGCAGAGCTTGGCAAGCACTGGACATGCCAAGACTCGGGCAATGGAGGTATTCTCACAGAGTTTGAAGACATCGTGTACCACGTGGATTGTGATTTTCATAATGACTTGTATCTTTATCATGGTTGTACTGCTCATCCGTGTTACTTGATGTTGTCTGTAAATTGTGAAGGCGAACTTGCAAAATCTCTGAAATTATGATAGTTTAGAGTAGATTTTTGAAGTAAAATCTGTACATATACAGAGGAAAAATGAAGCTTTAATGATTTCAAACCGGGGGTGGGGGGTGGGGCATTCGAGTTGTTTTCCCATCTTTCGATAATATGAGTTGTTTTTGGCCCTACTTCACTTCCAAAGTTCATTTTGAATAAAGTACTTTATGATCTTTACAAGATGATGTTTACCATCCTTGACCAGATAATTTGCATTCAAAAGAACATAGTAACTATTCAATATGTCTTGCAAACTATACGCATATGACCGATAATATAGTATAAGTGTTGTGAACAAAGTTCAAGTTAGAGGCGTAAACTGGGGTGAGTTCGCATATTCTGGTATCATAGGGCAGCCTTCAGCTTGGTCAAAGTCTTGCCATATATGTCTTTTCTAGTATTTTGTGAACTTGTAATAAATTAATATTTTGTTTTCTTGACATAGTTTTATATTAACGCGTCTGCTTGGACCAGCTCACACGACACAGCCCGACTGTAGAGATAGGTCGACCACTGCACGACTCGTGATGTGCCCGGTTAGTCCGGATGTGCTTACACATGCCTGAGCCAAACACATTTTGAGTCTTTGACACAACCGAGAGCAAATTGTCATTAGAATGTTTCTTGGAGACTGGCTTGACATCAATAACAATCAATTCAAGCAGGCGTAGTTTTAGTATTAACCAATGTTGTGCAGTGAACGTGTGTTGTGTGCTCCCGAATTTGAACTAAATGCACATTTCAAAAACGCGACTTCTTTAGAGCCGTTTACTGGATTTTGACACTTGGCTTATTTGTGGCGGTTGGATTTGGCTCCAGGATTCTTCCATGAGTTTGGCCTTGGTTCATTCACTTGGTTATTTTTCCGACGTTTTGAGAGGTTTGAGAGAGATTGCTTCATGTTGTTGTGTTCTTCACATTTTTTGAAATCCTCATTCGAAACTTCAAGTCTTTCATCTTTTTTTCTGATTTTGGTTTGTTACTTAATGTAATCTGTATAGAACCTATTGATCTTTGTTTTCGTAGTTTTAGGAGTATGGTTTCGATTTGTTGGGTTCTTGGTGAATGTTTGGTATTAAGTCTTCTGCGACTGGATCTTTGTGTATTTGTACATTTGTTGTAACCTTGGTTGCTGTTTTGATGCTTTATAGTGCAATAGAACATTATCCACTTTTTTGTATGCTCAACAGGGAAGGTTGGATGTGGTCACCCGAAGCCAAAAATTCGTTGCAGTTCATATTTTTATTTTCTGCAATTTTTATATTCTGATCTTTTAAGTTTTCTGCGATTAACTGTGGTTATGTTTGTTTCTGGACATGTCAACCAAGCAATTCAATTTCCAAGATCATTATTCTTACAATTCAACTTGATAACATTCCTAGAAAAATCACTCTATAGGAACAGACACTGAATAAGTTCTAGCCTAAAGACGGTTTCTCAAATCTGAATCTATACAGTCAAACTCGGTTCCCCTTTGGAGCCGTGATGTGAAACTGATTCCGCGGAAATCTTACGTTTGTGTTATGTTATACATTTGTGTCCCTGTAGCTGCTTAGGCTTATTTCCTCGTTTAAGGAGAATTACGTTATCTCGGTCCCGAGAGTTCCATTGCTTGGACAAGCAACGAAGAGTCATCTGTTAGATCAGAATATCTCTCTGAAGAAGAGAATTCGTTGGCTCTGCATCTTGTACCGTCTGCTCTTTGCGAAGCTTCCCACTTTTCTGCGAGTCCATCTCCTTCAAGCATATGAACCACTTCAGACATTTTCGGTCTGTAGCTAGGAAGGTATTGTGTGCACAACAAAGCAACCTGTACAGTCTCCTCCAACTCAATTCGATCATATTTATTTCTCAAGTCCTTGTCCACGAGCATGTCTAGCTTCTTTTCTTGATGAATTTTCTTCACCTGCAATCATATCCATATGTACATTGATTAGCAAATACTGAGTTTTTTTTGTTCATGTTTGATACGCAGTGCTAGACATAACCCTTTCCACCGTATCAAACATGGCCTAATGTTTTTGGCTTTCTATTGTACACTTACCCAGTCGAGCATAGCTCCTTTCTGGTTTGCTGATTTCCCGAATTCTAAAGCCCTCTGACCGGTGATCAATTCCAGCAGTAGAATTCCAAACCCGAAAACATCTGTTTTTTCTGAGGATTGCCCTGTAGAGAGATACTCGGGGGCTATGTGTCCAACAGTGCCCCTAACGGCCGTTGTAATATGTGAATCGTGATGATCCAAAAGCTTTGCCAATCCAAAGTCTCCTACGACTGCTTCACAGAAATCGTCAAGCAATATGTTAGCAGCCTTTACATCCCGGTGAATGATCTTGGGGTCACATTGCTCGTGAAGGTACAATAATCCTCTTGCGGCTCCCAAGGCAATCCGTTTCCTAGTAGCCCAGTCCAAGGGTGGTTTTGCTAAAATATAGGAAAAATAGGCACAATAATACTACATTTCAGTGAAATGTGTAAAAGATTAGGATACCACAGGAATGAACAATATCGTGGATTAGGCGATTTATATACCTTGGTTGACAGATTTGATGACTTGGAAGTATTATAATGGTTGAATTAAATGTGTAAGATATGAAAGATGATGTGAGATTGTGCCAGTGTAAATTCGGTGAGTTATGGTGTAAACAATGATGCACATGTAACAAGATTGCAATATCGTATAGTGCAGAATATGGTGTACATGTGTACATGTAATGCATTTGGAATATTTTACCTTTGAGACGTGAAGCAACACTTCCGTTTGACATGAAGGGATACACGAGTAGCCTTTCAGTAGGTGTCATACAAAACCCATACAGCCGGAGGAGATTTCTGTGCACAGCTAGACTGATCATCTCGACTTCGGTCTGAAATTGAATTTCTCCACCAATAGCATCAACATCTCTAAGTCTTTTTACAGCTACAACTGTTCCATCTTGGAGACAACCTTTGTAGACAATTCCGAATCCACCCTTTCCTAGTATGTTCTTGCTGCTGAAGTTGTTTGTGGCACTCTGAAGTTCTCTAAAATGGAACCTTCGCAAGTTTCCTAGGCACACTTCTTCATGATGTTGTTCTGAAATTTTGAAGTGCATGTTTAAACATAAAATAGTCGACTCGCTTCTAGAGACTGAGTATTGAGTAATCATATCATACTCACCATTACCGTCGAAGAATACTTGCTGATTGTGTTTATGTCTCCACCAGAGAAGGAAACCGAACCCAAGAATCAGTAAGAAAATGCAGCCGAGACTAGTTCCGAAGGCTAAGGCAATTTTACGACTATTTGACGTTCTTGATTGCTGAGGATCTTCAAGAAAAGCATTGACGTTTCAGTATATTCACTTAAAATTCAATATCATATACAGAACATGAAATTTGATGTCATTATATTATTCAGTTGTTTCTAGTATTGCGTACTAAACGTGCATGAATCTATAGAATTCCTCAAGAATAAGCTGATTTTAAGGTTTTTTACTTTGTGAATTGTTCATAGAGAATGACAGTGGCATTGGTGCTGTTCCATTGCAGTCTGGTTCTTTCCCAGTTGCACATATCATAGGATTACCCAAAACACTGCACATTAACCGAGAAAATAAAATAAAAAAAAAAAGATAAAAAAAGTAAAATTCAAGTTAAAATACTAAATTTCTACTAAAAGGAAAAGTGAAATGCAGAAAATTGAAACTAACTTGAATGTTTTGGAGAGAATTCTTGGTACTGGACCACTCAAATTATTGTATGACAAGTCTCTGAAAAATGAAATAAAAACCCAAGTAACTTTAGAGAAATTTATTATAGAAATTAGGTAACATATGCATTGAAATAAGCAAAATTTTCAAGAAAATTACAGGAATGTCAGTTGAGTCAAGTTGCCTAAAGAAGGAATAGTTCCAGTGAGACTGTTATTGTTCAACCTCCTGCAATCACAATACGGAAAATGGTAATAATAAAATTTCTATAAATAAAACTTCGATTTCGACTGTGGGTTTTCAGGATATCCCAGAGCTAGTCAATGGAGTAAATAATTTCCTTGTTGTGTTAGTTTGTTATACTCGACTGGACACGATTTAGTTAGATTCTCGTCTAGCTTAATCTTGTCGAGTTGAGTCCAAACATTGCCCCAATAGTGTAAAAACTACATCAAATTATGTGCTTACAGGTACTGGAGGCTTTTTATTCGAGATAAAGAAGAGGGAATTGAGCCAGTAAGCAAGTTATCAGAGAGATCAAGAGTCTGAAGTTTTGGTAGCCTCCCCAGCTCAACAGGTATTGGTCCTGTGATATTATTATCCTGTAACAATCTGCAAAATAAATAAATAAATAGTTATATCGGGGCACATTTAGTGCACACTACTAGACAATATTGAACAGGAAATTCTGTCCAGTCGAGCCTGCGAAACATTAGAGTCTTACACGCTCTGGAGATGCGTCAAATTCCCGATGCTAGGCGATATTTTTCCAGATAAACTTTGGCTTGGAGCTGCTCTGAAACATTACAGAATCCAACTTTTTTCAGACAAAAATAAGCAGAAAATCTCAAGTTGGAAGAAATGAAATTAGTCGATTATCTTATTCTTACAGGTTAGTGACTAGATTATCTCTTGAACAAGTAACCATTGCCCAACTACATGGATCAACAGCATTTTCATCCCAATTCAGAACTCCATGAGGATCAATTAATGAGCTCTTGATATCCATCAAAGCTAGCACTAGAAAGTTACACAAATTCAAGTCCAAAATAATCAGAATCTTGAAAGTTACTTATAATCTAAAGAAAAAGAACTATGTGTTTACCTTCAAAGTTGATACCATTTGGAGAAAGCAAAGCCTTTGCAGAAACCCAGAAGCACAAGAAAAAACCCCAACAAAAAACAGTAAAATTTTTTATCATTTTTATTAAGGGAAATTTTGAAAAACTAATCTTCAGATAGAAATTTGAGCTGCAGATGAACAATATATATATAATGTATTAATAAGAAGTGCAATGATTCACAGGTTCTTTTAGACCCTAAAAAAGAAAGGATGTCTTTGGTAGTAAAAGTAAGGACTAATTGGCAGCCAGTTGCTCAACAAAGTTTAAAGGAAAGGAATATATATAAAGCAATCTTAAACTAACCCAATACAGGTAAAATGTTTGGTAGATGGGATTGGACAACACAACACTCGACTTGATCAAAGAAACAGAAGAAGTTAAAATCTTGAGTATCGTCCCCTTAATGTCTTTAAAGGGATAAATCTCACATATTATCTCACATCGGTTATAGATGAATAACCAAAGTCGGTTTGACTATTAATTCCTCTTAACAAGTTCGAACTTTTAAGATAGATCTCCAAGTTTTAACAAGGAATCAACATCCAACAAACTCAAAAGAACAATTTGATCCGTATAAAAGCTTAAATAATCACACGAATTTCAAGATTGATATTCTCAGACAAAGCATCTTATTGCAAAAACACGTTAATATATAAATTCTACACCGATCATAGGTTATAGATGAAATAAATATAATAAATATATAAAGATTTGAGCTACACCTTCTACTATTTAAGATGAAACTTCAAGTTTTAATAATGATAGAATTAAAAAGAAAAACATTTAAACGCTTGTGTGATATTTCGTTCAGTAATGTCGAACACGTGGAAAGTGGGGTGGGGGGGGGGGGGGGGATGAAAAATTCCTTCAATCATGGATTTGTTTAGAGATTGGTAATGGGATTCTTTAGAATTTATTTTTATTCTGTCTTTTACAGAATTGAAAATGTAAAGTATTTGAAGTGCTGACTGTTAAGCACTACAAATGGTCATAGAATCAAAAGGATATTGACAGAAAATGTTGTATGAGTGGGGTGTGGGGTCTCGGGTGTTGGGCTGGGGTGAAGTGGAGTGGGGTATGTATGTATGTATGTATACAATAATACATGTGAAAGAGAAAGATTTTCATGTGTTGGATTTGGTTAGAATGCATGCGTATTAAGATGTTCTTTGGTTTTTGTTAAATTTAAGGCACGTTAGAATCCAACATTCTCTGAGTTTGTCATTTACAAAATTGATTTATTCAGTTTAAGAATATAACACGCAAATACATGGAAAACAACAGTTTCTTGGACTTCACTACCCTACAACTACATAAGGCGTTAAAAAATTTATTAGGCAAAATAAAGACAACAGATCTCGACTTATCAAATCTATAATAGTTTATTGAGATTAGATATTCGATCATTCTGCACGTAGCTGAGTATTGTGAACTTGTTGAATATGATAAATTTTATTATATATTTCTTTAACTTTTAATCTTGATTTATCAAGTTTAGTCATTTTAATGTAAGACGATGTTTCGAATTTAATATTTTTTCAATAGTATCGAGATTCGAGCACGACAATATAACTTTTAAAACACTAAAATATATCTATATCAAACGTATTATTACATAGAAACACATAATTGTCTATGGCTAGGGATTTTTTTAATATATGTGTAAGGATCACTTTTCTTCTTTTTCTTTTACAAGCTGACTTTGTTTGTGGACGTATACACATATGAAATGGCCTACATACATAGGGCAGAAGGCAATTCAGGAAAAGTACTGTCTTTACTCCATTCATTTATAATGTTGAGAAAAAATAATAAAGTTTTGTTTTAAAAAATTTGAATGGAAGGAAAATGAATATAATAAATTTTGTAAGGAAAAAAAAATATATCATTCACAAGAGAGAGAAGAGGCTTAGATACAAAAATATTCATCCTTTATTCGAATTAAAGATCATTGAAATTCGAGTGATTTCCCAATATTCCAAAATGTATTTTTGTAATCTTATGATGCTCAGCTAATTTTCTGGAACACTATGACAGCTATAAACTCTATATTGTGATGTTTTAATTTTAATTCCAGATTTTGACGTCAAATTCTTATTTAGCCTGAATGATTTTTATATTTTAATGCTTTTAATTATGTGATCAATACTTAAGGAGTGTTCGATAGAGATTAAAATTGAATTAAAACTGAAAAACTAACTGTTATTGTTGACTCTTATTAGACGAGTGAGACCCAATAACAACTATATTTTCAATTTTAATTGGATTTTAAGCATTACCAAACATGCTCTTAAATTGATGAGTGAATTTTATTTTATTCGAGAGAAGGAATAAGAATTGTAAAACATGATAACAATCATTTTAGAGTTAGATAAGAGAGAGAGAGATATATATACAACTATGAATTGCATGATTTAATTGAATGTTCTAGAAATTTAATGCATCTTAACATGTTCGCAATCTTCATAAAGATATAGTAGATTCACATAAAGTGTAGAAAAAAGATAATAGATAATTTTAAAATCTTAAATATCTCCAACAAATCTTGATCAGTCTTCATGAAATCTCCTTCTACTTCTTCAAACTACAAGTAATTGTATGAATTTTATGCATAGAATTTGTGTTTTGTACCAAAGCTTCTCCAAAATTTTTAAAGAACGTGTGTTTTTTTATCCCAAAAGTTTCTCCTTAGCTCTTCCTGAGCTTCTCCCCAAAAGTTCTCCCCTTTAAAAGAATAGAAGAAGATCTTTATTTGTAGTCCCAAAAATTAGGTTAAACTCGTGTACCAATCTCTTTTTAGGGAAATACATAGCATTTCCTATGATAGTATTCATAATGGATACGTGGAGGCCCCAGACACCGTTATGTTAAGGGTTATGTACCCTTAGAATTTCCCCTCTTTTTATATAGAAGTTGATTTGAACTAGGAGATAAAATCGTTTACGTATTGACCTATTATTCAATCACAGAGTATGCAGGGTTGCAATTGAAAGTTATGCAGTTCGACCCTAACAATACCTAGATGGAGGTGAATAGGTATATTATGCGGAATTAAAAATATTTTACGACTTAAACAGCAACAAGTCACTTGTTAATTTTTCTCTAAATGATTAAACATTCAAGTCATTTTAATCCTAAATTTGAATACCGCAATTTATATGATCAATCAATAAACAATAACAAAAGTAGTAAATCAAAACCAGAATGATTATGGAAAAACCCAACTGAGAAAAATTTCGGGCACTTTGCCCATCAACAATCCACTATAAATGATTTGAACAACTTACAGTCTATCAGATTAGATGACCAGTACTATCTGATCACTCGACTGCACTTCCTACAGCCCAACCTGGATCCCGTGCTCCCTGCACCAATCCTTAGCTGCTGTTGTCAAATCTCTCCGTGGAATCTGCTATCCTGCAACACTCCTAACCTTGTGGAATCATCTATTTCCCGTGGATCAACGAGGAACACTGCATTCTTCACACATTGGAACTCCAATCGAACTTCCTCTATTTTCAGAACTCTGATAAGATGTAGAGGAAATGCAATTTGGTATTTGGATTACAGTAACAATGTTTTTCTCACCAAAACAATCGAAGCAGATGAAGGTTGAAAGAAGGAATCGAATGAATCTCTTACAGATGTAGCTCTCTCAATGTTGAACCTTATCAATTTCGTACAAAAGTGTTTTGGTATATTTAGGTAGGTTAGAAAAACGAATGGGACAGGGAAAAGGCCTTGAAAACGTGAAATAAAATTTTTTCGAATAAACCTATTGCTCGAGTGAGGGCTCAGCGACAAACTGTCGCTCGAGCGAAGTGGAGACGATAGTCTAGCAACAATGTTTTTGCTTTTTTAGGTCTAGCCAAACTTGGCGACAGTCTAGTGAAATCCGCGGCGTTTTCCTCTTTTTTCCATTCTCAAACCCTAGACCTAATAACCATATTTTCAACTATTTGCACATTACTCCTTGAATTTTTAAATATAGTACAATTCAGTCCTTTTGTTTACAGAATCGTCAATTACAAAACGTTGAAAACCTAACAAACTTCCCCTTAACATTCTGTGACAAAATTACTAACTAAGTCAAAGCAGTAATCAAAAATAAATTGCAGACTCAGAACCTATGACAAATTAACTAACTTGAACAATTCTGCAGTTTAATCAGCACCTGTTTCCTAAAACAAATAATTCAACACCCAGTGTAAAATGTGCAGAAAATAATGTAATAAACAGCTCAAGCAATTTATATAATTTAGGTAATCTAGAAACATATGATATTATTCAATTTCAATCACGCATGCCAAACCAAAACATAATATCAATGCAACCCAACATACCACGAAGACACATTAATACCACTAAAATATCAAACTTAATTTAACAGAACTGAAATTAAATAATAAAATGTCTTTGAGTCATAAATCACACACACACACACACACACACACACATACACACACACACACACACACACACACATATATATATATATATATATATCAAAAATTTAATGACATCCAGAATTTTGATAAATAAATACATCAGATAAGTATCAACAAAATCTCGATATCTACTATCTACTCTCTCCCTATCAAAACAAATATGTACTACTGCCTGTATATCTACTCTTCCCTTTTTGTCACACAATGACAAGGGATAAGCCTAGAAATAGGAAGCACCGGCAGCATCATCAGCATCGTCGGAGTCTGTCCTCTCCTTAGAAGCAGTATCATCCCAATGGCGATGAATCCACCGAAGCCCACACTGAACATAACCAATAGCACTCTGAAGCGTAGCAAACTCGATAGTGTGTCGATCAACTGTGGCACACAGCTGGGTAATCTCCGCCATCATACGAGCATGCTGCTCGATCAGCACAGGCAACTGACCCACAAGTGCAACGGACAGGTCAATGGGCACACAAAAGGAATATCAGCAGGTGGAGGAGTAGGCTCAGCAAGAGGAGGAGCAGATGTAGATGAAGATGGAATATCAGTGGGTGGATGAGCAGGGAAAAATGGAGGTAAATTCGAGAGATCAAAAGAGATAAGGTTATATGTAGGATCAGCCGGCACAGTCGGGTCAACTGGTTGTGCTGGCTCAGACGAAGCATGAAACCTACTCTGAGCAAAAGTAGTATGGCCAATCGATCGAGACACCCTCCGAAGAACCCCCTCTGGAAAACTAACGCCTGAGGCTGTCACAAGTCGATAAATGAGACGGCATATGGAAGCCCCAAATGAGTCGCTGTAGTACGAAAGGCCCTCAAAATCTGATGGCATATGAAGGAAGGAAGATCAATGGAATCTCCATGCAGAAGGGCATAAAGAAAACGAGCCTTCTCCATCAATAATGAAGAAGTGTGTGAGACAGGCCAAAGATTCAAGCACACAATGCGCAACAGAATCTAGCGCTCGGACGGGAGAGAACCAGTGCGAATCGCACCTAGACCTCCCCTCCAACTGTGTCTTAAACACCGTCGAATGGACTAACGTGTCCACCGAAAGGGAATCAGGGATAAGATAAGGAAATGGGGGTAGACAACCCGGGGAATATGGATAAGACTCGAAATAACGTCCGGAGTGATCCTGAAGAAATAACCTAAAGGAAGACCCGCTAACATCATGAATGTTAGCATAGAACTCGTGAATTAGAAGGCCAGGGGGAGTAGTCAACTCGACCAATAAGGGTTCCCATCCCCGGAAAGTGAAAATAGTAGCAAGGTCGGGTGATAAGTCAATAAGGATGACCTCGAGCTCAAATAGAACAGAACTAAGTGAAAACTGCGACCCAAAAGTGTCTTGGGCCACAGTCGAGATAAACCTAGTCCTACTATATGAAGTAGAGGTACTAGGAGTGGAAGGGGTCGGCGTTCTCTCTTAGGCGGCATCTGAAAGAAATGGAATCACAACATTAAAACCCTGATATAAGATGAACCAAATCATGACATGCATGATATGCATGAATGCACACAAAACGAGGTAAATATCATAACATGCAACATGCCTTAACATGAATGCATGACGACATGCAATTATTCCTAGACGTAAGTGACGTGAAGACAGACACGACGCAGGGACGCGATGTCATGACGCAGGGACGAGATGCCTAGACGGAGTGACGCGACGTCATGACTTGGTGACGTAACTTCACTGTACGATGCCAAAACAAGCACAACCAACATAAAAGCACTCCCCCAATCAAAAACCTGACATCAACAAACGACCACCTATCCCAAACTCAAATACCCAAGTTCTATCAACCAACGAACAACCTCGACTTGAAACAAAACTTTACTCCAAAACAACCATCCCAACGTTCACAACTCTAATTACCACTCACCAACACCACATTCAACTAACAAATACATCCAATTAACTCAATGAACTTCAATGCATAATGAATCGTGCCAAAATTATGCTAAAAACATCTAAGAACCTCAATGTGAGTTGCAAAATCGTGCAAAATTGATGATAATCTATCACATGGTCCTAAGCATGTCGTGCAATGTCAAACATATACTTAATAATGGCCAAACAATGCAAAAATTCAATGAAAATCGCAAAAATAGTGAAAAATCACAAATATCGACATTTACCGTTGAAAATTGATGTTTGAATGAAATACCACGTTCAATGAAGGATTTGAAGTGTTAATTGAGTGGGCAAACTTCTATTTTGATTAGATCATGAAAAATGTAGAGAAATCAAAGGAAAAATTGTAAAAAATGCGAGTAACCTTTGAAAAATAGCTTTAAAATTAAAAATAACGGCTTGTCGCTCGAGCGATAGGCAGGCGAGGCAGCTTCTGCTGCTATGGCTCAAGATGCCTCGCTCGAGCGAGTTCTAGCGATAAGCTAGAGAAAGTGCAATTGACAGAAATAGCACTCCAAATTCAAAAATTAAGAAAAATAGCACCAAAAATCTTCAATTGACAGAAAGAGCACTTCAAAATTAAAAGTTTAGAAAATAACACCTTTTTAAAAAAAAATTAAAAAATCAAATTATGGAAATGAAGCTCTTGTCAGACCGATCACAACCATGCATGCATTCACAAGTCAAGCATTATCAATAAAGACTTTCCCACGTACTCAATGAAGTTCACGATGAAATAAAGTGTATAAGTGGCTCATACATGTAAAGTGCCACTATTTTCTTATGAAAATTACTCCAAACCTTAAATTTGTGAGAAATGACATGCAAACATCACAGTCAAATAAGTATGTTCCCTACCGATGAAAGTCAAACCCAAATGTAATGTTAGGACCTGAAAACGAGCTCAAATACATGACAAGTTTATTTTTTCCCTCTAAAGGTGAGCATGTAATTTTTATATCGCTATTCTCGAGAATTAAATCTTATGTGAAGACTCTTGTCCATTAAGCAACTGAATTGACCCCTATAACGAGTTTTAGGTCAGTTAACCCAAGTCAGATATCATAGGCACCAAGTTATGAGAAACTCATCGGGTTTAATTGCTCGAATCAAATAGGCTCCAAACAAAAGTATAAGATAAATCAAATATGTGCGTACAAAATTATTTTTTTTAAAAGAAACAATGCAAGGAGACTCATCACGAATTAGGTCATCTAGATATAGGTCAATTCACGATTGAAGTCACCCTACAAACATGTGACGGCCATCACAAATCTCACATGCGGTCTAGACTCACTCACAAGATCATAGTGTGTGTTATGCATATGGTACATTGTGAAACCTATACTCAATACTCCATAGAAAATCGAACGAAGTGATGGAAATAACAGTGTAGATCTGATAACGACATACTCGATCACACGTGCAATGTTGAAGAACATCATAAACTGTCTAGAGCTCCAAAAAAATTTAAATTCTAAATCATAACAATGAAAAGTTGTTTATGTTTGTTTGGTTTTTTTTTAATAATAATAATAATAAATCAATATAAAAAAGAAACAAATACACACGAAATAAAGTAAAACGCAAATAAATGAGATGCATGCACAAATGAATGGACTCAATGGACTATATATGCATGCACCTAAGGATCGAATCACAAAGAACCATGAATGCTCTTACTTTTAAGAGCATGACCAAACTCACGACGTTTCGATCACTTCTCTTAGCCCGAGCTTATTTAGACGTAGAAGTGAGTTTAGCTAACCGAGTCATCATCTCTGTTAAATGGCTAACCTGATTCGCGAGGAAGTTAACTGTGCTCGAAACATCCTGTCTGTTACTTCTAGTAATGAGTTTACGACACCTAGGTCTTGTATGTCTCAGTGCACCAAATTGATAACAACTGGGAATAAACCTAGAATCAATTATGTTCGGTGGTTATTGTCTAGTGGGTCTCGATCCTACGTCATTCTTGCCCTTTGGTTCAGAGTAAACAATTTTTCGAGTTTTGTTAGTGGGTAGAATGAATGTGGTCTTAAATGTACTGGCAGTAGTATTACAATCATGAACATAACCCAAACCATGCATATTTCCAGCCGGCTTGTTCATTCCAAGCAGATTGTCCAGTTTCTGTGAGTCACTCATAAACAGTCAGAGTTGAGCATTAGATTTATCACGATCAATAGTTAATGATTTAACTTTAATTTTCAAGTTTTCATTTATCAGCTTCAGCTCATTCAATTTTCTTGTCGAGTCCTGAAGATCACTTAGTAATTTTTCACGTTCAAATTCAAGCTCATTTACCTTTTTCAAGACGGCTTTGTTGACCTTCTTAATTTTGAGACTCTCCTCAAACAATTCATGATATGACTCATGAATGTCGGTATCATCTTCAAACTCTTCTTCAGATTGTTCACTCTCATTCACTCTTTCAACCTTCTCAATTTTATGGTCAGATTCGATTGTAGCAATCGAGATGAAAGCCATGAATGTTTTATCATCCTCACCACCAGATGTCCATTCTGAGAACTAGTCTCTAATTCCTCATCACTCATGGTCACAGCTAAAGCCTTACGACGTTCTATACCCAAACTCCTCTTCAAATTAGGACATTCACTCCTAATGTGACCATACCCCTTGCACACATGACATTGGATAGATTGAGATTTCTTAACGGGAGTCCTAGAGGTCTCGAGAATTTATTAGGGATTTCACTATTTAGCTCCTGAGGCATTCTTTTATTTTTCATCACCTTCTGGAATTTTTTAATGAAATAAGCAATTTCGTAGTCTCTAAGGGTCTTAGTATCAGTAGACTCACTCTTCCCTTTTCTAATGGTATTCATGGCATTGGATTTAACCTTTTAGGTTGAGAAATAATGAGTTCATAAGTTTGAAGTGATCCTGCGAGTTCTTCAATCTTAACTGCATCTAGATCCTTGCTCTCTTCTATCACAGTCACCTTAGATCTAAACCTCTCGGGCAAGGATTTAAGGACTTTTCTAACGATTTTGGTATCGGGGATCCTTTCACCTAAGTTAAAGCTAGAGTTAACTATATCATTCACCTTCACATAGAATTCATCGAACGATTCATCGTCCTTCATCCTAATCTCTTCAAACCTAGTGGTTAACATCTGCAGTTTAGAGTTCTTAACCGTTTTAGTTCCTTCGTGTGTGGTTTCCAGAATATCCCAAACTTCTTTTGTAGTTTCACACATTGACACTCGTCTAAACTCTTCAGCAGATACAGTCATGAACAGAGCATGTAATGCTTCACTGTTCCAGTCGCATTATCAAGTTTAGTTTTAGTTCACATAGATATGTCAGTGGGTGTGACTACACTAGCAACAGTTGTTGAAGGTAGGGCCCACCCATTTTGAACGCTAATCCAAAGATTTATGAAAGGCTCTCATTCGAACTTTCCAATTAGCATAGTTGCTTCCGTCGAAAAACGGAGGAACGGACAATGACTGACTCATCTAAATGTTATAAAGGGTCAGGAATCAAATTAAGGCTCTAATATCAATTGAAAGTTACGCAGTTTAACCCTAACAATACATAGAGGAGTAAATAGGTATATTATGCGGAATTAAAAATATTTTACGAATTAAATAGCAACAAGTCACATTTTAATTCTTCTCTAGATGATTAAACATGCAAGTCATTTTAGTCCTAAATTTGAATATTGCAGTTTATATGATCAATCAATAAACAATATCGAAAGCAATAAATCAAAACCAGAATGATCACGAAGAAACCCAACAGGGAAAAACTCCGAACACTTTGCTAGTCAACGATCCGCTATAAACGATTTGAACAACTTACAGTCTATCAGATTAGATGACATGTACTATCTGCTCACTTGACTGTACTCCCTACAGCTCTCCCTGGATCTCGTGCTCCCCTATACCAATCCTTAGCTGCTGTTGTCAAAACTCTCCGTAGAATCTGCTACTCTACAGCATTCCTAACCTTGTGGAATCGTATATTTCCCGTAGATCAATGAAGAACACTACGTTCTTCACAGACTGGAACTCCAGTTAAACTTCCTCGATCTCCAAAACTTTGATCAGATGTAGGGGAAATGCAGTTTAGTATTTGGATTATAGTAATGATGTTTTTCTCACCAAAACAATTAAAGCAGATGAAGGTTGAAAGAAGGAATCGAATGAATCTATCACAAATGTAGCTCTCTCAATGTTCATCCTAATCAATTTCGTACAAAAGTGTTTTAGAATATATAGGTAGGTTAAAAAAGACGAATGGACCAAGGAAAAAACATTTAAAACGCGAAATAAAAATTTCCTAAATAAACCGTCGCTCGAGCGAGGGCTCAGCGATAGTTGAGCGACAGACTGTCGCTCAAGCGAAGTAAGGGCGACAGTTTAGCAATAATATTTCTATTTTTTTAGCTCGAGTCAAACTTTGGCGACAGTCTAACGAAAATTCGCGCCGTTTTCCTCTTTTCATCATTCTCGAATCCTAGATCTAATAACCATATTTTCAACTATTTGCACATTGACTTTTTAAATATATTACAATTCAATCCTTTTATTTACAGAATCGTCAATTACAAAACGCTGAAAACCTAACAGCGATACAACGCATGGTAATGTGTTTGGACTTGTTGGTAATAAATCTTCCAATGCTTGTGATTGCATCATATCACGGGGTCATACTTTTTTCTTTTCTTTTTTTTTTTTTTGTTCCAATTCAACTTTGTCCGTGAATTTCTTCTTTGGTTCAGCACTTCAGCTCGAGTTTCCTCTTATTTGCACCATTTGTCTTTCATCTTTTAATCAAAATTTGATCTTCATCTTCCATAATTGATCTAATTCAAGTCTTGAAAGCTTATTATTTAGTCCCTGAACTTTTCAAATATTTAGTTTAGCGCTCGAAACGTGTTAATGTTCTCTAATTGCTCTATTATTATTTCTTACTGATCACGTGCAATCTGTTCAGTTTTCAATTATTTCGAATCAACTCAAAATTAAAATAGCATTTTTAATGGACCAATTATATTCAAGTCAGGACTTTACCTAGAATTCATATAATCACGCTAAATTAGGATCAATTAACGAAGTAAAGGATTAGTAGAATAGGTTTTAAGAAAAGACATGTGATTAATGATCACATTTCACTGCCCGATTTGTGATTTTATTACTTGAAGAAATGGCCGTTAGTCCACTCTACCATTTAACGACTATCACATTAGATGAGGAACCAATTTCAATAACGGGGTGACCTATTTTGAGCCATTAGTAAAACTTCAACGACCATATTAGTCAGGCCCGGCCCTGAGGCGAGGCGAATGAGGCCGTCGCCTCAGGCCCAAACCTGGAAGGGGCCTAATTTTTTTGGCCCAAAATTTTTTTTTTTTTTTTTTTTTTACTAGGCCCAGAAGTGAATTAGGATTTAGGCCCAATTCTAACCTAAACAAACACTCGCGTCTTCACACTCTCATGCTCTTGGCTCTCTCCTTCCCGCTCGCTCTCGTCTCCACTCTCCAGTTCTCCACTTCAAAATTCATTCATCTCCTCCAACCCAAGCCGACGCCGGACTCTCCTCCAGTGCAGTCTCCTCCTCTTCTAGTCTTCTTCTTCCTGCCTTATACTTTTTCCCTTTCGAGACCTTCTCAATCGGCCGCGAAGTGCGAACCATTTCATTTTTCGAGTTACGTTCGCCTGGTTCGATTAAGGCCGTGCTTCGGTTACGCCGTCTTGGTAGTCGTGGACCAGTCACCAGTGCCCAGTGCCCAGTGGTAGTCTCAACTCTCAAGTCTGCGACGGCGTGGCGTGAGTCGTGTGACGGCGTGAGTCGCGTTTTAGGGTTTGTTTCATTGTCTAATTTCGGTTTTGGGGCTTTTGTGAAACTGTGATTTGTCTAATTTCAGTTTTGAGCTGCTGAAATTGTGATTTGTTGGATTTCAGTTTTCATTGTCTAATTTCAGATTTGTGAAATTATGATTTGTCTAATTTCAGATTTGTGAAATTGTGATTTGTCTAATTTCAGTTTTCATTGTCTAATTTCGGTTTTGGGGCTTTTGTGAAATTGTGATTTGTCTCATTTCAGTTTTCATTGTCTAATTTCAGATTTGTGAAATTGTGATTTGTCTAATTTCAGTTTTCATTGTCTATAACCGGGGCTGATTGATCCAGCAATAGCAGGTGAGATTGAGCATCTTGTTGGGATGGTTTTCCCTGAAATTCGTATGCCTTTTTTTCCGCATCAGTGGGGGTCCCACCACCGGAAATTTCGGTTTTGGGGCTTTTGTGAAATTGTGAATGATTCAATTTCAATTTCAGTTTTGAATGATTTGTGAATGATTCAATTTCAGGCTTGCGACAACTTAAATGTGCAACGCTGGATGCTGGAATAGGGCATGATTCCACAATTTTCGTGGATTTCTACTTCTCAAGTAAACAATGGCTTGCTCAAACTTGATATTGAAAATGTTTGAAGCCTTGTCGGCTTATATAATTGTGGCCTTGTCGGCTTGTATAATTGTGGCCTTGTCGGCTTGTATGAATGTTCATTGTAGCGTGTAGGATCAATTGCACAGGCGCACGTAGTCACTATATTGAATACTTTAATTGTGAGATGATTGTGATATTTGTTTGTTGTTCTACGCGTCAGTGTTAAGTTTGCAATATGTTGCATAATGCACGGTTGGATTTTGCTTTTACGTTGATCTCCGGGGGCCAGAGACGGAGCTAGGGGGCCGCTGTTGATCTCCGTTGTCTCTTAGTTAAAAAAAATTTTCGAGGGCTCCGCCCCCCGAACTAAATTCCTGGCTACGTCCCTGCCGGGGGCCCAATTTCCGGAGTCCGCCTCAGGCCTCGCCAATCACAGGACCAGCACTGATATTAGTAAGGGGAAAAGCGTGAAATTTCGCTTCAATTTTAACCCCTGTTTGATTTCGTAAAAAATCATTTTTTTAGTACATTCTGATAAAAATTGATAATATATTGTTGAAAAATTAATAAAAATTATAGATTTCATAAATACGTGATTGAAAATTAATTTGAAAATTAATAAATTTTAAGAAATGGAGGTCAAACAAGAGTTTAATGAACATTTCTAAAATTAACTTTGCTATTTGTGATTATTCTACAATCATGCTTCATGTACGGGGTGGGGTTCCCCACTGATAACTCACACATAAGGGTGGGTAATTCTTTTACTTTTTTTTATTAAGGGTGTGTTTAGTAGAGATTAAAATTGAAAACTAGTCGCTATTGTTGACTTTTATTATACAAGTGGGACTCAATAATGACTATATTTTCAATTTTAATTCAATTTTTAGTTGTACCAAACAAGCTCTAAGATGGGTTCCACGCCGAACCCACCTCATGAGAGAGAGTGAACTCTATTCTTGTACATTTAGCTTAATTCTTATTTCTATTAGGTGGTATCTAGCCACTAGTCAATGTTGTCATTCAAACGGTTGTCACATAAGATGTGGCGCCTATCTCACTACCACAGTGACTTACTTTAAATCTAAGCATAACATATTTTATAATCCGTTTGGTTCTCATTAAAATTATTATTCATTTTTTTTTTTCATCAATTACACATTTTTTAATAAAATAATATTATATGTAAATTGAAATTCTTTTCTTTTTTTTTTTAACCACACATTCTTCAAAAATATGTTATTCTAAAAATATAATCTCAAATAATTACAAATAATGGGGGCCAAACGAGGGCTTAATTTACTTTAATTTAATTTAATTTAATTTAATTTATGTCTCATACTCATTTTCAACTGCACGTTCACACAATAAAATATTCAACACATAGATCCAAAAACTTTTTCTTATTTTGTCCTTATTTGATCACCATTATTTTCAAAATATATTTTTTTCTTCTTTTCAATCACACATTTTTCAATAAAATAATATTATATGGAAAACCAAAATTTTTTCTTATTTTTCAACCACACATTTTCATCAATTTACTATTTTAAAATATAGTTTTAAGAAAAAAACGGATTCAGGCTCTTTTTAACCACACATCCTTAAAAAAAATACTATTCAAAACATTTTTTTTTTTTTAGACAACGGCCACCAAACCGGGGCTAAGTGTGTACTTAATACTCATAATTTGGTCTTAATCAATCTTAATAGAATCATCACAAAACAAGACATGTTTGCACAAGAAAGGCACGGATCTCGAGCCTTTCTTGAGATTGACGTTGTAATGGTCTCGTGGGATCTTTATTGAGTCAATTATTGTTATCTCTACTTTTTATTTCTAGAGTAATTATTAAAGGTGGGTTTGCTTTACTTAGATTCCAAAAAAAAAAAAAAATTTGAAAAATAAAATCAAAATGCCTTTGCATAGTTAACATTAAGAGGCTAATCGCATGAAATATATGATGGCTAAAAGTGAAATTCCACTGGTTTTCAAGTTTAAGCACGTAAGAGTGAATATGATCTAACATTTTTATAATTTAAATTTTCATTTCTTTCAATATTATGGGTTATGAATTTCGTGGTTATTTTTATGTAAAAAAAAAAAAAAATTGAATTTTATCGAGTAATTTTTAAGAATAATTATAAAAATCTTATATTATAATATTACTTCAATCATCAGATATTACAATTTTTTAAGGTTCAAAACTATATTTTAAAAATACAGCATAATTTAACACTTCAAACCAAATATAAACTATAATAAAATGATGAAATATAAACTATTATTTAATAGTATAAATAATAACTCATTCTAGAGCCATTGCTAGATACTGATGCCGACACCAAGTGGGTACAGTATCTACGAGCCAAATTGCCACCCCAGCCGATAATGATTTAGATTTCTTTAGTAATAGTTTTAAACATGGTTTTTTATAACATTCTTCACCATTTTTCTTAGTGTTCTCTCTCTTAACCTAAAATTATGATTAGCAAGTAGAGGTGTAAAACGAAACTATTTGAGTTGGCTTGCATTTGTAGAGATTTATCACCGATACATTAGAGACAAATAATATGTACCATGATTGAAGAAAAATACGAGATCGAAGAATAGATGGATCATCCTGAACTTAAGCGATAAACTTGATACTTTTTGACAAAACTAAAATCGTGTCTAGTTATTCAAGTCATGCCCGAATCTAACATAAGTCGGCTTTTCGATTCGGTAGTGTTAAGTTAATGATTGAGTCATTCGAAACTTATTGCATGTACTGATAAAAGCATCCTATGAACCGTTTTTAACAAATCATTTAAGAAATTAATTTATTTAATTCCATTGGATCGATTAAGGTATTTCTAGGATGAAATGTGGATGTGTAGGGACAGAGTCAAAGAACCATAATGCAAAGATATGGGTCTTGTTTTATAGTCTTACACGTGCAATTCGGACATCATCATGGGTTCAAACATTCTTTTGATCAAACGGCAATAATAATGAAGCTACACTTAGAAACATCAGATACCTCTAATCAATTATGAGAAAGCAAGACAACATTATTTTATACAATCTTATAGAGTCCCTCGCCATGTGGGGTTTAATTAAGTAGATAAGAGAACTTGACAATACATTTATTACATGGTTATTAAGTTGGATTAAAAAGCTTTTTCATTTGTAAACAATCTTAATGAAAACTTCTCTTCATTCGTGGAGTCTTCCCCTCCTTCCTTGTATCTTGGACATCTCACTGATTCCCGACTTCTGAGCTTTCTGCCCGGTTGAGAGATGTGATGAGCCAAGCGCGTGCAGTTATGGAAGTTCCTTTCGTGTCTATTCGATAACCGACTAAGAGTCCCTAGCCATATGGGTTTTAATTAAGCAGATGACAATACATTTATTACATGGTTATTATGTTGGATGAAAAAGAAGTTAAATGATATTTATTATGTAATATAATATAGTGTAGTAAATAAGAAATTATTACTTATTTAGCATGCAGTATTGAATAAAGATGGTACAATAGATAAAACTCGTGTTAATTATATTTGGTGAGTACACTTAAATTTGTCTCAATTTAGACCATTTCATTCAATCTTGTCATATTGTCTAACGACCATTAAATACGAACGACCATTCACGTGGCCATAAGAAAATGAGAGAAGAAATGATATAATCGGACATATTGGATTAATTTCCCTCCTCAAGTCTAGTATGTAAAAATGAGTTTTTCAATTCTATCGCTTGTTTCAGGTCATTTTCTGATGACCATGTAAATCTTTATCAAGTATCTGAATCAATGCCATGGAATTCAAATAGATGGTGTAGATTGAGATAAAATTAAATATAATGATCCAACTGACACAAAATTAAAGTGTATCAATTCAATTGACACAAAATTGAAGTATAGGGACCCAATTGAAAATTGTGTAAATGTATGGTGACAACCCCTAAAACTTTCATATCTCTAATACTTGACCTTATGAAGTCATTATATTCAATATTTTAAGATAAATATCTCTTTTGTAAGTAGGGATTAATTTTTAATAATTTCATTATAACTGGGTGAAAAAGTTATATGGTGGAAATTTCTGTTGATTGATGGATGAAATTAGTGGCATTAGTGATGGAGACGCTCACTTAGGAGAAATCCAAGAATGTCATCTGTCTATAAATTTTAAGATAAACTGATATGTTTGGCATGTTCGATTAAAAAATTTTAAAGAAAATATCATTAAAATTACATATTATTTGTCACACTCTCTGTCATAGACCCACAATTAGTGGTATTGGACACAAAAGGTGGTCAAACAAATGTGGGGAATAAATTGACCATAATCCTTATGAAGATTTGTTGAGTGGTGGTACCCAAATGAGTAGGAAATGATTGTTCTTTTAACTGCTAATGTTTGGTTTTGTTGAACAATTTGTTCCAACAAAAAGAGAATCTCATTATAAAGCATCCAAAAAAGTTGACACATCTTAACCCCACCATGTCTCTTGAAAATTCCCCCCCCCCCCCACCCCCCCCTACCTAATATCTATGTACTTGATGCAAAACACAGTTCAGCATTTTTGAATTTTTCTTCACATTTTTCCAAGGTAATGTAGAGACGCGGTTCATAATGGTAACTATACCTTGATAGTTTTATGGAGGTATAGTAGCGACTGTCTATTTTTAGTCTAAGTAGAGTAGATGTCTAGCTAACGTGTGAATCATGTCCAGTCTTAAGATTGAAACTCATAAGAATTGATTAAGACGGGACATAGAGTATGTGATTTAATTTGACACGATGCATCAACCACTTTCATTCACGGGGTGGTACTAAAAAACTTCCTCATACGCGCATATATTGTGAAGGCTACAAGTAAAATTTGCTAATATCTAATATGGCGTGTTTGATTCATGTTATCGAACATATCAGTAATGTAATTTTATAACAATAGTTGGTTTGGTTTAAATTTTTCAAAACATATTTTTAAACAAGAATATTACTTCCCATTCCATGAGGAATTGATTGTTAAGGATAAATTTATACGTATTTTAAATATGAAAGTAATAATTGATATAAAAATATTGAGTTAATTACGTTGACAGAGCTGGCTTTTTAGAAAATGATGCGACTCAATCTTGAAGGAACCAAAAAAAAAAAGGCATAAATGAGAGAATAATTTGGTTATACAAAGATGGCTTTTTTTTTTTTTTAATGTTACTTTAAGAAATAGGAACCTTTTACATATATAATTCAAAAAAATTGTTGTCAACCTCCGAATTATTTATTATTTAATTTAGTATATATTCCCTTAACTTTGCAAGAGTTGACATTTAGAGCTTAGGATGCCCTCATTTTCTACTATAATTTATTTAATTTTTTGTAGTGACTACACCATAAAGAAACTGCAATAGCCGAATCTTCGATGTGCTTGTAATATATTCGATACGTTAAGTTAAAAATTGAATGTATAATTGACAAAATTATCATGGAAAAAAAATTACCAAACAACTTGAAATATATATAATGCAAAATAAATAAATAACACAATAATTTACATGGTTAGATAAATATTGTCTATGTGCTAGCAAAAAGACATTTTCAGGCCTTCTTCAATTTCGGTGATTTTCATGCACTAAAATAACTTATTTCCAACCTTATTATTTCCCCTTGTTTCTTATGTAAAAAGCTCAAGGAAATTTATTGTTGTTAAGAAATATAGGGTTATTTTATTTTATTGTTTATTAAGGATAGAATAGTCTTTTCAATTTCTTTTATTTAGCGTATACATATTCTCTTTATTTCTAGGTTAAATTATCTTTATAGTATTCAATTGTATTATGCAGAATTAATGAAACCCTAGCCTTCTCTTTCTTTATTTTTTTGGATTGTTTAACATGTTATCAGAGTCAAATTTCACGGGACGAGGCTTAATCTCAAACACAGATTTCACGGATCCAACTGGGTTTTCGAGAAAAGAGACGATTTCCAAGTTTCGTTACTTTCCAGTGCATCAAGCTCCTTTTGCTTTGCTTGAGTCCAATCCTTATTTTGACTAGCCTGATTATAAGAAAATGGTTCCTGAACAGTTGACAGAATATCGAAGCATGAGGAGTACAATTTGTGAATTACAATGGATTACTTATATTTTAAATGATGTTCAAATCCCATTCACACTCTCTCTATCTCTTTATGGTGTGACAACAAAGCTTCTTTACACATCACAGTAAATCCGGTCTTAACATTTGGAGATTGATTGTCATTTGATTCGAAATCTATATAAATCTGGTTTCATTCTTCCACGGTATATTCCTTCCCATTCACAGCTTGCGGACATTTTTACAAAATCTCTTGCTGCTCCTAACTTTTACCGTCTTCTTCAAAGTTGGGTTGTGTGATTTGCACCAACCTCCACCTTAAGAGGAGGATGAAGAATTATAGCTGAGCAGAGAGTTGATCAGAAGCAGAGCTGATGGAGTCTTTGGGTTGACTTGCTGTGTTGACGAGTGTAGCCCAATTAGTGAAGCCCAGTTAGTTTTATTTTTAGCATAGCCCAGCTTAGAGAATAAAGAACTAATCGTGTTTACTTCTTTACGTTTTTGTTACTCACGTTTTCTTTCCCTTTTCTGTTAAAGTTGTTAGTGCTGAGTTGTAATCCTTTAATTGGCTAAACTGATTTTTCTCCATCTATATATGCTAGAGATCGTCTTCCTTTTTAATTAACTTGAACTATGGTTTCAACAGAATATTGATCTTACTTTTGCTTTGTTCATATATATATATACAGAAATGATCTAATGAGCACCGGTTCTCATCTTATCCTAAGCACCAATGAGTTGGCACATTAATTCATTGGTGGATTGAAACTCACAAAATCTTTATCCACCAATGAATTAATGTGTCAACTCATCGGTGCTTAGGATAAGATGAGCACCGGTGCTCATTAGATCATTTCTGTATATATATATATATATCACTCCCTACAAAAATATATTAATTTCTATCTCCCTCTGTCTCGTGTTATCCTATTGTTCAAATATCCTCGATGAAGCGGAAGACAGGGAGGGCCACCCTAGCCCACTCCATCCCATTGTCATCCTTATAATACAATAAAAATAGAGTTAAAAAATAGAATAATGATATGTGTACACCTTGTGGTGTACACAATGCATTATACCCCCCTCACATGGAAGGAGGCCCACAAATATTTCATTGTGTGTGGGCCCCCTCCAAGTAAGAGGAGTGTAATGCATTGTGTACACCATTGTGTATACATAGCACAACCCTAAAAAATATAATGAAATAATGGGAAAAAAAAAAAAGGAAAAAGAACTAACTAGATAGTAAAATATCATTCAATAATATGTTCAAGTTGCATCTTCAATACCTAAGGGCAAAGGATAAAATATGAAATAAAAATATACTTTTGCCTAGAAAAAGACTAATCCGTTATTAAAAATAAATCTTAGAGGAGGTTTCAGACATTTTTAATATTAGAGAGGTGTCTCTAAAATTATCATAAACTTCAGGAAAGGTTTTTGAAATTTACCCTTAATTTTAATTATTTCTAAAATCAAGTATATGCTATACTTTTGTTTCGAAACCACCTCGACATAAGTATGGAGCTCGTATTAGAATAGAAATTTTAAGGACACAAGTGTTGATGACTCAAATATATCCATCTAGAAGAATAGTGGATAGGCAGAAGCTAAAGACGGTAGTCTTTATTCTAATCGACGATTGTAAATCCAATTAACCGGAGAGCGGAGTAAGATCAAGATCAACGAACTTGGTACATTGCTTGGTCTACTAACATGGATACAAAAATTAAAAAAATCGACAAATAATAAAATTGGATATACAACCTATTCAACTCCAATGTAGATTATATTTGTTAGTACAAACTATGACACGTAAAACTTTTGTAATTGAAGTTTAGTTATCACGAAGCGCGGAGTAATCTCGGAAAAATTGGTCGAAATTTTTCCTCAAGTATTGGCGTATGTAGTAGTGGAAACAAAACGAATTCAACGTGTATACAAAAAGAACATTAAAAAGACAGGTATTCAGCTGGTTTGCTAGAGTGAATGCGACAAACAGAATTATTGATATTTGGTCCCCTCCTCTTCCCTCCACTCAAACTTCAAAATGCCGGCCAAAATATGAATACAGAAAATGTCAGTAGTCTGCAAAAAGAGGAGTGGTGTAATATCAAAAGTTCAAAACTTTCCCCTATTCAAAGTAAAAGAATAGGCGTACGCATAGGGCTTAATGCTAATGCCTGTCTAGCCTCTGAAGGTCAAAGAAGTTGATGGCGAGGGAGCTGGCAACCGAGGCTCCGGTGAAAGATGGTTGTAATTATAACATTCTTAAAGGTAACGAAGTTTGAGTAAGTTTCGATGGCACAAAAGGTGTAATGATTTGAGCAAGGTATTGAAGAGAGAGTTCAACTTTTTTAAAAAAAGAGGACCTATCCAAAATCCAATCAAGTTACATGTTAAAAAAAATATAAAAACCATTAGAAAATCTAGGAATATGTTGGTTTCTTTTATTAAAGAAATAAAAACTTGCTCATTTCGCCTAAAGCCTCGGTGAACCGGTTAAATTTTTAAATATGAAAAAATTTATTCATTTATTAATTTAGCCCCTGTTTGTTTGGCATTAAATCTCAATTGTAAACAAATTCTGACCATTAGCAACCTACCATTTTTTACCATTGTCTCACTGCGTGGGACCCACTATTTGAAAATAACGGTTGAATTTCTCATTTTGTCAGGAGAATAATGCATAGAGATTGTAACGGGGCCCGCCCCGCCACTCCCCCACCCTGTCCCGCCCCGCCCCGTCCCGTGCCCCTCCCAACCTTAGATGAGGCCGGGCGGGTTCGGGGTGAGGGCTTGCCTCGTTTATTTTATTTTATTTTTTCAAAAACTTCCAATTAACTATTTTTTGTTTTTAATTTGTAGTTAATTATTATTTTTATTCTTCACGGGACGGTTTCGGGGTGGGGCACCCCCTCCCCGCCCTACCAACCTGTCGGGGTGGGTTTTTTTCGCCCCATTCGGGGTGGGGCGAATTTTTTTGCCATCACTAATAATGCACAACAAACAGGCTCTTAATATTTTTGACCATTGTGTTTACTAGTTTATTTATTAAACAAGAAAATAAAGATAAAAAAATCTTTATTTGTCTATTTAATTTACTCGATTTGATTCTTCAGCTCTTGATTCTCGTAACCAGTGCTAGGCCTTTGGGCCGATTTTTAAAATATTGGTGTACATGGGAGTTTTTGAACTAAGAAATGCACCAAGCAATGTAAGTTACATGATAAGCAAAAATATATGATGTACCACACCAACGTTTTTAGAGTTTAGAGTTTCTAGTTTTTCGTATTGGTCCTTTTTGGGCCTGAGCAGCGTCTTAGTCCCTTTATAATTTCATCTCCAAATGGGTCAATTCGACCCAAAGTCCTTCTAGTTGTTAGCTCGATTGTATTTAAATATGGAAACTGCATAATTTCAACTTCAAGAATAATTAGAAAGGTTTCAAAATACAACTTCAAGAATAACGAACTTGTGAATTTTCTTTTTTTACAAAAATTATGTGATCACATTTTGTAATATTTGATAAAACATTGTGACTTATAATTTAATTAAATTTCCCTATAACAATAACACATAATTTTATTATTACGGTCACATACCAGTCAAAAATCACACAATGTTACAAATACAAAAACACAATGTGTTACAATACATATTTAGTCGCAAACCATATATTTATTAGGATACAAATTATTTATTAATCACAAATTATCCATTTAACAAATCACAATCATTCTCTATCACACCCCACCTCATACCATCCCACTTCATCACTGATGGCACCTTCCAAATCGTTGCCGCCACCTCATATCCACAATTCGCACAACCACCACCACCACTACTTGCAACTCGAATCCACAATCATCACCACCTCCACCTCAAAATCCACCACCATTTCCACAATCAAAACTCCATCACTACCCACACCTTCACCTTCAACATACTTGAAAATCCATCACCTCTTATAAAGTCAAACTACCATTACTACCAACACTTTCACCTTCAACACACCTCAATTCATAGGGATTATGAACAGGCCCTTACCTTAGCCTTACGCGTTCGATTGATTGTTCTAAAATCGAAGTCAAATTACAATAAACCATCTATGCAAAAGCAAAGACGCTGTGTAAATGCATAGAAACTCTATAGGTGTAGATCTGCGACGGTAGGTCCCATCAATAGTAGCCGAATTCAAGGTTTTTGGTTTGAAATTCATGAAGGAGGTGGGAGGCAGCTATATTCTAAGGTTTAAAGAGAAAAGGGTGTTGATTTGGGATTTTTCTTCTTGAAAGAAAATTCAAATGATCTAATTATTGAAAAAGTAATGTTATTCAGTATCGTTGATATTTAGCATCAGTTTATGTGGCAATTAATTGCTATTAAATGATAGGTTCATATAAATGCAAAGTCAAAACATCCTTATAATTGCACATATCGAGTTTGGCCACCTAAATTGGTACTCTAACACTACGATGCCGATGACATTATTCTTATTGAAATGGATATTAAAAAAATAGGTTTGTGTGTAATTTTTCCTTTTTAAGTATGAATTATGATAAGTGTACATTCCATGTTGTACACTTTTGTTGATACTAGTTTTACCCCCATGCAATGCACGGGTTGTGATATTTTTAAGGTAATATTAGCGTCTTGAATGTTAAGATTAGATAAAAATTGTATTATAAAAACGCGTACACAGTTCACTTTTTGGGTGTTCTCTTCATCATTGAAATATATGGGCATATATTACAAGAAAAATGCACAAGTACGAACATGTCATGCTGCTACATCAACAAAAGAGAATACGAGAAAGGACATGGGAGGATATGCAACAGACTGACCTTGAGCAATGCGATATGATCTCCAACATTTCCCATGTGAAAATTCAAGCGGGCATTGTCAGCAAGCACTTGTTTGTCCTTAGGCCGATAGAAGATAGAATTTCCAACAGATAGCATGGCTGCTATAGATATGATCTCATCAGAGTACTTGTATTTGTCAGAAGCCACAATCATCTTGGAAAGCATAGCATCAAGGGGAAATTCTGCCATCCTTCTACCCACTTTTGTCAACTCACCATTCGTGTTAAGTGCACTCAGAGCATACAGCATTTCCAGAGCCTTCAGTAAATCTTCAGATGGAGGGGGATCCATAAAGTCAAAGTTCAGCAGATCATTAATGCCAAGGCTCTTGAGAGTGAGGACAACATTACCTAAGTTGCTCCTCTGTATTTCTGGGACAGTATTGTCATCCAAATCATTATAGTAATTATATACAGTGAACAACCGGAAGCACTTCCCAGGACCTGTTCTCCCAGATCGACCTGCTTGCTGATTAGCTGATGCCTTTGAGATTGGAGCAACTAACAACAATTCCATTTCCGTCCTAGGATTATAAGACTTCATCTTGCAAAACCCTGGATCGATGACGTACTTGATCCCATCTATTGTCAATGATGTTTCAGCAATATTTGTAGCTAGGACAGCTTTATATTTAGCAATATTTGTTGATGTAAATACATCTTATTATATTCAGTACGTTGGTAGGATGTTGTTGTGTTCTCTTTTAAATCATTCGGTTTGTACAATTTTTTATGTTTGAAAAATAGAAAATTAATGCTTTGTGTTGCTCTATTACAATTGTTTTATCTTTGCTTGCTCACTTACCTGATAAAAGTTCTTATTTATTGTTGCTTATATGAATTATCTTGAATTTCAGGGGCCACACTAAGGACAATCAAATTACTTAAATCATCAAAGTTGAATCATTAGCATTATATTTAAAGTTAATTAGTCGATCATATTCCTTTTAAGTTAGACTAAAAGCACTATCAAAAGCTAATACATGAAGATTAATCCTAGATCAATTTTTGGAAACATTAAAAGATGAATTATTCATCAAAATTGATACTGACCAAATATACCTTACATTGGTATAAAATTGGAATGATAATCTCAATCAAGATTTATCGACAAGCAACTCAATCTTCTCACCTCGGTCGAGAACCTAAATATAAGAGGAACAAAATTAGCATCATTAGGACCGATAAAAAATAAATAAATTAGCATGATGAGGAATAGCAAAACTTCCAATTACAGAGGGTACATGGAAAACTTCTGTACCTTGTCAATGTTTTCCATCATGACAATTGACACCCTTTACTTCAGAGACAGCCTTGACTTTAGCAAGTTTGCCAATTTCGTCAGGGTGATCATCCTTTTGAGCATTATATTGAGCAACAGGGTGTTCGACAAAGCCCACACAAAATGGAAAGCATTATGTAAAATGTGAAAAAGCAATTACCTAAATTCCTTTAGTTTCTCTTGCCCTTTTCTCTTGCAACATCCGAATGAAGCTTACTGATCACAGAAATTAGAAGTTTTGGTGGAGACGGGAGAGCTTGAGACAACAACTCAGCAGTATAAATTTGTTTTCTTGCATTCCCTTCGTTAAGACAATCTTTTCCACCGTATCTTTAGTTCTTTAACTGTTTGACCTAAGTTAACTAAAATTTTCCTAATTTCTCCTCCTCTTCTGTGACTCATACTAACTTTTTATATTTTATTATCTTTTCGCAGTTTTCGCTATCCTCATCAGCTGCTCACACATGCAATATGGCAGGATTTGGATGCATTTTGATCAAGTATTGAAGTTGTAGTAAAGCAAATAGATAAGAGAAGCTTAAAACCGAGCCAAGAAGGATAAAAAAACCTGAATGATCACAGATTGATGTCCATGGGGACAATCATATATTTGCTTGTCACATGAAACTTCAAGTAAATTTTAGCAAGGGTTCTTTTCAATTTGTACCTGTTAACTTGTACTCACGTCTATTTAGTATAAACCTATCAACAACAATATATTTTGACAATAAGAATTATAGCTTTTGAACTCTTTCTATTTCATGTAACTGTAAAAAAAGGTACGTAACTTCTGAACTCCATACATCACCAACACTTGCTAATTTTTTTTTTTTTTTCTAATTTATTCATTCTATAATTAATCAATCAGCCTATATCCTTCAATGAATAAATTCACAAAATCACTGACAGTCTAAAGAAAACTCAATAGGTACAGCAACATGAATTTTCGAACTTCAAATCTCTAACTTTTCAAAATTCCAAAAATAGATACAATCAACAACAATAAAGAAAAGTTTTTACAGAGATAAATAAATAATAGTATACACCGATGTGGGTTTACTCATTTAGAGACTCTACTTCTCCAGAAGATTTATTTTGATCGAAAGTAGAGCTGGAGGACTGGGTTCCGGGCAATTCCGTCATTGGAGATGTAAAATATTTGGGGTTGTTTAACAATTGCTCTGATCATTTGTTAGAGCTACAAATGCAAAAAGTGAACGGTTTCTAAACAAATTAATAACCTTTTTATTAAACCCATATGCACAGACAACAAAAGAAAGACATATACGAAGAAATAAAATTTAGAAATTATCAATCAATCAAAACTGGTTCAGGAAACATCCCCTACACTAAATACTATAAACATGCAAAAAAAATTAACTTTTACATATAAATACTTACAATAAAAGTTTATGTTCTGCTGCAATACCAAAGTTTCAAAATTTAGTCGCTGAAGAACATAATGGAGTAAAATAAATATTTTCAAGATTTATAGATCAACATAAACATGCAAAATAATTTTAATAATAGAAACTAAAATAAATTTTTACATCTAAAAACTTACAGTAAACAGCCATAATAGAAACTAAAATAAATTTTTACATCTAAAAACTTATAGTATACGGCGCCTACATTTTTGACTCCCAATTTTTTTGTTTCTTGCATAATATGAAATATCTGGGTTTCCCCGTGCGCGCACGGGGAATAATTTTTTTTTATTATTTCTTCTTTTTTATTGTCTTTTCTAGTCAATTTTTTAACGATTTTTTTATCTGCATTAATCCAAGTAAGATTTTATGTAAGCATTATTAATTGTTGTAATTTAAGTAGTAAAAATTTAATGTTGACAACCCAGTAATAATATTAATAATACTAAAATGATAAGTTAACAAACTTATTAAGTTAACCTAATATGCTTCAGAATTTATTGTGAAATATAGAAAAATATTAAATCTACACAAACAAAATTAACTATACCTAACTATTTACAAAAATCTTAAACATTGAACACAATTATATTTACTTAAAGAAATACTAAATACTAAACATGCAAAAGTAATAATAATATGAACAAAAATAACGTCTACATATAAATACTTATAGTAAAAGTTTATGTTCTGCTGCAATACCAAAGCTTCAAATTTTAGTCGTAGTGTCGTACAAGCTGAAGAACGTAATGGAGTAAAATAAATATTTTCAAGATTTATAGATCAACATAATGGTATTTGCATACTAAATATACAAAAAATAAAATTAACTATACATAACTACTTACGAAAATCTTAAACATGGAACACAATTGTATTTATTTAATGAAATACTAAACATGCAAAATAATAATAATAGATAAATACTTACAGTAAACAGCGATAAAGACTTACAGTAAACAGCAATGAAGGTTAAGAAATTTTCGATGATGAAATAAATTTTTCTTCATTAGTTCTCCCATATAAATAGAATAATCTCTTCAGCCGACTACAAAAATCAACCGACTACAAAAATATCTCTTCAGTCGGTTTGCATGTTTATTTTGGTTTGCTTCTCCAATACGTGATATTTATAAAATATCAACTGCAATTGACGGTTTGCACTAAGTCGGTTTGCAGGTTTATTTTATTTTTTATAAATATATACTTTGTTTGTTTTTATTTTTATTTTTTGTAAATATATACTTTGTTTATTTTTTTTTATCTTCCCTAAAGTCAACAATTGTAGGCTAAGGTTTTTGAGTCATCCGTGTTTTTTATTGACTACTATATATAACTGTGTTAACAGGTGGGATAAAATGGGCAACGAAAATGCTTCAGAAATGAATAGTGCACGGCGGATAAAGAAGTCAACAATTGTGGCAAGTAATAAGTCTATATGACCCTTTTGTTTTGAGGTGCAAAATGTTTATAAAGTGGGGGAAAACGTGTTAATTGGTGAGGATAAAATGGGAAAATCAATGTGACAAAAAACCAACTTTTTGTTTATCCCCAGCTTTTTGTTTCCTCATTTTTTTTACAGGTGAAGTCGGCCAATTTTTCTAAACAGTACGAAACCGGTTTCGAACCAGATCAATGTGAAAACCAATGTGACAAAAATGAACAGTGAATCTCACATTCTCTCTTTTAAGAGAAGGAGGGATTAGTTAGCAATTCAAAATATGTTTTGAGAGGAAAAGTGTGTATTTTTCAAAATTGTTCAATCATGCTATAACACGTGGGAAAACAAAGTGAGCCTGATTGTTTAAGTACAACACTTTTGCAGCATGATTGTTTAAGTGGGTGTTTGGGAGAGATTCTCAAATCCTACAGTAAATTAATTCTCATTTTCTACCACACATTTTTCAATAAAATAATATTTTCCATCACATCAATAATTTTTTTTTCTTTTTCAACTTCACGTTTCCCATCATATCGCTATTCAAAAATCAATTCTTCCCCAAAAATTCCTCACAAACAAGCTCTAAGTATAGCTTCTGAATTATCCTGACAAAAGGTGAGCCTCGACAAGCACCGGAAGTGGGGAAAAAAGGCATGTGCCCACTTCTAGTTTGACCTTTTTGATAAATTGAAAACCTCTGAAAAATTAGGAAAACTTAGGCTTTTTGTTGCAAGAAAAAACTACTATAAAAATATAAGGAGACAAGATAATAAAGAAAATATTTCATTTGTAATTACAAGATATTAATGAGAAAAATAATTACAGAATTGAAACTCATAGGAGTTAAATTGTAACCTATGAAAAATAATGGGGTATTCATGTTAGAATTTGGAGTTCCATCTTAAAATGTCAACCTTATTAAGAGGAATAACTAAATCCTTTATAAGTTGGTTTATATTTTCATTTTCATTCGATGTGTGATTCTATCCCTTAACATACCTCCACAATATAGTGATTCATTTGAGTAGACAAATCTTAAAATTCGTGTGCTCATTTTTTGAGTCTTAATCAGATCGAATTGCTCGTTAGAGTTTAACGAGCTTTGATGCCATGTTAGAATTTGAAATTTCATATTAAAATATCAACCTTATTAAGAGGAGTAACCAAATCCTTTATAAGTTGATTTATATTTTCATTTTCATTCGACGTGAAATTCTATCACTTAACAATTCATTTTGTAACATTTGGAATTAAGGTCATTGGCATATGGGGTATTCATATTGTAACATTTGGAATTAAGGTCAAGGGCTCACGGATATGCATGGTTGACAACACTTGCCATCGTATGTCCATTATACATTATATAGAGAAGAGACCTCGTTAAAATCTTATTTGGTAAAATTCGATGGGAAAAAGGAAAAGTAGTACATATTTCTTATTAGTACATAATGTAGAGTTGCTACATAAAAAACTCTGCAAGAAAAACCTAATTTGACAAAACATTGATCAAGGGAAAGGGTGCATCACGTTTTTGCTCTCCTCATTGTAAAATCACTTGAGATCTTTGAACCCACGTAATTCAATATTGTGCATTGATTTCAAATGTTGCAATTGATAATGCATTTATCAATAGGGCGACCAGATTATCATTTAAATTAATCTATTGAACATCAATTTCACCACTCTTGTCAAGATCACGTGTGAAAAAGAATTTTGGTCAAATATGTTTCGGGATGTCGTCTTTATTGAATCATCTCTTTAGCTAAGCTATGCACAGGAGCGGAGCAAGCCCGTCGAAATAAGGGGGTCCTAGAGTTGAAGGGGTGAGGGCCCGTCGAATTTTTTTTTTTATTTTTTGGAAACATTATATCTTAAAATAGGGAAAGTTGGTATTTTATGATGCAGAAAGGAAACAAAAGAATATATATTAAAGTACATTATTAACAAAAAAATAAAGAAAACTTATAAAAGAAAGTACTAAACTTTAATTTAGCAAAATCATACCTTATTAGTTGAGAGATCACTCAATTAATAGAAATCTAACTATAATGACATAAATATTGTATTATTGATTGTCAATGAAACAATACAATTAATAGAAAATTGGTTTCGTTCGGTATAGAATTTTGCCTTAATTGCTTATTGATAGAATATTCCTTTAGCATTGAAAATTATTGAATTAAATTAGGAAACCTATTTTCCTACTTCCGTATGACAATATGAATCATATACCAAATATACTCAAACGACACATTTGACAGACTATTATCATTCGATACCATATTCCAAATATGTTCAAATGACCCATTTGACATGTTAAAGTCAAACAAACCAACAAACAAACATCTCATGTCTTTTTCTTTTCTTCGTCATAAATATCAGTTTACTAAAATATCTGTACTAATGCTTCAAGAAAATTTAAAAAAAAAAAAAATTGTCAAAAAATTGAGGGGTCCAGGTCCCCCCCCCCCCCCCAACCTCCGCCCCTGGCTATGCATTCAACATTATCTTTATATAGTGTTGTTGGAATTCTTTTTTCAAAAGATAGTCCACTTGTCTTTTGAGTATGTTAGGTCATTGATCTCAACTATATGCATTCTCGACTTGCCTAGTAGATTGCAAGTAGTTCAACATGAATTGACGAAGTCATATTGAGGATCTATTTTGCAGATTGTCGTGATATAGAAGTGCCCCCACATGTGAATAGATAAAAATTTGAGACTTAGTTTTATGTAGGTCATATAAATTTCATGCATTAGCATAACCAAATAATACCTGTTTAGATTTATTTAAATAAAAGAAGCCCATATCAACTAGTGTATGCAGTGGCGGACCTAGCCTCGAAGTGCAGCCCGGGCGTACGTTGGCCGGTCAATGGTCGACGTTGACAGTCAGCGATCGTAAGAGCGAGTTCGATTATTAAACACACTAAAACAAGTCTTGTTCCCCGAATTTAGGTGGTTTTAACTAAATGAATCCAATTTTTACCACTTGTTCGGTAATTGATTCCAAGACTTAATACAATATTCCAAAGAAGCATCTGGACTAAACCACATAAAACATGTTACCATCACCTCAAAAACTATATCATGTCTGTTTGGGTTCCATTTTCTCTACTCAACTCAGTTCATTCTTGGATTTACTGAAAGACTTAAACTTGATTATATGATTTAGTATCTTAGACAAACACCAAATATCAAGCCTTAAAAACTTCCAAATTTCTACAAGACTACAACCATAAAGCATGTGACAGAACATCAGACAAACACACACTACATAGTCAAAGACAGAAACCAACCAAATATTATGACGAAAAATTGCATATTGCACCATATCAACACAGGCACCACTTTACTTAAAATGAAAGGAGGCCTTACTGTGACGATGACGACCAGCACAGGCAACACTTTACTCCAATGCCTCCCTCAATTCAGCAATTTTGACGTTGATGGGGTCCAAATGTTCTGTAAAAAGACACCACCAAAATATAAATAAACTAAATTTAAAGTGGAAAAGATAAGGAAAACAATTTGAAAGTCAAAGGTAGATCTATTAATCAATATAATTAGTTGAAAAAAAAATTATACAAGAAATCAAACAAACCATCATTGGCGTCGACTTCTTGGGGACTTAAACTCAAATTTGTCCCCAGATGTTCCTTTCAAAGTATGGAACGTATTCATAAATTATTCACACACAAAAAAAAAAAAAAAAAAAAAAAGCTGAAACAAAATGCCGAGAAGAAGCCACTTACGGGCTACAACAAGGGCAGCAAGTAGCAGTAGTGTAGCAATCGACGAGCCTGGGTAATTTGCAAATCGCCGGCAACAATGACAGCAAGCAGCTGCGCAGCAGAAGCCTGAGAACTACTGAAGGAACTATTTGAACTTTGAAGAATTGGAGTCCATCGGGTAATAGGGTATTATATAAATTATATTGGGCCTACTATTTAAAAAAAACCCCAACTCTCAAAGGGCCACAACTGGAAAAAAAAAAAAATAACAGCACAAACACAAATTTGAAATCTTCTTCTTCCTCCACATTCACTTCCTTCTCTGCAACAGGCCAACGCCACCAGTTACCCGACGGTCCCGACGACAACTGAAGCTCTCGAGTCTCGACGGGTCCAGCACAGGCGGCCGCGGGGGCTCGCCAGGTGCTGGATCCGCCCCTGAGTGTATGTTTAGATTTATTTAAATAAAAGAAGCGCAGATAAATTGCTCTTCAAAGATAACGAAATATATGTTTTACTCCATTCTGACGTCTTCATGTATGATCCAAACTCTTGTTACAAACTTACTGAAAATGCAATATTAGTTTGTGTACTGAAAATGGAATATCCTACACAAAATCCCATAACCTTTCTCAACTTTTAACCATATGTTATCCTAAAAATCACTATTCAAAACATTATTTTTCTGAAATAATGGCCACCAAACGGGCATAAGTTGATTGATGAACAAGAATTCCATCGACTAAAGGCTCATCAATTATTTTTGGAAGCTCTTCATAAGTTCCAATATTGTTTAAACCATTAATTAGAGATGTCAACAAATTGAGTCGAGCGGTCTTTCAAGCCGAAGCTTGAGGCTTGAACTTGGTTTGGGTAAAATTGACTCGAGTTTTGACCCAAGCTGAGTCGAACCAAGCTCGGTTGGAGAATTTAAGCTTGGTTCGGGTTTTCAGCTCGAGCCTAGCCTAGCCTAGCCAAGTCAATTTTTTTTTTAATTCGTGACATTCTAAATTTTTTTTTAAATATGTACAATTTCACCTCGTATTTATAACAAAAAAAAATGTCCATATCTACAATATTTGAATTTGATGTTACAGCTGCCTTTTTAAGACAGATATGGTTGCCTTCTATTTTTGGGTTGCCTTCTATTTTTGCATTAAAGGCAGCTAGTAGCTGCCTACAATAGGCATGCAACAGGCAGCTACGGTTGCCTCACTTTTTTTTAACATGCAGATACTGTTGCTCATTTTTAAGGAAGCTGTAGCTGCTATCTTTTTTCCAAATGACACGGGCTATTTTGGCATGTGTTTGGGCTGGCTCGTCACGGCCTATTTTGGGCCTGTGACATGGCTGGTCTAGTTCGACAAGCCACATGGGCCAACTCAGGTTCAGGCTGACGCCCCAAAATAAAGCTTAGCTCGAGCTACGAGCAGTGTCGGCTCAGGCTTTTCTAGAGTCGAGCAATGGGTCGTTGGAATCGACAAGCCAAATTAACAACCCTTCCATCAATATATAATGCAATAATGATAAAATTCAATTATTGATTTCTTTATAAAAACACAGAAGTATATACGATTAGTCTTGTATCCTTCTTTGAACGAGTATACACTAAGACGATCATACCACCTACGTATATATTCTTTCATTTCATACAATGATCTTTGTAGTCTGATCGAATATATCTTTTGAGAATTTGAATTATATGCTTAAGGCATTTTAAATCCTTCATGTACTTTCATATGGATATTATTTAATTGAATAGCGGGTTCAAAAATGATTTCACATAGATTTTTTTCATCAAAACAGACTCGGAACTTGTTTGGGAGGGATTTTTGGAGAAAAAAATGATTTTGAATAGTGATATGATGGGAAATGTGTGGTTGAAAAAGAAGAAAAAATTATTGATGTGATGGAAAATATTATTTTATTGAAAAATGTGTGGTTAAAAATGAGAATTGATTTACTGTAAAAAAATCTAAAAACAGGGCCTCATTTTGGGGATTTCGGTGGGAGTTTTCCATTTGTTTTTATATGGCATTTTCAAAGGAAAGATTTCCAATTTGGGGTTTTATAGAAGAAGCTTTCCGATTTGGGGTTTTTCTCTTGATAGGAATATACCGTAAATTAGCAAGTGATTAAGATTATAACGAATAAAACTTGTATTTAATGAGAGATAAAATTGTAACAAAATACGGAAATTTTTATTTTTAAATAAAAAACTGTAACAAAACAGGAAAAATCATAAAATGTCACAAAGCAGTATATTTCAGATCAGCCTAATTTTTCCCATTTTACTATTGCCTATTGTGAAAGATGGCCCATTTTGGGCCCCTATAGCTTGGAGCTTTTGAGCCTTCACTTGCCTTGACTTTCTGTTGTTGGGCCTCAAGAGATATATTATGGCTTTTGCCTTCTCTTGCCTTTTAATAGAAGAGCAGGGTGGTTATATGCTTGCCCCTTGTGTTTTTAATACACATATATTATAGTCATAATAATTTTAATTGAGAGGGTTCTATTCTTGTTGTCTAAATATACATTTATTTTCTTGAAAAAAAAAACTGCCATTGTTGTACTCGGCACCACCTAACCAGGGACGCATGTGGGAGGGGGCTGGGCTAGACTGTAGTCCAATCCAATATCCAGCCCATTTAATTTTTTTAGTGTAAAAAATTTTTTTAAATGTAAAAAGAAAAAAAATTAGTTCGATCCTGGATCCATCACTACACCTAACACAACATGATCACCCATCGACCTACACGGAAGGATGACTAAAAGAATAAAATCCTTAACCTGCACCACAATATGAGCCAATGTCGAAAATCTTTGAACCTTTCATCACCAATATACAATATATGACGAGGTCAAGATATGGGGAAGAGCCTTAACACAAAAGAGTAAGCAGGGACAAGGTGAGAGTTGTTAAGCTTGTATCCTTGTAGGGCTAGTACTGAAGAATTTCTAAGTTAGAATGTTACCTAGAACCACTTTGGGTGGCTGAACACGAGTGACCAAACGTCATGCTAAGATGATGTAACAAGTCTTTCATATATACGAACAACCAAAGGATTGAATTTTCTTCAAAATGTACGTGTCTTTTGTATAGAACATGTGGATTGTACTGAATATAGATGTCTAAATTGCGAGTGAGGCTCTTCCTCGGTTTCTTATAAAATGACTCTTGATTATAATTGTTAATTTCCAATTTCGCATGGCACATTTTACCGAAAAATTTTATGAATTCAAGAATGAACTACAAAATGAACACTTGATTAGCCTGGTCGACTATTGAAAAAGTGTAGGTTAAGCTAGCTAAGTCGAAAGTCATTCGAGTAACCATAGAGTAATTAAGATATGAGAAAGTATTTAGCAAGATTTGTTATATTGATAGAAGTCTAGATCGATAATTATTGTAGTCAAATCAACGGAGTTGACTACTCTCTTATATGCATGCTAATGTTATTTGGGATTGAATATGTGCATCTTATTATTACACTTCTCTTTTCTCTTTTCCCCCCTAATTCTTTCCAAGTTTTGCATGGTAAACACACATTTTCAAATTTTATTTTAAAAAATGAACATTTTCGTTTTGCGTTTTAGACCTCAAATCATAACATATTTGCAAAATTGAACCACAAAAGAGGGACAAAGCTTCCGAAACCGGCATGTTTTGTACGGTAGATTTGTTAAATAATAATCACATTGTTGGTAAATTGTAAGTTAATCATGGGAACAATCAAATGTCTTATCCCTTTTCAAATAATTGCAAAGTAAAATATAGTGAAGAAGTGGATGCCAAACTAGTGCCAATGAGACTAAGAATTAAGTGAGAAACATCATAATTAGGGACCAAAATTAAAATAATTGAGTGGATTTTTAAAAGGCATTAACAAATATGTTAATGGGGGTAGGGCGTGACTCGCGAATGTGGTCTCCTCATCATGTCCTAAAATAGGCATGCTTAGAGCAATTGTTAGCATCCAGGTAGCATGCCACGGGTTGGATTTATTATTGCTTTATTTAAAAAATTGTACTATTTTATACATGGATAGTGATGAAATTTGAATTTCTGATATTTATATATTCTTTATTTCAAATTTTAAATTATTAAAAAATAAAGACACTTTTTTCTCTAATATGTGTGGATGTGTAAAATGGGATTGGACAATGTATATACAAGAGTAGCTATAGGTCAAGCATGGATGGTCTATGGCCTACAACGACGTTTATGAAACTTAGGATTGAAATTTTTCCTTTTTATCATTGAGCTATATTGTTAGTGCAATTATCAAAAAAAAATGGGAGTTCTTAGGAGGGTAGTGTATAAAAATAATAATAAAATCTTTAGTCCTCACAAACACGATATGTCATGCTGCATGAGCAAGATATGTAGAAGATGGGGTCTTGCCTCCTCGTTCCTTTTACCTGAGTGGCTGGATGTTAACTGATTGGTCGTATGTTCAAATTCTACTTGAAAAAAAATTAGATCGCTTTTACGACTATGACCTAACGACTTATGTCCTTCCTATGTTTGAAAGATAGTCTCTTTACATTATAAATCTTCATTTTGTTTTATGAAATCCTAGATCTGTTCTTCTCGATAGTTCTATTTCAAATGCTAAGTCTCGATAGTTTTTTTATATATATAAAAGGAAAAAAAAAAAAAAATATTGTACCATGCTAAACATCGAAGTCGATAATGGACCAAAAATATATGGGCAGCGTTGAACGAAAGTGACTCACTTATCTCTATGTTCTTGATGAAAGATAACATATTAACGTTAGCCACTAGGTTTTGTACTCAAACATGATTCTATTGAGCACTTTAGATCTTATGTTAACTAGAGACCAAAACATGAAGTGGTGCATTTTTGTCTATTTTCATTTTTTCAATAAATATTCATATCATGAGCACAAAACTACAACTACTAATTTGGCATTTTATAAAGAAATTAATCTGATTAGAGGCACTCCTTTGGTTTTTTCTCTTTGAACTGATTTGATAGACCTCAAATGAAAGGAAAAATTTAATTATTCTGAAGACTTTCTGAAACTGACTTCTAACAGTAAATATAACATAAGGCCCTGTTTGATAGGACATTATTTTTCATGGAAAATGGAAAATAAATTCCAACTTCCAGTTTTGTCTTATTTGATACATTTTATTTTCCACATTTGACTCACATGCTCACTAATTCCTTGATTTTGTGGAAAACAAATTCCCACCATTTTGGTGGGAATTGATTTTCCATCTTTTTTTAAGCAATTGGAAAAGTTTTTAGATACAATGTCAATAAAAAATTTTATTGGCAATTTTCATACAAAACAAAGTCAAACGAATGGTATTCGATATGGTAATTTTTTTTAAAAAAAATTTTAATTTTTTTTTATATTTTTTGGCAAGTGAAACAAATTTTAGACTTAATGGTAAAAGAAATTATCACTTTAATGGATAATTTTCATGAAAAAGAAAGTCAAACGGACACCAAACTTTCAACATTTTTTAGGTGAAAAATTATACCAATCAAACACAATTAATTACAATTCCCAATAAAACAATTTTTAGGCAATTCAATTCTCTAGAATTCATTTTCTTTCCACCAATTTTTCACATTTGCAATCAAACGGACCCTAATTGTTTTACAAAGGATTCCACACTGAATGACCATTTCATCTTGAAAAATAAGGGGTTGTTCTCTTTGTGTTTCAGTTTTGTATTTTGAGTTTTGAATTCATTTTGATTTTGTGTTTTGAATTCCATTTTGAGATCGTTGAAAATGTGTTCTTTTTGGCATGTTGAAAAATTGTTTTGAAAACACCCAAAACGCGTTTTAAAAATTTTGGCTTGATTATAATTGAAAACGCTCGTTTTGAGTTTTCTTTGTAAATTTTTTAATTTGTTTTCAAAAACGCATTTTCGAAAATAGGAAAGAGAACACGTTTTCACTGTTTTGAAAAATAAAAAATAGAAAACGACTTGAAAATGGTAAAGAGGACATATTCTAAATTTTTAGAAATGAATTTGTGGAGTTCTATGTTTTTGGTGAATAGTCGTGCTTTTTACCACTGCGATTTTGTAAAGAAAAACCGTAAAACGTATACAAAGAAATAATATTACATGATTGCGACGTCATAGTTTAGGCTGTTCTAACTAGAAACTTAAAGAAACAACAAAGTTGAAATCTAACATATGCGTTCAAACTTTACTTAGGGCGTGTTTGGTCGTGATTAAAATTCAATTAAAATTGAAAATATAGCCGTTATTGGATTTCACCCGTCTAATAAAAGTTAACAATAACGGATAGTTTTTCAATTTTAATTTGATTTTAATCTCTACCGAACACGCCTTTAAAGTGCGACGTGAGTATCTAAAATGTTAAATGTTTTCAAATTTACTACCAACTCGAGAGATAATGGGAAAGCTACGTACATTTCTCTTGGTATCAGATCTGACTAATTTTAATTAACCGCACTCCTCCAGTAGGATGTTCGGTATAATAGATTTAATGTTTGGTTTTTGTGTAGTCTATAATTTAAATTTTAAATTAAGGCACTGTTTGGTCAATATTAGTTTTTTCATTCTCATTCTTCTATTTATTTTCAACCACACATTCTTCAATGAAATAATATTTTACATCACATCAATAACTTTTTCTTCTTTTTCAACCATATATTCTCTATCACATCAACAGTAAAAATACATTCTTAAATTCAAAATGTGCACCAAATGGGGGGCTAAGTCCTTGTTTGAGCCCCATTTTTTCGTCAAAATGAATTTTAGAATGGTATTATTTTAGAGAATGCGTGATTAAAAAATAAAAAAAAATTATCGATTTACGTGTAAAATTATTTAATTAAAAATGAGTTTTGAAAAAATAATTTTTTAAACGAGCCTTTCACATCACTCAAAGAGTGTGGGATGTGATTCTATCTTTTATGACAAAAAAGAAGATTGACTTTTGTTTTCAAAATTATTTAAAGCATAAATCAAATTCAAATTGTTAACCTTTCATGTTGCTTACGTCAGAGTAAAATATGATTATTTCTGTTGATTGATACTTTTTAAGTTTCATTTCAAAATATTAACCTACTAAATTGACTAGCACAATTCTTTTATAAATGCAATGTCATATTAAAGTCTAGTCGAGGCTGAGCTTTTCTTTGCACATCTCTTCCCAAAGTTCTCATCAATCAAATTACGATATTATCATGGGCCTACATATGATCATCTCACTCAATACATGATAATCACAACCCTCTTCCACTATCTAACGATGAAGAAGATTGTACTCAGTCGAGGTCAACATCATCTCACTATGCCAAACCGCGTTATCACAGAAGCCCAAGACTTTGAAGAGTTCACCATTACGGAATCTCTTGAAAATTGCGAGTCTACACATCAATTCCGATCTTTCATATACCTAATCTGCAAGTCATCACGCACAATCACATGATGCATGTTATGAAATTGTTTATACACAGTTTAAATTAGAAATAAATCAAAATGAATGCTGAATATATGTTTAGTACTTTTGAATCCTGGGAACTTTTTAGATAAAAAGTAATTTAAATATTTATAAACATAAATATAATATGTTATAGGTATTGCTTTTATGTCGCGCTAGTTGCTATTTGACATTGGTCTACTTGAGCATATTTTGCTTTGCACAGGCTCGACCACGACCTTTAGTTCCTTCTCATCATGGGTTCACCCCTTCGCTTGCCAAGTCAAACATAAAACCTTTTAAGGATACGGCTTATCTATCTTGTTAGGTTCTTCATTAATGTTATATTTGAGACCCATTTTTGTGAAAAATGGCTTTTGTAATAGTTAGTTTTTGAGAACGGGTGATTAAAAGGCATGTTTGACATCCATTATATTTCTCATTTTTTTCTCTTTTTTCATTTTAACCACACATTCTATCAATAACATAATATTACACATAAATCCAAAAATTCTCCTTACTTTTTAATCACACATTCTTCCACTATTTCAAAATCTATTCTTTCTCCAAAATATGTGTCAAACACAAGTTAAACCACTGTTTGACATCCATCATTTGAAAACTATTTTTTCTACCTACTCAATTTTTAACTACATTTTCATAATAAAATATTCTGTATGTAAATTTAAAACTTTTTCATATTTTTAACGAAAAAGGTTGCAAGTACAAGGAAATATTTACAGATTTTCTACAGAATTTTAATTCCACTCACATGGAGAGGCAGGGTCCACATGAATTAAATATTGCTAAAAAAATCGGGACCCACCTATTGTGTGTATTCTGTCCATTTTCTGTATAAAATTCTCTATACCTATAGCATTGCTCATTTTTAACACATAAATTCTTCTAAAAATCAATATTTAAAACATTATTATGGCCAAATAATGACCAACAAACAAGGACTAAAAAGAAGGAAAAAGTCACAGCATGCCGTTGTTTAATACTAGTCTACTATGCACTAGCTTGACCTCTTCCTTTGATCTCTTTCCATTGGCTTGACCTTCTCCGATGTATCTCACCTTTTCTCCTCTTAATACGAATTCAACACTAACAAGGTCTTTTGCTTGGTCCTTTTGTTATCCTTAATACGTCTAAGGAACAATCTTGAATTAGATTCCGATCTAAAGCCTTAGAGATTTACTTGAATTGTCACTTAGTATCAGCTTCATACTATGTACGTATAGAGTTTCCAACTTTTATTTTAATAATAAGTCGAAAATAAATAAATTGGAAAAAAGTCAATGGCTTCGAGGAGTTTGATTTCTTTTGATTGCACAACTCATCAAGTGACGGAGGCTTGACATACTAAAATCTCCATGGTCAGAAAACTGCATAGTTAGGTCTTGAAAATGGAGGACAACACGTTAGAGGGTCACACGATTGGTCTACCAAAAAAAGAATTTGTCAGATTTACACGTGCTCCAACATCTATAAAGAAAATAAAGAGTTGTAGTCGTGCAAAAATGAAATGGGTCTGGGAGTAACTTACATCACACGTTTACTACAAGACAAGATCGTTGGAGATGTTTATGATTGTCCCATTGTATAAACTTGGTTTTCAACACTAATAATATGCATTCATTCATTCATTTGTTTATTTTTTTTTTATTTTGTAATTATCAAATTTATTTTTCATTAAAAATTTAGAATGTAAGAATTTTAAAAAGATCATTAACTTTCACTACAAAAAAACATGGCTTTATGCACGTATTTTCCATTTCTGAAACCACGATATCCATTGCTATTATTCTTTATCAACGGAATATTAGCAACTACAAATCCGTTATTAATTTGAGGGTCACTGATAGTTACCAACGGATCGCGTCGTATGTAAATAATAAACATTTTACCTACAAAATTTTCAGTTGGTAAAATGTGAATCTTTTACTAACGGAATTTCCGTTGGTAAAAATCTTAACTATTACCAATTGATTTTCCGTTGGTAAATGTCTACCATTACAATTGGTAAAAATCAGTATTGTAAATAGCGGCATGATACAAGGCGTGGCAAAAAAATTACTTATTTATTATTTTTTAATAATTATAAATTTTTTAACTTTTAATCAACTGAATTGAAAGGTCCAAAATTTGTTTAATTACTTATTAGACTACTAATTTATAGAGGTTATCTACAAAGATTTTGTCGTGAAGTGGGATAAAAATTTCTTTGTTTTGGTATTATTAAAATTAATTAATATCATCAAATGATTTTCCGTAGGTAATATGAATTAATCTTCACCTATGGAATTTTCGTTGGTGAAGAGGTTGGAATTTTTTTAAAAAAATATTAATTACCCTTCAACTACGGATATTCCGTCAGATAATGTTTGAATTTTTTAATTATTAAAATTGATTAATATTAGTAACGAAAATTTCATTGGTAATATGAACTATTCTCCACCTTTGGAAAATCCATTGGTGAAGGTTGACACATTTTATAGAAAAAAGTTAATTACATCACCTATGAAAATAATGTTGGTAAATTGTAAACATATTAAGAGTATGTTTGGTTAAGTTTAAAATCCAATTAAAATTGAAAATAGAGTCGTTATTGGGTCCCACTCGTCTAATAAAAGTCAACAATAACGACTAATTTTCCAATTGTAATCCAATTTTAATTTCTACCGAACACGCCCTAAAATAATAACATTAGGCACGAAATATCCGTTGATGAAGAGCTATCACTTTTATCAACGAAATTTATGTGTATAATTTTTAATTGATATGGAACTTTTATTGTCATGTTTAATTGATATGGAACTTTTATTCACGCATTTTTGTAAAGTAAAAATCATTTTTTTTCATTAAAAAATTTATGTGTATAATTTTTCATAAATAGAAGGTGACAAAGTCCTTGTTTGACGTTCATTTTTTTCTCATTTTTTTTTTTTTTTGTTTTTCTTCACTTCAATCACACATTCTATCAATAAAATAATATTACACATAAATCCAAAAATTATCTTTACTTTTTGACCACACATTCTTTCATCAATCACTGTTCCAAATCAAATTCTTCTCCAAAATGGGTATCAAACAAAGGCAAAATGTGAGTTTGAAATCTTTACTTGATGTGTTACAATATTGAACTACTTATTTAGTGCTTGTTTGGTATGGATTTTTAGGGGAAGAATTGATTTTAAATAGTGATATGATGGGAAATGTGTGGTTGAAAAAAAAGAAAAAATTATTGATGTGATGGAAAATATTATTTTATTGAAAAATGTGTGGTTGAAAATGAGAATTGATTTGAGAATTGATTTTGAGAATCAGAAACAAACAACCCCTTAAAATACTTTTCATCAAGCATATATTAACTTCAAAAATATTTCAAAATACATTTTTTCCGATTCCCAAATTTGGATAATGCAAATTCAAAGTAAAACAAATACATAACATTCAATTTAAGAAAAAGTAATGAAGATAAATTCAAGAAAGAGGCAAACAAAATCTTCAAAAGTTAGGCATGACACATGATAGATTGATTGATATATGAAGCCAAGAGAAGAAATTTATAGAGAGGTCTATTCAAATTCATGCCTTTACTCAACTGTGATTGTTTTTAATAACTTTTTCCCACACAATCATATCTTTGTGCATTCTCTTTCACACTTGCTTGTAATTACACTGTTTCTTGTAAAAGAAAACGTAAAGTTTACGACTCTTTTTGGCTCTAAAAAGTCATAGGTTGCATGCTGTGCTATCTTGATGATTGGAACTCAATATGTTATTGTTGTTGAAGAAAAAGTTGTACAAGAAAATAATTTTGGTTTGAGATGTTCTTATTCATAAAGTTAATTTTATTTATAGAGCATATTTGTTTATATTAATTTCAAAATATATTTTTCCTCTCTTCATTTCGACCATACATTCTTCAATAAAATAATATTACTGCAAATTCAAAATTTTTCTTGTTTTTTAATCACACATTCCCCCATCAAATTATTATTCCAAAATGCATTTTGACAAAAGAATGAGGATCGAACGGGTAGATAGTAAGTCGAGCCATCTAATAAAAAGTGAATTAGAAATTCTATGAAATAAGCTACATAATTGTTTTGGTAAATCCTTGAAAATAGGCCAAAAAATAGTGTTTCCTAAGGCTTTTTATGTTGTTTCTTTGACACAAGTTTATGAGGTTGAGAGTGCGAATAATAGACATTTTAAAATGGAATTACAAAATTTTAAAAGTCTAAACAAGAAATCGATATATTCAAAATTATGAATGAGCAATTGAATTTGAAGATATGCACTCTCAAATAAGACATCATCTTGGGGGCATATTCTAAAAATCTTAAATACGAAAATGATATTTTACATACAAGTTCGGACAACTCGCCAAATAAATACTACTTTTAAGATAGAACTTCAATTATCAATAATTATTGGTATGCACTGGCAAATAAGATTAAGTGATAGCCATTAAGAGAAATTGAGGAAAATAATATTTTGAATAGTGATTTTTTGAAAAATGTATTTTAAAAAGTTGGAAAAAGTTTTAAATCTACATGCATAACATTTTATTGTTTGAAAATATGATTGAAAATGAATACGAAAAATAAAGAATTTTGTTTTAATGGTAGTCAAAACGGACTAAGCCCCCGTTTGATTTACATTATTATCTCATTAAAATGAAAAATATGACCGTTATTCATCATATCAACATTTAAATTCAAATTTTCTATCTCTTGTGTGAACCCCAATAACGACTATATTTTTCATTCTCATTCTATAATAATTTGGCTCAAAAATGGCATAAATTAGTAATTTGAAATTTGGATCAGCTTAACTTTAGCCATCTAATAATAATAACAAATGTATTTTTAGAGAATGTGTATCATACGGGAGCTAAAACTATTATGATACACATTCTTTAAAAATACATTTTTTCAAAATTCATTTTCAACGACACATTTTTCAATAAAATAATATTTCTCATCACACCAATAATTTTTCCTTACTTTTTAACCACATATTTTCCATCATATTATTATTTAAAATATATTCTTTTTTCAATAATATACATCAAACATATCCTTAATTATGAATAACATTACTAAAAAAAATAAAAAATAAAAATTGAGAATCGATTTGACAATCAGTCCAATTATGAGCTTGTTTGGTAGGGATTTTTTGGGGGAAGAATTGATTTTGAATAGTGATATGATGGGAAATGTGTGGTTGAAAAAGAAAAAAAAATTATTGATGTGATGGAAAATATTATTTTATTGAATAATGTGTGGTTGAAAATGAGAATTGATTTACTGTAGAAAATGAAAATCATTACCAAATAGGCCCTATATTTCGGAAAAAAAAGAAATACTTTAATGCTGAAAAGACACAAGTCAAACCATCCATATGTTGACACATATATTCTATTATTTCATAGTATAACATTTTTTTATATATAGAACCTTATAGTTTAATTTTATATATGAACTAACCCATATATTTACATATATTTATTTTTTATTCAATTTAGAAAGAACTGTTCACGGATTTATCTTTTTTGAGTTAAAAGACCTTAGGTGAACTTCGAAATGAGGGTGGACTCAATCTTTCACTTGATGTGATTATGGATCTCGACCTTCAAAAATAGGATTCTAAACCCATAATTTATTTTTTCCAATCAAACCACATAATACTTTTTCCAATTTAATTACACGCAATGCTTAAATTTAAGAGCCCGTTTGGTACACATTAAAATGAGAGAATGCATTTTTTTGAAGTAATGTGATGGAGAATATGTGGTTGAAAAAGAAGGAAAAGTTATTGATGTAATAGAAAAATATTATTTTATTGAAGAATGTGTGGTTGAAAATGAGTAGAATAATGAGAATGAAAAAAATAATGTGACCCAAACAGGGCATAAATAAGTTAGAGACTCAAAACCTCGTTACGACGATTGAGAACTCAAAGCCACATCACATGCACCCATATATGATAACCATTAAAATAAATTTTTTTTTTCTCAAACTAATTTTCAACCATACATTTTCACAATAAAATATTCTGTATTTAAATTTAAATTTTTTTTTCTATTTTTTAATCATACATTCTCTAAAAAATTCCTATTTCGAAATTCATTTTCACAAAAAAAACTCCATTTTAATGGTTGTGAAACAGACCCATTTAAATATTTTTATTTAAAATTGCAGGTAAATAATATTTAAGACCAGCACAAAACATGCAATGATGTATTCGTCTCTCTCCTCTTGCTAATAATCTATCAAAGCCTATTTCTGACTTTCACCTACAATCTACACACCCATAGATAGCTCTTATACCCTCTTGATTCAGTCGAGACCCATTTTTATATCCCAATTTTTTTCATCAATTCTTTGCATAATTTTTTGATCTCAGCTGTTTCTTTCAACCCAAAAACCAGAAACCATGAAAGAGAGAGGCAAAGCTGTTGAAATCTACAACAACGATTCAGATTTCAACTACTCTGCATCAGAAATGCCCTGCAGGAAACACCCATCTTCATCTTCTGTTGGGATCTGTGCTTACTGCCTTAAAGAAAAGCTTGTTAAATTGGTGTGTACAGAGTGTGGAGAACAGCGTCTGTCTTCGTGTTCTTGTTCAGATATTTTTTCATACAGAAACTCGTGCAGCGCCATGGAGGTTGGAAGTGTTGGTAGAATCTCATTTCTGATCGAGAATGAGAAGACTGATGAGCTTAAGAATTTAAAGGCTAAACGAAAAGGTGACGAGGAGAAACCAGAAGAGGTGATTCTACTGAGGAGGAGCAGTAGCAGTTGTGTTGAAGTGAAGAAAAGTAATGGGTTTTGGAAGATCAAAAGGTTATTTAGGAAGAAAAAAAGTAAAAGGGATTTTGAGAAAAATGGTGAATTTGAATCATTTGATGATAAAAGTGAAACATGGGTTTCTGATATTATGGGTGTTTCTAGGTCTCGATCACTATGCAGTTTCAGGGATGAAGCCAGCGATTATGCATTTTCAAGTGCTAAAATTTCTGATGTTACAAGTGGCGTTTTCATGGATTCAGAATCTGAGCCAAGAAAAAGTGGGTTTGAGCCAAGAAAAAGTGGATTCAGAGGTGGGTTTGATGCTGAAATTGGCACTGTAAAAAGGGGTGTTTATCCAGTTAAAGAAAGTGATTTCAGCGCCATGGATGAATCAGCTTTCATTGATCTGAATCTTGACTTATCAGCAGACCCAAAATCAGATTTCAAGAAGTCTGATCAATCTGGAATTTCTCTTGCAAATCTCAGAAGTAATGGGGGATCTTGTAGAATAACAGTGAATGAGAGAGGATTGAAAAAAGGGAGCAAAGGGCACAAGGTTTGGAAGTGGATTTTTAGGCATCAATCTGCAACTCACAAGGAAGAAGACAGCATTTCAAAACCTTGATACAGAACCATGTTTTGTTCTTGTTTATAAAATAAATTGTAGTGGAGTTTGTTCTCTTATCTATAAAAAAAAGATTCACTTGCTGTATTTGCTAATTTCTCCCATCAATTATATCCATCTATGTCTCATTATATCCCTGCTTTCAAGTTTGAACGCTCTTATACACAGAAAAATGTTTACAGAATTTATACAGGGAGTCTATCTCCCTGTGATTTTGACTGTTGCCAAAAACTGGTATAAATTATGTAATAAAAATTCTGTACTTGCAGTGCTTCTCTTATGAGATTTCTTAAGAAAGAATGTCAAACAAACATATGTTATCATCAATTTTTCCGGTACTCTCCCCGTTTTGAGGTTGAAAACTGCTTTACAATGAAAAGGTCGCCCAACCGGACTGTCTCCCCAGGTGGGCCTGCTGACTACTATAGGAGAATTTAGAATGGGGTACTTACAAAAATACCCTTAAAATTAAAGGTGTTTTGAAAAATCATGTGAAAGATTTTCAGGAAGTAAAAAATACTGTGTAAAATGAAAAAAGTGACACAATGTCACTTTTTTATAAAAATTGTCACTTTTTTTAAAAAAGTGACATAAACTCAAAAAAAGTGACAAAACACTAATCAAAACCTATGTTTGTTATTCAAAAAAATGATAGAAATTTTTAAAAAGTAACAAACAATAAAAAATGAAAAAAAATTCAGAAAAGTGGAGAAAAAAGTGACACAATGTCACTTTTTTTAAAAAAAGTGACAATTTTAAAAAAAAAGTGACGCAGTTTACTATTTCAAAGAGTTAAATGCTTGTTTGGCCATTTATATTTTACTTTATTGTTTGTGTTTGCACAATGCTTCAGCCACCTTAAGTCCATCTCATCCACCAACAGCCATCTCCACTACCAGCACTTCCACCCGCTGTACCTCCACCACCAGTAGTTTGTCACTTTTTTTTTTAAGTTTGTTTAAAAAAGTGACACAAGCATAAAAAAGTGACACGAGTTCACATTGTATTCTTTTTAGAGGACATTCTACAAACACGATGGATACACTAAATCTTTTTCTCAATAAATTTGTGAATGTGAATTCTTGTCGGCTGTTCCTAAACCGGCAACACACCGCTGATTCTACTAATTGAACAATCGACAACCACAGTCACAACCCACGATCACAGTCACAACCCGCTGCTGCTGTTGCGCCCTCCACAGCACTGCAAACCAATTGCTAGACGACCCATCTTCCTCCAATATTCTGCCTCACTTACCTCAACTGCAACCCAAATTGTCGACCATCTTTCCCAATCGCAATCCCCCACTCCAACCGCCACCATCGCAAAGCCGTATACAACTGATCCTCAGCAAACATCGCAAAACCGCCACCAAGCAACATCATAAGCCCACCTCAAATTTCCATTTCTACAATGCGACAGAGGCTGTGGCAATAGAGGAGGAGGTGGTGGGTTTCCATCATTTCTTTCCAAGAAAATTTACAATATCAGAGATTAGCAAGAATACTGGTTCAGAGAATTCGAAGAGTTTCTTTCAGATCTTTCAACTCCTGCCGTTCTTCATCTTCTTCCTTAACACCACACCTTACATCACCATAACTATTCATATCGTTGCTGACAGTATTGTTGTTCTTTTCCGGTTCTCGATTTGGAATCATTTAGCTCGGTTTCACTGGCAGTCTCGTACCCATCAGAATCATTGTCGGAAGTCGTCGTCGTCCCCAATTCAACAGTATTTCCAGTTCCGAGAAGTGATTCCTCTGTTGTTGTAGAAGACGCGATTTGAATTGTGAAAGATGGGTTTGGAGGTTTGGGGGAGGTTTTAACGTATTAATTACGTTGTTCAGTGATTTAATTAATAAGTAGGGTATTTATCAAATTAGTTAATTTTTTAGGGTATTTGGCCTAATTTCCCCATTTGGGGGGGTCCATCTTAAAAGGTCAACCTTGTTAAGAGGAGTAGCCTAGGATCTTTATTAATTGGTCTGTGTTAACATCTTTATTCGATGTGGGATTTATATCCTTAATACGCCCCCGCAAGATGGTGGCTCGTTTGAGCAGACCAATCTTGAAATCCACGCGCTCACTTTTGGAGTCTTAACGGGATCGAATCGCTCGTTGGAGCATAATGGGCTCTGATACCATATTAAGATTTGGGGGTCCATCTTAAAAGGTCAACCTTGTTAAGAGGAGTAGCCCAGGATCTTTATTAATTGGTCTGTTTTAAGAGGAGTAACCCCCAAATCTTAATATGGTATCAGAGCCCATTATGCTCCAACGAGCTATTCGATCCCGGTAAGACTCCAAAAAGTGAGCACGTGAATTTCAAGATTGGTCTGCTCAAATGAGCCACCATCTTGCGGGGGCGTGTTAAGGGATATAATCCCACATCGAATAAAGATGTTGACACAGACCAATTAATAAAGATCTTGGGTTACTCCTCTTAATAAGGTTGACCTTTTAAGATGGACCCCCAAATCTTAATACATTTAGAATTTACATATTTTACTTACTTTTGACTTTTTGGGGCCGGAACAATGTTACTCGGATTCACTAATGTTTGGCACCATTTTATGTGCTAGTACAATGGTTGTCACATTATTCAATGGATAAAATTATAGGATTATTCTAATGGTACATCACCACTCACACAATGGACACCCGGCACCTCCTCATTAGAGGGAGTGCCAACCCCACCAACCCTCCCTCCAATGAGGAGGCGCAGGGTATCCATTATGGACACCCCGATGTAAGAGGTGATGCACCTCTAGCATCTCCCTTGAAGAAAATAGTTGTGCAGTCATATTCTTCGTTATTTTTATTTAAAAGTAACATAATACAAAAGTATCAGTCTTTGATACATATTTTAACATCTTCTCCATTTCAATATTAAGAATAAAATATATTAGATTAATCTTCAATTTTGAGAGGTTAGCATTTACGAATTATTTAATATTTTTATCTCATAACTTACTATTTTTATAATTGTTAAATACTACATGCTCATATTAATTCTGCAATTTTGTTAATTATTATTCATTCATTCTGTTTGATTTTGCAATTTTTTTTAAAATAAAGATATCAATTTCCTCCATACAATGTTGTGAAACACTCCCTATTTAACAAAGCATCGAGTAGGTTATTTGTTAAGATTTTGTTAAGAAGGTAGTTGAGCAATTGATAAACACAATCAGCCCATGTTTGGTAGAGATTAAAATCAAATTTTAAGTAAATTTTGATAAAAATTGATGAGATGTCGGTTGAAAAGTTGTAAGACCCATGAAATGTGTGGTTAAAATTAATTGTTGACTTTGACTTAAACTTAGATTAGAATATGAATTTTAATTTTCACCAAATATGAGCTTAATGCTATGAAGAATGTACTCCAATCACATCCCTTAAATGTTACTCATTAGATTGTAAACGTAAATAACGACAGTTTAATTGTCTAACATAACTGTAGAGATCGACATATTAAATGTTGAACTCTAGTTGCTAAATGTCTGGAAATACATTTCAGCTATCGTTTTCACATATTTGCTATTATTTGGTATAATTTATTCATAGGTATCACTTGCATGCTAATGAAGTCTGGTATATTAATTGTGCCGAATGCTTATTCTATCTCAAATTTTCTTGTATAAGTAATAATTTGAGATTCATTGTGTCGCACAAGAGACATTTTGTGCACGTAGATGATAAGTGATATCACCGTAACAAGACTTGTTTATCACTGATAAAGACTTCAAATGCCTATCACGTAATGTTCAATTTCGTTTTAATATGATTTTCGTGATTTTTTGTAAATTATAATTATGACATTCATTGTATGTGTAATATTTTTTTGTTCGTGATTTAACCTTAGATTTATTATACTATTCGTAGATTAGTTGTTGGTTATTATAGCTGTAATCTATTAATGTGTATGAATCTCCAATTTCACTCAATTTTGATCATTGGATTTAATTCAAAAGAAAATTAACAATTACATAATATAGATAAACTCGACCATCAATTTTATCGTTATCAGATGCGAAACAGCACGGATGTAATTCACTCCGGGCAATCGAATTAATTATAAAAATTTAATCCGAGTCACTTTGTACACTTTGTTGAATATAACTAAATTCGACTATCATTACAATAAAATAATAATAGTTACACAATCGAGCTACACACCCAACTAAAATAAATTTGGTATTATATCATAACTGTCAACAAACAAAAACCAATAGTCGAGAATTTCATAACATAAATGTCAAGACTGACAATTTATCTCAATTGATGCGTTCCATAAGAACTACATGTTCATTCTCTATATGCTAATATGAAAAAGATTTTTAAATCCTCAAATTTAAACACATTGTATAAAAAAAATGCGACTAACTTGATACAAACTCAAAACCATATTTACAACACAATACAAATACCTTAAAAATACGGCAAATGACAAGTAAAAAAAAAGATTCACATTCTTTCCCCATTCAAAAGAAGATTGCGCACCCAAATCACGTCTTCTATTCGAAGATCAGATCAGCATAATCATTAATGCGCTCGAAGGATCAAAGAACTCGAGCTAAATTTGTTAAAATGCAGTAAAATTCGACTAAAAAAATATCATCCAATAATTCTATGACAATATTGGAAGTGAATATTAAAATGTAAATAAAGATTATCACACAATAATGATGAATTTACTTGGAATCCACTAAATGTTGGCCAGTCATTACGGAATTGCAATTGACCCAAAAATATCACTTCCAGTATCAATTTGTACGTAGAATTCTTTTAGTGGAGTCTCAAATGAAAAAAAATTCAGAATACCTTTATAAAGTTGCAACCATTTTCAATCTGAAAAAGTCACATTCTTTCAAAATCTTCCCAAATAGTCACAAGATCTACATACTCAAATCCCTAGTTCTTAATCTTTATCCCCGTGGACGTTTTGAAATCAACCACCACTAGGAATCATAAATTCAAATTCAATAATTCGTGGACCACATCTCAAACCTAGTCCAATGTAAAAATGTTTGGAACAAGGGAGGATGATAATTGCTGAGTACTCCAAGAGGTTGTAGATTTGGTGGGGACGGGAGATTACACATCGAGTTAGGGAATTGGTTCGATGGTAGAGACTCTCAGAGATTTAGGCAATGTGTGGGGTGGTGAGGGATTATAGGTCAGGTGGGTGAGTGGGTGGGTGGTCGTGAGAAGCAAAGGTGTCATAGTGGTAATTAAGTGCGACAAAGGTGAAGATCCCATTACAATGGCATGTCCTACCTACGTAGGGGATTAGAGATGTCAAAATAGACGCGGCCAGTTAAAGTTAGGACCCCATGGTCTGGTCTTGTTATTGGATTGATGCATACTGGCCCAACCCGTAAAAATTTGTACAGGCACAAGGATTGCCAGCGACTAGTAAACTTTCAGGTGGTCCTCAGACAAGGCTGGTTCAATCTCCAAAAGAAGTGGTTGTGATAGTGTTTCTATAAGGCTAAACTAAGCCCAATAATAAATTTTCAAGAAAAAAGTATGCGACACACTATAAAAAAAAATGCTTTCCAGCGACCAAAATTATTAGTCACTAAAGTTCATTTGCGACCAAAAATATATGGTTGTTGAGTGGTTGCTAATTAACCGTCGGCAAAAATATTTAGTAACATTCAGCAACCAATACTTGGTTGGTAATGGTCTAGATTTGGTGGCCAATAATAGCAAAAAACTGGTTAATATGCACCCTTTTGCGACCAAACTGTGGTCATTAAAAACAATTACCATATTTCAAGAAGCATTATTTGATTGGTGAAGGTACACGATTAGGGACCAAATATTGGCCCCCTGAAGAACATCAGGCAAACATAGTACCTATCACGAGTAGTCAGGGGCGGACCCAGGATTATTCTTCAGGAGGGGCGAGACATAATGACTAAAAAACAATTTTAAACAATAAAAATAATATTCAAAATGTAATACATTTTTTACAATTGTTCCTTACAACTTCTCATACTTTGAAAACGCCGTATAATAGTCGCATTGGTAATTTCATTAAATACATCTTTTTCAACGTACACAACTAAACTATCATTCATCCATTGGTCTCCAATCTGATTACGCAGTCGATTCTTCACAGTATTCATAGCAGAAAATACTCTTTCAACTGTAGCACTAGCAACCGAAAGAGTTAATCCTAAAGTCACAAGCATGTAAACTAATGGATATACTTTATTTCTTTTGGTCACAATCAACTTCAATGGAAGTTCACTAAGTCCCTTTAATTCTCCAAACTCCTTGTTAGAGCGCATATCAATAATATATTTTCGAAACTGATCATCAAGTGCCATGAGATCTACTTTTGAAAAATCTTTAGGATAATACTTAGCAAAACGAATTAATTTATCATTGTCAAAAGTAGAGAATGAATCATCGGGGCATAAACATGCTAAACGATCATTCAATTCTTGAAATTGTATATCAATGACAAAATAATATAAATCCACATGGAAGCGATGAAAATTTGTCATTTCTTCGGTATTACGCTTTGAGCGATCTGGGCGTATAAACACACTATCCATATCAGGAACATCAATATTATGCTTGTTAAGTTTATATTTTGTATTGACGGTTCTGTGAACAAATTGACCAACTTGAATAATTATATAAGTTTAGGGACTAAATTGTAAAGTTTCATTGTTGGTAGGTTAGCTTAGGGTTTGGGGTTTCATGTTTGGAACAAGAAGGATTCACACCGATTTTTCCCTAACTGCTCGCCAGAGTGATGCTGGAGCGACTGAAATAGAGACTGCCTCGCTCGACCTTCGCCCCACTGTCGCTTGATAAGTGTATTTTATACACTTATTCGGGCTCCAAATTATGACATTTTATGGTTCTTTTAATGAGATTATAGCCTAATTTATGAAATAATGTGTTATTAGGTGAAACTCGATGGATGATGAAGAATTGGAGAAAAGAATGCAAAAATTGGCGAAAAAGTGGAAAGATTCAAAGCTTGAGGGTTAAAGTGCAAATACACAAAAGTTGTGTCGAAGCTCACGATGAAGATTCAAGAATGCTAGAGGTCAAATGGATGCAACGAAAGATCAAAAGGAGTGAAAACAAATCAATTTCCAACCGCACAAGGATGTCTAAATTTTAGTTGGAGATTGAGACGCATTTTTGGCCTAGATAAAGTTCGAATTGAAGAGGATCTATTTCTATCAAAGTTGTAGTCCTTCGAGTTATCTTTCTAACGCAACTTGAATCATCGCAATCGGACATCGGACGGAAAAGTTATGACAAAATTACTGAAACAGACGCAAAGTGGACAGAAACTTGGCGCCCGAGCGCTACACACTCAGCGCTCAAGCGCTGCACTAGCCAGAAAATGGATGTTTAACAGATTTTCAGCGCTCAAGCGCTGTCCCATAGCGCTCAAGCGCCGCGCGCCGCCACAGATTTTAGGTTTTTATTGTTTGGGCCGTGAAAACTCCACAAAAAGACTCCAAATTGGCCAAGAACGGATATGAAAGTATAAATAGACCTAAGGAGGCTTGGAAAAAGGGGGGTTCCCACACTTGGCAAGAGTTGATAGAAAAACACCAAATTAAAGAGAGATTCACAAGAGGAATTACATCAAGGATTCGGGTTCAAATCGAAGATTGGAAGCGGACGAAGATCTTGGTGCAAGGGCTTAATCTTTCCATCTTTTGTATCAATTAAATCCGGTGATGTACTCAGATTGTGTTATTTATTTCATTATTTTACGCATGAGTAGCTAAATTTATTATTAGGGCGAACAATGTAATCTTTTGAAACCCTTAGTTCTTTAATTCAATAATTTCTGAGTTTTATTCTTCCATGTGTTGATTTTATTATGTGCGTAATGCTTCAAATTACCTGATCAATAATTTGATGATCCATTGAGTTTCTTACGAGTCGAGAGGTGAGTTCGAGACTTAGAACGTGTAATAAAATCTAGTAACGAGGTATAACGTGTAGAGATACCTATACTAAGTACTACGGTCGTTATATGAATTCCTAGTGCCTTAACTCGTTTAACTAAGGAGAATTCGCATAGAGATATGGAATTAAATTAGTTAAATAGGCTCAATGAGAACTCGAGAGGGGTAAATTGAATACCGTAGGAGAGTTCGACCGAACACTACATTAGGCTAGAATCTTGAATTGTGAACTAAGGTGATCATTAGATGACTCGTGGGAACACTAAATTCGCATATAAAGGGATGGGGAAGAATGTGAAGAAAAGACTTCCCTGATATGGCGTGTAATTCCATGGCTAGCTTTCATATTGCTCAGTTGGCTCCTTAGTCAATGTTGGGTTAAATGTTCCGCGACGTCATGTTCCTGAAAAGTCAAGTAAGGCATTAAGATCAAATAACTGGAACATGTGTTACTTAGCTCTAACATCTAATAATCCAACTAACTTATCAAAGACCTAAGGGGAAAACGAGTAAGGTTGATGAGTCCCAAATAAAAATAAACTAAACTATCCTAAAACTTAAAAGACAAAATAAATAAAAGGGAAAAAAAGCTTGGGTTGCCTCCCAAGAAGCGCTTCTTTAAAGTCATTAGCTTGACTTGTTGCATAAGTGTTTCATGGTACTTTGAATATGGCTTTGGATGTTCTGCTTATCTTGCTTAATATGACTTTGTTCCATGTTGCATTTTTCCTCCAAATTTTAGCATTGCTCTTCTCCATGTAGTATGACTTTTCCTCATTACCCATTTCGAACTCAACAATATATACTTCAATCTCTTCATAAGGTTTAATCACAAAATCCACTTTTGAGCAAACGATGAAGTCAAGGATTTCCTCTTCTTCGAATGTTGCACGTTCTTTTTCGCCAGTTGTGATTAATTTCTCGATCTTTTCAGGCTTCTCTTCTTTGATTGAAGTTTTCTCAACTTCAACGTCCATGTTCAAAACTTCCGGCAAAGAAACGATGACATCTTCATGGAAAGTCTCTTCCTCTTGTTGTATTTGGTTGAAGTTTGGTAGATCTGATTCTCTTAATTGATATTCTTTAAGCCATGGACGAAATAATATCATTGGCAAATCACCGATGTCAAATTTGTGTGAGAGAAATAATGAAACAGGCAAGTTCCTGAGGACAGTTTCATCAATTTCACATTCAGCTCTTAGCTCTCGTAGTCGCATTCTTATCATGACATCTCCCATAAGCATATCTCCCTCAGCAATTCCTTGAGCTACCAATTGTTGTTGCCTTATGATGTAGTCACATACGAGCATATTGTCAAAATCAACATTGGCCATCTTTTATCCTGAAAAAGAACAAAGAAAAACAAACTAAAATAGAAAAAAAATAGGTAAATAAATAAAAGAGAATAAACAAATCAAGTAATAGTTAAAAAAAAATAAATTAAGACTAAAAGTAAATAGTCCCCGGCAACGGCGCCAAAAACTTGTTGTCGATTTTTTATATCCCGCAAGTGTACGGATCGTGACAAGTAATAAAGTGGACCTAAGAGTCCGGATTATCGTTCCCACGAGGACTATACTTTAGTCTTAATCTACTTTTCTTAACTCCTATATGATGGAAATAAACAAATGAAGGATTGTGAATATTGATTTTCTAAATGAACTAAATGTCTAAAACAAATAAAAAGTATGCAGAAATAACAAATACAAATAGATCAAAGATTCATGTATGTAAGATGTATTAGGACAAAACAACTTCATCTAATGATCACCTTAGTTCACAATTCAAGATTCTAGCCTAATGTAGTGTTCGGTCGAACTCTCCTACGGTATTCAATTTACCCCTCTCGAGTTCTCATTGAGCCTATTTAACTAATTTAATTCCATATCTCTATGCGAATTCTCCTTAGTTAAACGAGTTAAGGCACTAGGAATTCATATAACGACCGTAGTACTTAGTATAGGTATCTCTACACGTTATACCTCGTTACTAGATTTTATTACACGTTCTAAGTCTCGAACTCACCTCTCGACTCGTAAGAAACTCAATGGATCATCAAATTATTGATCAGGTAATTTGAAGCATTACGCACATAATAAAATCAACACATGGAAGAATAAAACTCAGAAATTATTGAATTAAAGAACTAAGGGTTTCAAAAGATTACATTGTTCGCCCTAATAATAAATTTAGCTACTCATGCGTAAAATAATGAAATAAATAACACAATCTGAGTACATCACCGGATTTAATTGATACAAAAGATGGAAAGATTAAGCCCTTGCACCAAGATCTTCGTCCGCTTCCAATCTTCGATTTGAACCCGAATCCTTGATGTAATTCCTCTTGTGAATCTCTCTTTAATTTGGTGTTTTTCTATCAACTCTTGCCAAGTGTGGGAACCCCCCTTTTTCCAAGCCTCCTTAGGTCTATTTATACTTTCATATCCGTTCTTGGCCAATTTGGAGTCTTTTTGTGGAGTTTTCGCGGCCCAAACAATAAAAACCTAAAATCATGTAAGCGCGCGGCGCTTGAGCGCTATGGGACAGCGCTTGAGCGCTGAAAATCTGTTAAACATCCATTTTCTGGCTAGTGCAGCGCTTGAGCGCTGAGTGTGTAGCGCTCGGGCGCCAAGTTTCTGTCCACTTTGCGTCTGTTTCAGTAATTTTGTCATAACTTTTCCGTCCGATGTCCGATTGCGATGATTCAAGTTGCGTTAGAAAGATAACTCGAAGGACTACAACTTTGATAGAAATAGATCCTCTTCAATTCGAACTTTATCTAGGCCAAAAATGCGTCTCAATCTCCAACTAAAATTTAGACATCCTTGTGCGGTTGGAAATTGATTTGTTTTCACTCCTTTTGATCTTTCGTTGCATCCATTTGACCTCTAGCATTCTTGAATCTTCATCGTGAGCTTCGACACAACTTTTGTGTATTTGCACTTCAACCCTCAAGCTTTGAATCTTTCCACTTTTTCGCCAATTTTTGCATTCTTTTCTCCAATTCTTCATCATCCATCGAGTTTCACCTAATAACACATTATTTCATAAATTAGGCTATAATCTCATTAAAAGAACCATAAAATGTCATAATTTGGAGCCCGAATAAGTGTATAAAATACACTTATCATCGCTCGAGGCAAAAAGCTTTCTCCCTCGAGCGATTATTATTCGGCCAGACCTAATTTTCTATTTTCGAGATTTTTACTTGGCCCATACAACCTATTTCGTCCAACCTATATATTGAGGCGCCACACTTTTTACGGAAGTGAGATTGAACATCATATTATTCAGAAAGAATACATGCTTTACAAAAATCAAAGTTCAATCCTTCCATTGTTCATGTGCCAATCACTGTGAAAACATCAAAGAGCTAAATCAAATACTAGATTGCAATCTTCGCTTGGGTCTGCTGTAAGATTGTGTTGTCAATTGTGCTGAATTAAATATTAAAGAAGAATATGAAGAACGAGGAGTTCTTTGGAAAGATCTACAGGAGATAAACTACGTAAAGAGTCAGGATTGGAGTTCGTGTGCTCATTCCATGACGATTGCTTTACAAAAAGAGTCGGGTTTGGTGTTCGTGTGCACAATCTAGGAAGGCCGCTTCTTACTTCACACATGAGATAAGAAAGCTTGTGTTGTCAATTTTGCTGGTGGTCTGTAAGTGTATTATCAGTTTATAGTGGATCTTTGACTGGCAAAGCGCCCGGAGTTTTTCCCACGTTGGGTTTCTCCATGAACAATTCTGGTATTGTTTACTACTTTATTTATTGTTTTGATATAACTGCTGTATTCAAAGATAGGTTAAATTGGATTGTTTAAATAATCACCTAGACATAATTAACTTGTGACATGTTGCTAGTCAATTAGACTGATAATTTCGCATTTACACCTAATCACCCCCTTCTAGGTGGGTCGAATATCGCATTTCTCAATTGGTATCAGAGCCTAATCTCGTGTCCTGACCCATATTTTGATTTTCTAGATGAGTAGTTCGTTGTTCGTGCTTCCATATTTTGATAGCAGTAATTATACCTATTGTGTGTATGAGAGCTTTTCTTAAGGCTTTGGATGAACGTGTATGGATTTATGTGCAAAACGGGTGGACTCCACCTTCAACATCTGCTGATGGTGTAGTTACACTCACTGATATTTCTTTATGGACTAAAACTAACTTGGATGAGTGTAGTTGGAATAGTAAATGTCTACATGCTTTGTTTATGGTTGTGTCTCCTGAGGAATTTATGAGAGTGTCTATGTGTGAGATTGCTAAGGAAGTTTGGGACATTTTGGAGACTACCCATGAGGGCACTAAGATCGTGAAAAACTCAAAATTACAAATGTTGACTTCTAAGTTTGAAGAATTTAGGATGAATGATGATGAGAGGTTTGATGACTTCTATGCTAAACTGAACGACATTGTGAACTCTAGTTTCAATTTAGGCGAATGGATCACCGAGTCAAAAATCGTTCGTAAAGTTCTTAGATCCCTACCTGAGAGGTTTAGACCTAAGGTAACTGCAATTGAAGAGAGTAAGGATTTTGACGCCCATAAGATAGAAGAACTCGTAGGATCCATTCAAACCTATGAATTGACCTTAGGTCAGCCCAAGAAACAGAAGTCCATTGCCTTGAACACCCGTGGGAAGAAAATTCTGAGTTTAGTGATGTAGAGTCCCTTAAAGGTGAGAAGATAGCCTACTTCATGAAGAAGTTTAACAAGGCCTTGAGGAATAGACCAAAACCACAACCTAGACAGAGGAGTCTCCCTAGGAAATTTCAGAAGGAAAAGTGTGATGAGGATGGTGGTAAAGGGTCTAGTAGTGAGCTCCAATCGGTTAGATGTCATGAGTGCCAGAGTTTTGAGCACTATAGGAATAAATGTCCTAATCTTAAGAGGAGCTCGACTAAGGATAGAGGTAGAGCCTTAGTTACTGCACTGTCTGATGACAACTCTAGTGAGAGTGACCCGAGTGTGCAGTCTGAGTGTGAGAAAATAGGGAAGTACATGGCCTTTGTGTCTTGAGTAGAGAGTGAATCTGATAAGGCTAGTGAAAATACTGAGGTTGAGAGCGGTAATGAGGCCTTGGATGATGAGGAGTCGGATTCCAGTTCTCTTGATGAGACATCTGGGGGTGAGGATGACCAAGGGTATATGGTATTCACCTCGATTGCTGAAATCGAATATGACCGTGAGATTGAGATAAGGGAAAAGAAGGTTGAGAGCGAACAATATGGGGATTGGTTGAATTGTCGTGTGGCTCACCTTGCCCTTAAAGCTCAGAACAATTCCATGTGGTATCTTGACAGTGCATGCTCAAGACACATGTGTGGTGACAAAGCCATGTTTTCATCCCTTGATAAGTGGAATGGCGGTGTAGTTACCTTTGGTGGTGGAGCTACTGCACCGATTCTTGGCAAAGGTGTTGTGAGTATAGCTGGACTACCTACCATCTCTGATGTGCTATATGTGAAAGGTTTAAAGTTCAACTTGTTAAGCATCAGTCAAATTTGTAATGCTGGTTTTGAGGTGACCTTTGTTCAGAAAAAAGTTTTCTGTGTATGACTCGATAGGTAATATTGTTCTTGAAGGTGTAAAAACATCTGAAAATTGTTACAGAATCTTACCTAATTCTAACTATCTCAGTAGTAGTGCTAATGTTGACATCACTAAATGGTGGCATCAGCGACTGGGTCAGATGAATCATACCAATTTGTCAAAACTGGCCAAGAAGGAGATTGTCATGGCCTGCCTCAACTGGATTTTACCGATACCACTGTTTGTGGTCCGTGTCAACAAGGTAAACAGCTTAGGGTTATCCACAAACAAACTTCTAAGATCTTGACGAGCAAGTCTCTTGAATTACTACATATGGATCTTATGGGACCATCGAAGATCGAAAGTCTTGGTGGTAAAAGGTATATTTTGGTTGTGGTGGATGATTTTTCTCACTTCACGTGGATTGAGTTGTTGAGAGATAAAACTGAAGTGGTCAGTCATGTTATCTCGTCGTGTAAGAGACTTAGGAATGAGAAGGGCTATTCAGTTTTCAGAATTTGTAGTGATCATGGTAAAGAGTTCGAAAACTCGAACCTTGAGAACTTTTGTCTGGAAGAGGGGATCCAGCATGAGTTCTCTTCGCTGATCACCCCACAACAGAACGGTGTAGTTGAGAGGAAAAATCGTGTGCTTCAAGAAATGGCCAGAGCTATACTTCATGGTAAAGATCTAGCTATGCATTTTTAGGGAGAAGCCATCAATACTGTGTGTCTTATTATCAATAGAGTTTATCTCAGACCTAAGACTGACATAACACCCTACGAGATCTGGAAAGGTAAACAGCCTACTGTCAAGTAATTTCGTGTGTTTGGTAGCAAGTGCTACATTCTGAGAGATAGGGAGAATTTGGGAAAGTTTGATTCCAAGAGTGATGAAGGTATATTGTTAGGGTATTCCAAGAATAGTCGGGCTTATTGGGTGTACAATAATCGTACATGTGCGGTGATGGAATCTATAAATGTGGTGGTTGATGATGCTTGTTGTGAGGGAGAGACTGTAGAGAGTATGTTGAGTTAGAACAGGTGAATGTTGAACCAGCTGAGGAAGCTTCAGTTCCTAATCCCCCAAGGACATCTAATGAGTTGGTAGTTTCTACTAAGGATACTACATCTGACAATGAAGCTAAACCACATAAAGAGCCTTCGTTTAGAGTGAAATTGAATCATCCTAAGGATAATGTGATTGGAGATATCAAAGAAGGTATGAAACTTCGCAGAAAGGTTCTGAACATCCTGTCATATGGGAGTTATGTGTCTCAGATTGAACCAAAGAAGGTTGAGAAAGTTCTTGGGGATGAATGCTGGGTGAATACGATGCATGAAGAGTTAAATCAGTTTGTTAGAAATAGAGTTTAGGATTTAGTACCTAGGCCTAATGATTGCAATGTTATTGGTATCAAGTGGATATTTAAGAATAAAACTGATTATCAAGGTACCATTACAAGAAATAAGGCTAGGTTGGTTGCCCAGGGGTATACTCAGGTTGAAGGTGTTAATTTTGATGAGACGTTTGCTCCTGTGGCTAGGCTTGAATCCATTAGAGTTCTTCTAGCAGTTGCCTATACTTTGGGTTTTAAATTGTACCAAATGGATATCAAGAGTGCGTTTCTGAACGGTGTTCTTCAGGAAGAAGCTTATGTGGAACAACATAAAGGGTTTGTTGATCCTAAATACCCATACTATGTGTATAGACTGAATAAAGCCTTGTATGGGCTGAAACAAGCTCCGAGAGCTTGGTATAATTGGCTTACTGCATACCTCCTAGAACATGACTTCACGAGAGGTGGTGTTGATAGAACCTTGTTCATAAGACGTGTTGAGAATACCATTACCATAGCTCACATCTATGTGGATGACATCGTCTTTGGTTCTCCCGTTGATTCCCTAGCTTATGAGTTTGCAGAGTGTATGAAGAAAGAATTTGAGATGAGCATGATTGGTGAATTAACATATTTTCTTGGTCTTCAAGTCAAGCAGACCGATGAGGGGTTATTCATATCACAATCGAAATATGCTAAGAATCTTGTCAAGTGATTTGGGCTGGATAGTAAAAAACACACTAGGACCCCTATGAGCACCACTATCAAGTTAGGTCTAGATCCTACAGGTAAGAGAATTGATCAAACACTTTATAGGAGCATGATAGGTAGTCTGCTTTATCTTATTGCTAGTAGACCGACATTGCATTTAGTGTAGGAGTCTGTGCGCGTTTTCAGGCTGATCCTAAGGAGTTACACCTGAGTGCTGTCCGACGTATTATTAGATATGTCAATGGTTCTGTTGATTATGGCATTCTGTATTCTAGAGATTCTACTATTGATCTTGCTAGATACTCTGACGCCGATTGGACGGTAATGTCGATGATAGAAATAGTACCTCAGGTGGTTGTTTTTATATTGGTGCTAACCTCGTGGCTTGGATGAGTAAGAAACAAAATTCTATCTCATTGTCCACAGCCGAGGCCTAATACATTGTTGCTGGTAGTTGTTGCACTCAACTGCTCTGGATGAAGCAGATGTTGAGTGATTATGGGATTAAACAAGGTATTATGACTATGTTTTGTGACAATACAAGGGCTATTAATATTTCTAAAAATCTTGTTCAACACTCTCGAACTAAACATCTTGTTCAGACATCATTTTATTCGAGAGCTTGTGGAAAGTCAAATTATAACTCTTGAACATGTTTCCACTGAAAACCAATTAGCGGATCTATTTACTAAACCGTTGGATGGTCTTCGGTTTGAGTCTCTTCGAACAGCTATTGGTATTTGTGTTCCTCACTGATTGATGTTATTTGGTGCATGTTAGTATGCGACTACTGATTGATATTATGATGTATGCATCATATTTTTTTTATTTGTTCTCATGCATTTTTTTATTTCTTTGGTTTAAGGTTTTGCTTTGAGAAAAAGAAAAATAAAAAGTGAGAACAAAAAGAGTTTGACTTGGAAATTGGTTTTATAGCATGATACATAATACACAATACACTTGATTTTGTGGGTGTTAATCAAGAATGAGTTTATTTGGTTAGCTGTAATATAATTTCCATTGTTAGCTTAGAATGTTTGTGGAGTATTTAATATAGGTCTCTTTATATTCTATCTGCACTGCACACACTATGATCGTGACAGTGAGACTCTACTGTGTGTGTGAGATTTTGAACATGAATTATCCATTTCTATTAGACCTAAGCTTGATTTTACCCCTGCATGATTAATGTATGGTTGAAAAAAGATAATTCCGAGGGGCTCTGTAATACCCAGACCAGGAAAGTTTAAAAGATTTGATAGGTACTATTCATACGAACAAGGTGCACCTTCTTTTTCGGAAGTTCATCGTTAGAAACTCTACAGTTAAGCGTACTTAGTTTGGAACAATTCTATGATGGGTGACCCCCTGAGAAGTTTTCTTGGGGAGCGTGCGAGTAAGGATAAAGCATACTGAAAAGACCTATGTTGGTACAGTGGGGGACAGTACGTCGTCAATCTAACTGTCGGGACAGCCCGTTAAGTGGGACCGGGTCGTTACAGGCTCAATATCTTAATGCTACTTTTCGAAACCTACTTGACTCGAGTGATTAAGCTTGCAGGGTTTCTCATAACCTGGTGCCTGTGGTCAGCTAACTTGGGTTAACCGGCTTAAAGCTCGTTACGGGGGTCATGTTAGTCGTTTAATGGAAAGTAGCTTGTACTTAAGATTGAAAATATATTTGAGCGGTCCTGTTGCAAATAGTGAAGAATGAATAACTGTTTGTGCTGTAAGTTAGGGGGAGAAGACATATTCTTTGTTGGACATGAGCTTTCATATGCAGGTCCTAATGTGCTTTAAGGTTTGACTTTCATAAGTAGAGGAATAGACCTATTAACAGTGATATTTAGTATGTCATTTCTCACAAAATTAAGGTATGGAGTCCTACTGCTAGAGGATTAGTGACACTTTACACGTATGAGTCACTTATATCATTTACTCTATGGTAACTTATGTTGGCTTTGTGAGATAGTTTTCTATTCAGTGCATATACTTGTGATTGCTTATACCTATATTGTTAAGTTGTCGTGTGTTTTTGCTCCATCCCTTCGACATTTGTGACAAAAAGGGAGAGAAATTTTTATAGTAAGGAGGAGTTATATCATTTTGATTTTGCATTTTCTGTTTTGAGCAGTTACATTTGTCTTCATAGGGTCATTGGGGTGAGACATAGATACTGTATAGACATATTGTGCTTTAAATTTGATTTGATATGTTGCATATATCTTTGTCTTTATTGCGGCCGTTGGGGAGAGACATAAATACATTTTTGACATTTGACTTGATATACATGTGCATTGATTATTATTGTTATGTCATTTGTCTTGAGGGGTCGTAGGAGTGAGACATATATACATTTCCTACTGCTTTAACACTTAAGTTTGCAGTAGTGGCATTACATTTGCATTGTATATCATGCACTGAGTGGGAGCATGTGCATTACAATTGTGTTGCATTTCATGCATGGCTGTTTTAGTTTTTCCTTGATATTTTGTGGTATTAATGTGGTTATAGTGTCTTGGTTAACATTAATACTGCACCTCAAACTAGTTTGCTCATTTCAATAACTATTTTTCTAAGTACTTTATTGCCTATTTCCTGTATCGCGTGCTTTTACAATAGTATGTGAGTTTTTTATTTCAGGATACAGGATTAACAAAGTGGAAGCTGCATTCAGTTGGTTTAGTTGGATTTGGGTAGTTTGGATATGCTGTTGTTTGTTTTGTATTGTGTTTTGTCACAGAATGCCAAATGGGGAGTTTGTTAGGTTTATATTATGTATTGGCGATTCTGTGAACAAATTGACCAACTTGAACAATTATATAAGTTTAGAGACTAAATTGTAAGTTTCGTAGTTGGTAGGTTAGCTTAGGGTTTGGGGTTTCATGTTTGGAACAAGAAGAATTCACGCCGATTTTCTGCTAGCTGCTCGCCGGAGTGATGCTCGAGCGATTGAAATAGAGATTGCTCGAGCGACAAACCCTTCGCTCGAGCAACGTATTATTCGGTCATACCTAATTTTCTATTTCTGAGATTTTTACTTGCCCAATACAACCTATTTCGTCCAACCTATATATTGAGGCGCCGCACTTTTTACGGAAGAGAGATTGAACATCATATTATTCAGAGAGAATACATACTTTACAAGAATCAAAGTTCAATCCTTCCATTGTTCATGTGCCAATCATTGTGAAAACATCAAAGAGAAAAATCAAACATTGGATTGCATTCTTCGCTTGGGTCTGCTGCAAGATTGTGTTGTTAACTGTGCTGCATTAAAGATCAAGGGAGAATATGAAGAACGAGGAGTTCTTTGAGAAGATCTACATGAGATAAACTGCGTAAAGAGTCGGGATTGGAATTCGTGTGCTCATTCCAGGAGAACTGCTTTACAAAGAAGAGCCGGGTTTGGTGTTCGTGTGCACATTCTACGAGGGTTGCTTCTTACTTCAGACAGGAGATCAGAAAACTTGTGTTGTCAACTTTGCCAATGGTCTGTAAGTGTATTATTAGTTTATAGTAGATCTTTAACCGACAAAGCACCCGGAGTTATTCCCATGTTGGGTTTCTCCGTGAATAATTCTGGTGTTGTTTACTACTTTATTTATTGTTTTGATATAACTGTGGTATTCAAAGATAGGCTAAATTGGATTGTTTGACTAATCACCTAGACATAATTAACTTGTGGCATGTTGCTAGTTAATTAGATTGATAATTCCGCATTTACACCTAATCACCCCCCTTAGGTGTAGTTGGGTCGAATCTCGTGTTTCTCAATGCTTTTGATAGAAAGAAATGACTTCATCCAAAAAAGAACCCCACTCATTGTCCCTCATTTCTTGGAGTCTCTGTTTGCATACTGACACTAAACTCATGGCATTTATAATATCCTGATATTTTCTTTGTAATGCCTTTGACAGTTCATTTGAAATTCCTAAGATGGTTCTTATGAGATGTAGATTAAACACAAACTCAAAGGATTGCATTGAGTCCGATAAATTATCAGCCTCGCATCTTTGTTCACGTGTTGATCCATCAATCAAAATTATTTCAATGATATCAATTATAGGCGAGAACATCAAAATCAAACTAATTAAAGTACATATTCATTGAACCAAACATGAATGAATCACCTTGATTTTTTACGTGGAAACACATGGCTCTGAAGCTAACACGGACCTCTCTGTAAGTATGCTTTTCTTATTTGATCTTAAAGATTAACATTGTAATCCATTATTGGAGTTTTTAATCCGGGGTCCGTGAGAAGTTGTGCAATATCAATATGTTCAATACTTGCTTCCTTTGCTTCATCATTTTCTTTGAGGAAACGAGTGTCATCAATACTTGCTTCATTTGCTTCATCATTTTCTCCAATAGTAGCATCCTCAACTCTTGCTTCCTTTGTCTAGACATTTTCTTCAATAGAAATTTCATCAATGTTTTGTTTCTTTGCCTCAACATTTTCTTCAATAGAATTTGGAGATATTCGTTTAAAAAATCTCAACATATCTTCCTACAAATCAAACAAAGAATGCATAAATATACCATTAGTGAAATGGCAAAGGTGAGATAGCAATGCTGCTCGTTAGTCATTAGCAGCTTCAATTTATTTTCCCACAATTGGATTTTAATGACATTAATATTATACAAATACAATAAGGTTATCCAGCTTCCTGCTTCCTTCAGGCTTTAGCAGTGACGAAAACACTTAAAATCTACTTTCTTTTTATAAATAAAAACAATGTTGCCTTATCATTAATTTCTGGAAACAATAAGAAATTATAGGACATGGAAATCTAGACTATCTAGTTACCAAATACCACTGATTTTTAGCAGTACTGAGTTCATATAAAATACAATAAACTCCTTAGAAGTTAGATCACAAAAATATGATTATATGAACAATGAATCAACAGCAGTTACAGCACTCGAGTAATACTTATACCAGGCTACGAACACCAGGGCGGCAGGGCAACAAATCAATGAATGCCTTCAAGCCACAAATAATATAATCAACATCCAACACCGTTTCTTTGAGGCTAAACTATTCAAGAAACTTGCACTGTCTGAATTATACCTCGTGTCTAACTGTCTTGGACTCTCGTGAATTGATGCAGGGGAGAAATGAATTTAGCAGCGGCAACCGATTCCGAAGGTCGCCAAAGGCATGACTTGTATTGTGAAGTGCGAACGTCTGCCAGGAAGAATTGGAGAAAACGCCAATCGCCGGTCTTCAGTCGGGAGAATTGGGGGATTGAAAAGGATTTGAATTCGGGGAACGAAAGGGAATTGGGGGAAAAGGGAAAGGGAATTGGGAGAAAAGGGCTACAGGCTACTGGACTTATTTCAAAAGACGGGCTTGGGTGGTTGGGTGGGCTTCTTTTTTATTTTGAAGGAAATTTTTCTTTTTACGCAGTGGGCACATAGAAGGCAAACTTTTTTTGGGTCCGCCTACTCGGAGTAGTCGTTGGTCGGCAAATGGTTAAACAATTTCGTTTTCCTTTTTTTTTCCCAATGGTTTAGTTGGACTTTTTGCAACCACAAGTTGGATTGTTGTAACACATTAATTTTTTTAATTAATAAATAATAAAAAGCAAAAAAAAAATATATTGTATACATAACAATTACTAATAATTTTTACATAACTTCAAATGTCATTATATATTTAACCACAATGCACCAACCTTGTAGTAAGGTACTATCCTATACCTTACAAAAGATGTCCAATATACAAATGTGTCCTTAGACTTTAAGCACAAAAGGTACGTGTAGACTAAATAAAAAAAAAAAAAGAGTTATAGCCTTCTCTTCCGTTGATACTACATCTTGCACCATCAGCATCGCTGGATCACTGAACTTGAAGAATTCTGTGCAAGCAAAAATGGACACTAGTCACCTTTTAAACAGTACTCTTTCTAGAAGAATGTGCAGGGCAACCCTTGTTTACCAGATACATTTGGAACACGTGGACAAGGCGTAGAGGCAGCCAGCAATGGAGGTACAGAAAATGAAACAAAAGTTGGAGCTTGTGTGTCCCCAACAGTCCATCCAACGACTGAAGAACAAAAGAAGATCAATGCCCTCTTTGCTAATAATAAAAACTAATAATTGAGAACTGTGGTATCACCAAAAATAATATTAATCCATGTTTGCGTGATTTCAGTCTACTCAAGCATAAAGTTGATAGAATAATACCATCTATGTCAAGAAAGAGAAGACTCACCAGATGATGGAACCTACACTTGGGATTCAGGCAATTACCTACAATGCTAAAGTTCTTACTTATGTATTCTCAAAATTTGAGGGACGCTGGTAGAAGCTGTATAATAGAACCTTGACATGGGTGCAAACAGAAGCTGCATCTGTAGACATTGAGAAAATTTACGAGTAACGGTCGAAAAAAGGACTTCATATACACTGAACTACAGTGCATACAAAAACACATGCACGTCCAAACGCACACTCAGAGAGGGAGAGAGAGTATAGCTGAGTGCAACCACAAAGCTTCAAAAAGATTGTTGATGTAGTTAAAATACAGGGGGATGTTAATCTTCATTTGGTTTAGTTGTTAAAATGCACTTGCAGGAAGGTCTCTTGACTCTTCCACCACCATAAAGATGGCTAAATGTTGGATTACTAGCAACTGCCCAGATTGAAACTATATGTACAGCATAAGAATGCACATGTTGCTGCTGACCAGGATCCCATTGCCTACAAAAATTTAAGAAAACAGCTGAATACATTGTTGTCCTAAAACAACTAGCCTGGGTATTGTTGTCCCAGCCTAAACCTTCACCTTCACCTTCAAGTTGGTTTAATTTTAGTAAAAGAAATATCAGATATAATAAAGATCACATTACTGAACTAAACTCTGTACAAAAAACCTTCCAATTGAATCCAACAGCAGTGCTCTTATATTATTAGTGTGTCCTCTAAGCTTCATAGACTCGGAACTAGTTATTGGGTACACATACGCACAACCTATAAGATATCAAATTTTTTTAGCACAATTATGAGGCAATCCAGAGATCATTATATCATAAGCATGTTGATTCCATCATATCTGAACATTTGAAAAAAATAGGACACAGTAATCCCTTTCAATGAAGCAATACATGAAACAGAAGTAATAGGATACTCCAGAGATGGCTAGTATCATATTTGGCTGAAATCTATGTTTTATCAGAACCAAAAGTACAGTTGAGAGGTATGTTTAGTGACAGCAATGAATACTGATGTTTGTTAGACAAGCCCACCAGAAAACAATGAAGAGATATTCACAAAAAGAGTTAATCAAAGAAGAGAGTTAGTGTACCAATCCACACGTGACTCAAATGTAGCAGAGCAGGCAGCAGCATCTTCAGCCAATGCCCATCTCTTTAATGTGCCATCACGACTCCTAGTGAAGAGATATTCACTCTCATCTGGTCCAGCGACTTCAATAGAGAAGCAATTTATGCACGTACAATTCTGCAAATAGAGGAACCGCCCAACAGAAGAGTTGGCAAGGATTAGTACGCAATCAACAGTAGCAGGGGCGGACGCAGAGCTTTAAAGTTGGGGGGGCACAATTGAACTTGCGAAGAAGTTTGGAGAAATTTTACGTTCAAAAAAATCATACCCCATGTAATTTTGCATCCGAAAATTTACATGGAATATAATTTTTTCGGATGTAAATTTTCGAAAATTTTTGATATTATATTCCATATAAAATTTCCTAATAAAATGATAAAAATTATATTGAGAAATTTATATCGCAAAAATAATAAATGTTAATGAAATAATTGATTTTTTTTTAAAAAAAAATGCGAGTTAGACATCTTTCTTTAATACTCACGTTTAGCGTATTTTTAACTATTTTCGATATCTGTTTGGACTATTCGATATGCCCATAATATAATTCTCGAAATAAACTTTGAGATGACATAAGTAATTTGTAGATTCGATTAGTGTACGATCGTCGGAGAATTTTTAAAATTAGCATGTTATCGAAATTCAAATTTATTGTGATTTTGCCTCCATTTGATGGAGATTAAAATCAAATTTTTAGTAAATTTTAATAAAACTTAAAGAGTTATGAATTCCATAAAATATGTTATCAAAATTAATTTTTAACTTTGATTTAGATTAAAATTTAGATTTCAATCGATACCAAACATGATTTTAAAAAAATAATAATAATAATATTTCTCAAAAGTTGGGGGGGCACGTGCCCCCCAGGACCCCCCTGGGTTCGCCAGTGAACAGTAGTATATGAAAAATTCTAGAAGATGAGAATAATAGAGCCAAGAAAAAAATGTGATTGTGAATTCGTTCACTAATTTACTAATCAATCCTTACCAGTATATATAGAGTTTTGTTCTCCGCTAACTAACTAACAAAAAAAAATGAAAAGTTGTACGATCCAAACAAAATAACAAAAAATGCTAACTAATCAGCCGCATCGCCACCAATTATTTAACAGAAAGGAAAGGAATAAACACTATATACAATACGCCTCCTCAAGATGAAAGGTGAAGGTTATGAACTCCCATCTTGCTTAACAGTGTTCTAAACCTCAGTCTCCCAATTGACTTAGTTAACATGTCTGCAAGTTGATCCTTAGTACACAAATGCATGGTTTCGATCTTGCCCTCTTTTATCTTTTCTCTGACCACATGGCAATCTAACTCAATATGTTTTGTTCTTTCATGATACATCTGATTTGCTACAATATGTATGGCTGCTTGGTTGTCACAGAACAGAAGTGCTAGTTTCTTGTGTTTAATCCCCAATCAGCAAGTATGTATTGCAGCCATGTTAATTCTTATACTAAAGCATTCATAGCTCTGTATTTAACTTCTGCTGAAGACCTAGACATAGTACATTACTTCTTCGAATGCCATGAAATTAGGGAATTGCCTAAAAAGATACAATACCCCGTAACTGACCTTCGAGTATATGAGCAAGGAGCCCAGTTTGCCAAAGAAACCTTTAAGTTGGACCTCTGAATCCTTCCCAAAGAATAGGCACTGTCCTACAGTTCCCTTGAGGTATCTCAGTACATGCAAAACAGCATTAAGGCGTGGTTGTCTAGGTGAGTCAACAAACTGACTAAGAATCTGTTCTGGATAAGCAAGGTTTGGTTTGGAAATGGTGAGATAGAGAAGTTTGCCTACCAGTCTTCTGTAAGTGCTAGGATCAGTGATGAGCTCACCATTTGACTTAGTGAATTTCAAATTCTGCTGCATGGGAGTCTTGGCATGTTTAGCACCTAAGTATCCTGCATCCTCCAAGACTTCTAAGGCATATTTCCTCTAACAAATAGAGATTCCAATGTTGTTTCTAGCTACTTCCAGACCCAAAAAAACTTCAGAGCTCCTAGATCCTTTCGTTTAAATCGTTGATCCAAAACTTTCTTAAACTGATCAATGTATACCGCATCATTTTCAGTAATGATGATGTTATCAACATAAACCAATAAAATAGTGGATGGACAACCATTGAGTTTAGTAAATAATAAATGATATGACTGGGATTGAATGAAACCTTGAGAGAGGGAGAAAGGACGAAACTGGACAAGACTTCATGGACGCTTCTGAGAGAAAGAGGTAGCTTATGGCCTTGTAAATTCCTTAATAAAATACTATCGGATTTACTTGACTAATTGGTGAACGTGATGTTTTGAACCATACAGCCGTTGGTGTAAACCAAGACAACAGTACTCACACATTATCTTCCCTAAATCATTTCGATTCTCACGATTGGGTTTATTTTAGCCATGAACTACTCTTGGATTTTATAAGTTTTTTCGAGAATTTAGCCTCAACCAATTCTCATAGAAGCGGCCATACTTCACACATACATTTGTGATCTCCTATTAAGAGTGTTCTGCCTTACTTCACTTAACTTAATTAAGATATATGAATAATTAAAATAGTATCTTAGGGGTTATTCTCTTCGTGTTTCAATTTTTAGTTTTGTGTTTTAAAGTTTTGGCTTGATTTTAACTCAAAACAACCAAAATGACTTTTTGACGTTTTCTTTTTTTTTTTTCTGTAAATTTTGAACTCGTTTTTGAAAATTCATTTCTGAAAATAGGTAAGTAAACGTGTTTTCAGTGTTTTCGAAAACTGAAAATGATCTGAAAACAACAAAGAGAACATGCTATTAACCTTTTATCATTCTACAAAAAGCATTTTCAATATCATAGGAATGAGTATGAATAATTTCATCAGTGCTTCATTGAATCTTCATAACTTAATTGTCCTCTTGAACTAAGATATTGGGATCTCCATTCAATAAGGTAGGGTTACCATTACAAAGACTTTTAAGTAGTAGATTTTAATCTCATTCCCTTTCGATATGCAGTATTCTTGATCTCTCGATAAATCTTCTAAAGGATACACGAGTTTACACCAATGAGATCAACTACTTTTGATATTGTGTCTATAATGTATATGTTTAGACTTACCATTACAAGTGACTTCGTATCTCATTTAAATGACTAGCTATTACAATCAATTCATTTAATAGATACAAATTGTCATCAACAAAGAAATTCTCTCATGAAACTACATGTTTCTCACTAGCTTTATCTAAAGCTATATCATCTTCCAATTCTGGTAGAAGGAATTCTAAAACATTATTCCTCTATGCAAACAGTTTTACTAGTGGATTTCGAATCATATATATTAAATTTACAATTGAACCGGTATCAACTACAACATAGTTCAACTTATGAATATTCTTCAAATATTTCAACAATTATTATTTCATATCCATAATAAATACAATAATGAATTTCATCCCATTTTATTCACTTTTGACTTAGAGTGCATCACGTTTGAAAACCATCATTATACTTAGTATAAGGGCTTTTTACATTTTCTCATTCATAGAAATTTTCTATGATTTATAAAGTATAGGGAATATAACTTGTAGGATAAATTACCCCCACAATTACTCAATTAGAAATGTATTCTATGAATAATATTGCAAGCTCCACAAATCTTGGGTTAGGCTCGAACTTAGAGTTTATCAACTCTTTTAAAATTTCGATTCATCTATCACAATGTACATTTCATATATTCCACCTCAAATTATATACAGTGATGGAGCTAACACCTGACAAGGGGGAGCAACCGCGCGTGCTGGCTCCGCCAGAATTGCCGCGGAAAACTTGAATCAGAAGATACAGGCGCTAAGGCTGAGGACCTGAGGTTGAAGATGAAAGCAATTGGATTGGGCCTTTTTGTTTTTAATTGTGGGCCTTTTTTGGAATTGGGCATCTTGCATTTTTTTCGGGTTTTTATTGAATTAGAAAGAGGAAAAATCACACCACAAATTTTATTTGCAATTCCAAATGAAACTGGCGGTACAATTGTGTAAATCCTATCTCTATTCTCCCTCTCTCCTTCGCACCCAGCCCCTGCCCTATGATGATGTGATTTCCACTGGGCGTCGACGAGTCGTCGCTTTGACGCTAGCCTCTTCGATCTCCGTCACTGGTTTGAGTAATTGCATCGCTCTTGGGAGTCAGATAGTGTGCCACCTCTTTTTTTTTTTTTTTTTTTTTTTGTTTTTTTTTTGTTCTTTTAGAGTTTAGTTCATTTTTTAATTTATCATATATGAGTTACATTTTATGTTTTATGAGTTATGGTTGTGTCTATGAGCCTATTGACTTTGGTGAATTTGAGAATTGGGGATTTTGTGAATTCAAGAATATTGGGGATTAATCCGTGATTTTTACGTTTTAGTGCATTTACACATGGATTGAATATTATTTAATTAAATATTAATAAATGATATCGCTATTACGATTGTTGATTGTCGATGGTGAATGGTCAACAATCAACGATCGCCCTGACTGACCTACCATTTTGGATCCGCCACTGACCATATAATAATGATTATTAATAACAACGTCACGTGGAAGTCAATGAACTTTCATATTTGTGTTGACATCTCACACAATATACCAATAAATTGGTTCCAATAAAATATGGGTATAAATTGCTTCTTTTCAAAAAACATACATTTTCTACCATGCACATGGACCGTTCCCAAAATGTCACGACAAAGTGAGAACAAACCAATTCATTTATTTCTTGTACAAAGATGTACAATCTTCTTTCAATTTGCAGTATTCTCTATTGACTAAAGAATATATTCTTGCAAATTTAAAACCTGCCATGTATGCAGTCTTTTCTTATTCTCTATCTTAAACATACTACATGGGTTTCCATTCTATTTTCTTTAATAGAATTACCTTTCACCCCCATCAATTGAAGATGAACAAACAATGACTTTCCGTCTTATGCATTTCAACATAAAATCTAAATGCCACTAAACAATGGGACATGCTCTATGATTTAGAATCTAATTTGTATGATCACTTAGTCAGAAACTATTATTAGTGCACCACACAGGTGGGTTCCAATTTATTCCTTCCATGGCTGAAAAGGAAGTGCATTGCGACTTTTGGATTGGGAAAAGAAGTTTCCAATAGTATAAACATAAAATTATTTTCATTTAAATTAACTAAAACAGTAGAAGATATACACACTAATGAAAGAATGCATCTTCGTGTATGCAAATGAAAATTCAAGAAAGTTTACTCCCTATGTATCATGTTAGAACTTTCACTGAATTCAACTGCTGCTTTTTAAAGATTTATTGAACAGAAGCAATGTTCATGCATATAATAGGCACATAAAATTGATCAAGAGATGCAAACTAATGGCTGATAAAAAATGCACTCATTTCCAGGTTAATGGTTGGCAGCAATTCAACCATGTAAATTAAGTCTCTAGGGATTTCGAACAAAATATATGATTATCAATTCTTTTACATCACCTTGTGTTCCCATAAAATAAGACATATTTCTGCACACTTAATGATGTCCATCACATGCACAAAGGAGAGTTTCCAATACTTTAAACCTTTTTTTGTCATTTAATATGCATTTTAGATCAGAAATCAACCCCAATTATTGTAAGAGTGTATGCAGTATTAGATGTTCAGTTAATGATTCTAAACATAATTTTAATACCGATTAATGTACTAAAACAGAATATAAAATGCACAACAAAATTCATCTTAAGATTGTTAGGGATATTAAACCGATAAATGTGCATACATCGTTGGGAATTTACTTAACATGTACAGCGGAAAATTAATAATTTTTCAATTCCCACCACGGATCTACTTTGTGTTTAGATAGAAATTGTGTTGAGAATAATACCTTTGATGAATTCTGCAAACTCTTTTGCTGATTCTCGAACTCCAATGATCACGATCTTCAATCCAAGCTGTCCAATTGTCCAGCCTCCAATGGTGATCCACACAGAGAACGAGAATGACGCCTAGGGTTTTACTTTTCTTGTGCTAATAAGAATAATGAAAATTTTCCACAGTTTACAAACCTTAGCAGCCTATTAATATAAGTCCAAGTGGGTTGGCCCATCTCTAAACTTTACCTTGTCCAATATTTAATTAATCAAATTAATTAAATTCGGTCCATGAATTAATTAATCCAATTAATTAATTCGGGCCTATTAATAAGCAACTCAATTTATTAATTGTCCAACACTTGTCAATTAATTAATTGGTAAATCTCATTCTTCTGGTTCTCTTTTGTGTGTGATCTATTAGGTTCCCAATCACGATACCTAACGACGTGAATTATTATTTTGACCTAATCAAAATCGATAAATTAAAACGCCCTTTTAATTTATCACTAATTCACATTCGTCATCCCAGATTGACATCTAGCAATGTGTCAGGGCAATACATGTGATGAGAAATGTCACGTGATGTGACAAACCAAACTTGTTCGTTTATCGTGAAATTATAATCCTTTCGTCAATATGATTCAATCAATAATGAGATATGGATACGTGTCAATTTCAATTATCGATCATATCTTTTATCCCAATGTTAAGTCAATGTAAGTCGAAAACTCTTTTTCGACTTATGAGTTCACATTGGCCAAGGATGACTGTCCTCATATAAGGTACTATGACGACCACCAAAGTATGAATGTCCTCATATAAGGTACTATGACGACCTCAAGTGAAAGGACCAATTCCACTACCGAACGTTAGAGATTAACCACTAACACTCAGATAGTTATCCATGTGGAATCTCCCAACGGGTCTCCAATGTTTTGTTCTATAACAAAACATTCACGTGTTCATTCAAATGTCACCACACTTTAACTTGTGAAATCAGCTACTTACTTCACAAGTAAGAATGCCACACTCGATGATCTATCCGTAATAAGGATATCCGTATCTCGTTATTACTTCGACCATGGACGATTTAAGATTCGATCATTTGTAATTTGTATCTCACAATCACAACTCCTTGTGATTAACAAATCACCAAGACTTGATTCTACAGATTCTATTATTTAACTTATTAGAATATTAATTCAATTAAATAATAGATATTGCCATTCATGCATCAATTATATATATTTAAAGTGTTTATGTCCAAAGTTGATTGGACCTAGGGCATAACACTTACAAACTCCCACTTGCACTAGATCCAATCACTTATGTATTTTATACCATAAGAGCCTACATGACGATCATGTTTATCCGGTGACAACTCTTTGTCAGTAGATCTGCAATTTAATAACTTGTGGGAATTCGTTCTTTCTTTACGTCATTCCATTGAATTATCTTTCCGATAAGATAATACCGCCTTAAAACATGTTTAGATCATTGATGAGACCTTAGTTCCTTTCGCTTGCACGATGGCTCCATTGTTATCACAATGCAGAAGCGTGTGATCAACAATGTTAGGAACTACTCTAAGTTCATTAATGAACTTCCTGATCAAGACCACAACTTTTGTTGCTTTGTAAAGCAACGATGTATAAGGCTTCCATTGTTAAATCAACGGTTATTTCCTATTTGGAACATTTCCAACACACCGCTTAAGAGTAAACCAATATCCTATTTGAGATATGCTATTATTCTAATCTGGCTAGAAGTTAGCATTAGTCTATCTATGAACTCTCAGTTCATTTTCTCCATATAATGAGTTAAGTAATCATTTAGATCTATCTCTATAGATCAACTTGCTTCTCCCATATCTATTACGGAGAAGTATTTAACAACCATAATTTCAACAATTGAAATATAGAGATATCGTTTCCTATAATATGTCTTATACATATAATATCAGGAATGCGATAATGCTCCCACTATCTTCTTGTAAACGCACAACTCATTTTCATTTTGATAAAATCAAACATTTTGACTTTCTCATCAAATCAAAGATTTTAACTCCAAGAGACTTGTTTCAATCCTATTGACTTTTTCTTGTAAACTCATTTACAACCTATGAGTTCTAATCCATTAGGCAGGTCGACCAAGGTCCAAACATTGGTTACATACATCAAGTCCATCTCGAATTTCTATGGCCTCTTGCCATCTCTTTAAGTCAACACTTGACTTTACTTCTGTGTAATTAGTAGGTTCATTATCCTTGATCAGTAATACCTGATTAGTAATCATGGATTTGTACCTTCTAGGAGGTCGAATGATCCTACAAGATTTACATGAAGCTAACGTGTCCTCAGAAGTCTCCACTTCCTGATCAGGAGTATGTCCCTCAGCTGGTGTGGGATAAGACTCAGGTTCATTTATTATATCAGTTATATCTGTGGACTCTTGAACTCTTTCAAGATTTATTCTGCTCCCACTGTCTCTCCTAGAATAAATACTTTCTCTAAGAGTATGGCACGTATTGAGACGAACATTTTCTTCTCAACGGGATTATAGAATTGATATACGATTCAGTGCGCTTCACATAAGCGCCACATGCCAAACTTTCATATGAGATAAGTTGGGTCATTCCATTACTCGTATAGACTTTTTGTCAACCGATTTAGATGGGATACGATTTAGTGCGCATCATGTGGCAATCAGTGCATGACATCAAAACGATTTTTGAATGCTTGCATGGCTTGTTCTCAATTGCACTATATCTAATAGTGTACGATTCCTCATTTCAGATGCATCATTATGTTGCAATGTATGTGGAGGAATCCACTGCGTGAGAATCTAATTCTCTTTTAGATAATCTAAAATTCTCCATTTTAGATATTCTTTGCCTCGAACAAGTTTTAGTGTAAGAATATATTTACCTATTTTTAAATGTGATGAGATAAGATAAACTTCACCTAACATTAATTGATATGGATCTACATACATCACTACGTATTAGACCTAATAATTGTGCAGATCATTTTCCTTTTCAAGTAAAAGGAGATTTTGTCACTGTGTCTTACAGACATGATTCCCATTTGTCAAATGATTCAAAATCATTTGACCCAAATGTACATCTCCATGTAAGTTTGGAATTGCATTCTTATTTATGTGACCAAATCCACAATGCCAGATATAGGTGTTCTTTAGATTATCATTTTTATGCCTTTCAATTTCTATACTCATTATAGAATACTCAATGTTTAGAATATAAATGTCATTTTGTAATTTACCATAACCATTAAGATCTTATCAAGATAAAAAGGAACAACAATTGTCCTTAACATTAAAATAATTCATGTCAAAACATGAAATTTATTTAATGCTCTTGGCAATGGTGAGAACAAAATTAACATTCTCTAATTCTAATATCAAGCTTAAAAGCAATAGCAAGAAATATGCTTCTACAGGCAATGCAACAACTTTTGCTCATTTTCAACGTGTAGGTCAACTTCTCCATTCTGCAGCGATCTACTTTTATTTAGTTTCTACATATTAATACAAATATGAGATCAATATCTAGTATCTAATACCCATGAAACTAATGAAGTAGATATAAGCCTTGCAATTTCATTTCCAATGATCTACCATTCCAAAATGATAATAAGGATCATCAGATTTGGTATTGTCCTTATTCGCTTTAACTGTCTTAGTCATCTTGTTTGCTTTCCTAAAGTATCCTTTAGACTTCCATGTAGGAATTTATGACTAAGATTTGTCAACTACAAACACAGATGTTGGTGGCCAATCAATCAAGCAATGAGGAATCAAGCAAAATTACCCAATTGGTGGCCAATCAATCAAGCAATGCAAAATGATTTAGCTAGTTAATCTGGCTTTTTATTTCAAGATTGAAATCATAATATCAAATTTATACACAGTTTCAAAATCACACTACATAAATTAAAATTTACTTTTCCAATGAAAAATTGACGTGTGTGTGTGAAGAATTAAGAATAGCATTATGAATTCATAAGTTGTTTCAATTTCCGACCTCAAAAGTCAAATATGTACTTTCATCACTCGTAAGATTCACACACCCCCAAACTTATTCTTTTCACTCTTTTCAAGCGTGTGAACTAAGGTTGAAGTCTATACTATCCTCACCTCTCTAGCCTAGGTAAATCTCACTAATTGCAAGTCAATATGTCAATAAATAAGGATTCTTTATATGATTGCTTCATTCTCTATGACTTAAATAGGCTAATAATCCCTCATCAAAAGTCGAATTTTCTTAAACAAGTGTTCGGGACTTAACCAAGGCATTTGGTGCGTATTCTGTTTCATGCACCTGCTTTTTCTTGTTTTATTATTATTTTTTTTAATTTCAAATGAGTAATTTTTTTTCTTTATTTGAAATATTCTCTCCCTTAAACTTTCTTAATGAACCATGTAACAAGCTTTCAGCCGATGACTCCCAAGTCAAATGACCATAGGACACCAGGTTATAAAGACCCTTGCAGGCTTAATTGCTCGAGTCATAAAGGCTACTAAGAGAAATTTTCAAATAAAATATTTTTTATGCCTTGATTAGTGCAATGTCCCTCATTAAACACTTATCCAAGTAAACCAACCTTTAATTTAAGATTTTTACCAAATTGCATCCTATTGACCTTAGACAATCCACACAAGATTTTTAATTTCACACATGGAATCCCTATTTATCTCAATATCTCCCTACAACAGTGAAATCTCCCCAAACTATTCTAAACTTGGTCTAAGAATGTAACATTTAGTGATTTTGGGTTTAGCATCTATGGTCCACTATTTCAACCTATCCAATTATGAAATCAACTCATTCCTACATAATGCTTAACTCAATTCACGTGCTCAATATATATCAAATTTCACATGAAAAAGCAAAAATTAATCTAAGTATGCAACTTATTCATCATTCATAGATCAATTTATAATTCAATATATTCATCATTGTCAGCCAGGCCAACTAACTCACACAAGCACACAAAATGAAAATATTTTTGAAATTTTTCAGTTTTTTAATATTAAAGCACACAAAAACACAAAAACAAAAAGAAAACTCACACAAAGACACAAAAATAAAATGAAAACTCATGTTTTCCACCCCCAAACTTAAACTAGACATTGTCCTCAATGTCTTTAATCCTAAATTCCCATATAAAGGGATGGGGAAGAATGTGAAGAAAAGACTTCCCTGATATGGCGTGTAATTCCATGGCTAGCTTTCATATTGCTTAGTTAGCTCCTTAGTAAATGTTGGGTTAAATGTTCCGCGACGTCATGTTCTTGAAAAGTCAAATAAGGCATTAAGATCAAATAACTGGAACATGTGTTACTTAGCTCTAACATCTAATAATCCAACTAACTTATCAAAGACCTAAGGGGAAAACGAGTAAGGTTGATGAGTCCCAAATAAAAATAAACTAAACTATCCTAAAACTTAAAAGACAAAATAAATAAAAGGGAAAAAAGCTTGGGTTGCCTCCCAAGAAGCGCTTCTTTAAAGTCATTAGCTTGACTTGTTGCATAAGTGTTTCATGGTACTTTGAATATGGCTTTGGATGTTCTGCTTATCGTGCTTAATATGACTTTGTTCCATGTTGCATTTTTCCTCCAAATTTTAGCATTGCTCTTCTCCATGTAGTATGACTTTTCCTCATTACCCATTTCGAACTCAACAATATATACTTCAATCTCTTCATAAGGTTTAATCACAAAATCCACTTTTGAGCAAACGATGAAGTCGAGGATTTCCTCTTCTTCGAATGTTGCACATTCTTTTTCACCAGTTGTGATTAATTTCTCGATCTTTTCAGGCTTCTCTTCTTTGATTGAAGTTTTCTCAACGTCAACGTCCATGTTCAAAACTTCCGGCAAAGAAACAATGACATCTTCATGGAAAGTCTCTTCCTCTTGTTGTATTTGGTTGAAGTTTGGTAGATCTGATTCTCTTAATTGATGTTCTTTAAGCCATGGACGAAATAATATCATTGGCAAATCACCCGTGTCAAATTTGTGTGAGAGAAATAATGAAACAGGCAAGTTCCTGAGGACAGTTTCATCAATTTCACATTCAGCTCTTAGCTCTCGTAGTCGCATTCTTATAATGACATCTCCCATAAGCATATCTCCCTCAGCAATTCCTTGAGCTACCAATTGTTGTTGCCTTATGATGTAGTCACATACGAGCATATTGTCAAAATCAACATTGGCCATCTTTTATCCTGAAAAAGAACAAAGAAAAACAAAACAAAACAAACTAAAATAGAAAAAGAAAAATAGGTAAATAAATAAAAGAAAATAAACAAATCAAGTAATAGTTAAAAAAAAATAAATTAAGACTAAAAGTAAATAGTCCCCGGCAACGGCGCCAAAACCTTGTTGTCGATTTTTATATCCCTCAAGTGTACGGATCGTGACAAGTAATAAAGTGGACCTAAGAGTCCGGATTATCGTTCCCACAAGGACTATACTTTAGTCTTAATCTATTATTTCTAACTTTTATTTGATATAAATAAACAAGAACAATGATTGGTTATGAATTTTTGAATTGAAATACTTGAAATTAAATTGAATACAGAAGCGATTGATTGGAAATTCAAAGGATAACGGATATTAGGGCGGAACAATTTCACCTATTTATCACCTTTACTCCTTAAATCAAGATTCATACAATCTAAGGTAGTGTTCGGTCGAATTCTTCTATTGTATTCAATTTACCCCTCTCGAGTTCTCATTGAGCCTATTTAACTAATTCAATTACATATCTCTATGCGAATTCTCCTTAGTTAAACGAAACATCGGTTCTAAGAATTCAATTATGATCGCAGCAATTAACATAGGTATCTCTACACGTTATGCCAATTTACCTGAATTTACTACTTGGTCTAAACAACAATCGGCATCTCTACGTAATTATTGTTCACAAAATCATTTAATTAGTGATCAAGTAATTAAATGCATTGAGAACATAGCAAAATCGACACATATGCATTGAGAACATAGCAAAATCAACACATCAAATAAAAGCACAAGAATCTCAATTTAAAGAAATAAAGGATCCCAATTGGTTACATTGTTCTCCCTAAATTAGATTTAACTACTCATGGAAATGAAAGAAAAATACAAAGTTATTATAGAGTACATCACCGGGTTTAGAAGAATAATGTAGAAAAAGAATCCAATCTTGCACCAAGATCTTCTTCCAACTCCCATTGTTGCTTCAAAATGTTGTTTGCGCGATGTTTTCCTCCTTTGAATTCCGCCTTTGAATCTCCAATTGTATATACTTTTCCTCCCAATGAGTAGAATAAATCCTTTTGATGTTTTCTTCCTTGAATTCCTTCCCAAATCTTCAAAGTTCCATGTGTTTGTGTTGTTTGGAACTAAGGTGGGAACTCCCCCCTTTTTCCCAAGCCTCCTTAGGTCTATTTATACTTTCATATCCGTTCTTGGCCAATTTGGAGTCTTTTTGTGGAGTTTTCGCGGTCCAAACAATAAAAACCTAGAATCTGTGGCGGCGCGCGACGCTTGAGCGCTATGGGACAGCGCTTGAGCGCTGAAAATCTGTTAAAAATCCATTTTCTGGCTAGTGCAGCGCTTGAGCGCAGAGTGTGTAGCGCTCGGGCGCCAAGTTTCTGTCCACTTTGCGTCTGTTTCAGTAATCCTGTCATAACTTTTCCTTCCGATGTCCGATTGAGATGATTCAAGTTGCGTTAGAAAGATAACTCGAAGGACTACAACTTTGATAGAAATAGCTCTTCTTCAATTCGAACTTTATCTAGGCCAAAAATGTGTCTCAATCTCCAACTAAAATTTAGACATCCTTGTGCGGTTGGAAATTGATTTGTTTTCACTCCTTTTGATCTTTCGTTGCATCCATTTGACCTCTAGCATTCTTGAATCTTCATCGTGAGCTTCGACACAACTTTTGTGTATTTGCACTTTAACCCTCAAGCTTTGGATCTTTCCATTTTTTCCCCAATTTTTGCATTCTTTTCTCCAATTCTTCATCATCCATCGAGTTTCACCTAATAACACATTATATTATAAATTAGGCTATAATCCCATTAAAAGAACCACAAAATGTCATAATTTGGAGCCCGAATAAGTGTATAAAATACACTTATCACTTCCATGTAGGAATTTATGACTAAGATTTGTCAACTACAAACACAGTTGTTGGATTTAACAGTTTTAAGAATGTTTAGCAACTCAATGAGCGTGCTTCGAGTTTATCCATGTTAAATTCATAATTAGTTATGAATAACTCTTTGACAGATATTGTAGAACCAAGTCTATACTTAGTTCATTGTTCATGACTGAACGCAATCAAGACAACTTCTCAAAGTAGTCAGCATCTTCAGCACACGAGCACCGACTGAAGATTCTTCTGCCATTATGCACCGGTGTAGTTTCTAGGAAATATCATATATTTCCTCGTATGATTGTTCATCATTCAACACATTGAGATGAAAAATCATGTGTTAGCATCTATACTTTTATGTTGCTTTGTAACTCAGGTGACATTGTCACAAACATCACATATGTTGTAGTACTATCGTCATCACCGTGTTTATTATAGGAGCCACATCTTCCTTTGTCGAGTCATTAGCAAGTGTCTTTGGAAAGAGCTACTCAAGGACACAACCAATTTTTCATGCTTGAGAACAATTCTTATATTGCGGTGTCAATCAAGAAAATTTCGTTTGGTTGTTGGCATTCAGTATGCCTCTTAAATATATATGGTTACTCATGATTCAATAAATGTAAATGACGAAAAGTAAAGAAATAATATATATAGTTCATGAATTAATTTAACATGGTCTTTTATTAAATTAATTTCGCTCCCACTGTTTAACTCAAATTTATGACCCTCTCATATAAATTTATAGAATCCGTACTTGATTCCCAGTGGGTTGGGATCCCATTTGTTATATTAAAACTTTGAGGCTACTCAACAAGCTCTAATAAAATATTTGGGTAAATACTATTATCAATTGCATTTCCATACAACTCCCAGATTATTAAGCTGACAACTCTTTATCTTCACACATCTTATGTGTTAGCTTAACATGCCTATAAGATTTATCTCCTTGAGTGTACTCAACAAGAGATAAATATTAGTTAAGTCAAACCTATCATTCAGAAATATCTAATATTTCATAGTGTCAAAAATATCCCTAATAGACCAGCCTTTAGTGTACTCAACAAGTTAAGATCAATTTAGGACTCTCGTTTTTCACTATAATGGTGGAAGGCGAATATAAATATGACTTAATATTTTAACATGTCTCTACAATTTATCTTCTTGAGTATGCTCAACAAAAGATAAATTTTAGTTAAGTCAAATCCATCATTCAGAAATATCTAATATTTCATAGTGTCAAACATATCCCTAATATATCAGCCTTGAGTGTACTCAATAAGTTAAGATCGATTTAGGACTCTCGTTTTTCACTATAATGATGGAAGGCAAATAAAAAATTGATTTAATATTTTTAACGAGGGGTTTTGCATGCAAAAGGTCTCATCGTAATAATTATATATATTTTATTATACATCTAACATGCAAATAAACATACGTATAATAGTGTGGACGATTATGGACTTATACTATCTAGACTTCCCGAACCATAAGGAAGACTAGTTGGTCAGTTCCTAGGGGGTATAGCATTGATTCATACAATGCTCCATTTCTATGGTCTCCTCCTCTTCTTGTATCTCCAATTAGTCTAACTGCAACTTGTATCCTATACTAGTTGGCACGCAGACCTAAATAATATTGGACGCACAGACCCATAATAATAACAATAGTAACGAACTCGCAGGTTCAAAATAAATTAGAGCTCGCAGGCCCCATAAAACAACAAGAATAAAACTAACCATTCAACACATCCATATGATCGAGTCCATAATCATCCACTAATAAAACATTTATCATATAAATGCATTCCTATATAATATCTAATATTATATTCAAACATGTTTCAAGTTTCTAGCAATTAAAGTAATCTAAACTAATTTAGACAAATGGATCGGAACAATTAATTAATCTAATTAATTAATTAATTAATTAAATTAGCGGATTTATTTAATTAAAATCAAATTTCAATTAAATATCAAATTAGAGTCCAACTCTAATTCTACAATTATAGGGCGGAACTATTTAATTAAAATCAAGTTTTAATTAAATACCAAATTAGAGTCCAACTCTAATTCCAATAAAATTTTAGGGCAAGACAATTTAATTAAAATCAAATTGTAATTAAATATCAAATTAAAATCCAACTCTAATTATAATCAAATTAATACGGTTGAATTTAATTAAAATAAAATTTTAATTAAATACAAAATAAGAGTCAAACTCTAATTCTAAGATATTAGGGTGAACTTATTTAATTAAAATTAAATTTTAATTAAATACCAAATTATAGTCCAACTCTGATTTCAAGAAAGATTTTAGGGTGAGACAATTTAATTAAAATCAAATTTCAATTAAATGTCAAATTAGAGTCCAACTCTAATTTCAAGAATATATTAGGGTGGATAATTTAATTAAAATCAAATTTTAATTAAATATTATATTAGAGTCCAACTCTAATTTAATTGAATTAAAATTTTAATTTAGGATAAAACTCCTAAATAAAATAAAATTCAATTTAGGGTCAAAATTTAATATTTAAGTTAAAATCCAATTTTAACGAAAATATAAAAAGTCGTCAATTTTAAATAAAATTTTAAACGGGTCAAAATTGAATTTTAAGATCAAACACTTTTAAAATCTAATTTAAAACCCCTTTTAAATTTAAATCCAAAATCATTTTGAAAATTGCAATTTGACCCATGCTTTAAAATTATAAACAGGGGCTTCCAATTTCGAAAATTGCAAATGAGCCCTCTCATCATTATTTACAAATTAACCTAGCAATCATAATTGCTTGCGGGGGCCCGCAATTTCAGAAATCGCACAAGAGGTCCCCGCCTCCAATTCTCACCCGATTGAAAACAGTAAAACCCTAAAATTCATTTTTTTTGTTAGCCGTCGGTGAGATACAATGCGGATGACAGCGGCGGTATCCGCCGCTTCAGCAGCGTTCGCGTTGCTGCGTGACTGCAGCGCGAACGCTGTAGTTCACTGTGTCGCAGCGGCGACAATCGCCGATGCAAATCGTAGCGGCGTTCGTCGCCACTGCATTTGGTAGCAGCACTATTGGGAATTTACTTAACATGCACAACGGAAAATTAATAATTTTTCAATTCCCACCACGGATCTGCTTTGTGTTTAGATAGAAATTGTGTTGAGAATAATACCTTTGATGAATTCTGCAAACTCTTTTGCTGATTCTCGAACTCCAATGATCACGATCTTCAATCCAAGCTGTCCAATTGTCCAGCCTCCAATGGTGATCCACACAGAGAACGAGAATGACGCCTAGGGTTTTACTTTTCTTGTGCTAACAAGAATAATGAAAATTTTCCACAGTTTACAAACCTTAGCAGCCTATTAATATAAGTCCAAGTAGGTTGGCCCATCTCTAAACTTTACCTTGTCCAATATTTAATTAATCAAATTAATTAAATTCGGTCCATGAATTAATTAATCCAATTAATTAATTCGGGCCTATTAATAAGCAACTCAATTTATTAATTGTCCAACACTTGTCAATTAATTTATTGGTAAATCTCATTCTTCTGGTTCTCTTTTGTGTGTGAACTATTAGGTTCCCAATCACGATACCTAACGACGTGAATTATTATTTTGACCTAATCAAAATCGATAAATTAAAACACCCTTTTAATTTATCACTAATTCACATTCGTCATCCCAAATTGACATCTAGCAATGTGTCAGGGCAATACATGTGATGAGAAATGTCACGTGATGTGACAAACCAAACTTGTTCGTTTACCGTGAAATTATAATCCTTTCGTTAATATGATTCAATCAATGAGATATGGATACGTGTCAATCTCAATTATCGATCATATCTTTTATCCCAATGTTAAGTCAATGTAAGTCGAAAACTCTTTTTCGACTTATGAGTTCACATTGGCCAATGATTTCATTATTAACTTAATTGGATAAAATATAGATCATAATCTCTTACTATCTAAGAGTGACGAATCCTCTATTGATCATTCACAACCTTCATATAATTCTTGACATACCCGAACGATGCTGTATTAGTGACCTTTGGCAGAGAAACATCCAACACCATCAAAGTATGACTGTCCTCATATAAGGTACTATGACGACCTCAAGTCAAAGGACCAATTCCACTACCGAGCGTTAGAGATTAACCACTAACACTCAAATAGTTATCCATGTGGAATCTCCCAACGGGTCTCCAATGTTTTGTTCTATAACAAAACATCCATGTGTTCATTCAAATGTCTACACTTTAGCTTGTGATATCAGCTACTTACTTCACAAATAAGAATGCTACACGCGATGATCTATTCGTAATAACGATATCCGTATCTCGTTATTATTTCGACCACGGACGATTTAAGATTCGATCATTTGTAATTTGTATCTCACAATCACAACTTCTTGTGATTAACAAATCACCAAAACTTGAATCTACGGATTCTATTATTTAATTTATTAGAATATTAATTCAATTAAATAATAGATATTGCCATACATGCATCAATTATATATATTTAAAGTGTTTATGTTCAAAATTGATTGGACCTAGAGCATAACACTTACATACATCATATTCACAAAACGTACCATTTATATGCATGAAATTGAAACATAATTCGACTTACAAAAAATTAGATTTGAGAAGGGAAATGATAATTATCGAAGTCGAATACATGATGATGGATTCAATCCTTTTCATTCTTCAAATAAAAGCCATTACATTTTTTCATTCAAACCTTTCAATATAAACAAAAGAAAGATAGTCATTTTTCTGAAATCAAAATATAATTGAAAGAAATCAGAAAATGCAACTAATGGGATTGGCTGAAACAGGTGTTTGACACTTTATCCTTAAGATAAATTTACCCTACATCGGTGTTAACTGTTTTCCGATAATCATCTCACAAGATACAACTACCACGCCTCACAATCGAAGCATTCCAAATAGCATGGACCAACGAACTTGAACATAATTCTCTCTCTACATAACCATGACTTTGATGTATAAGAAAACCACTTTGATGAAGTTTTTTGAACCAAACCAACAAAGAATATGATATGAATTTATAAATTGAATTACTAAAAGTAAAACACATGGGATCTATATATAATAGTTGGAAATGTTTGTATCAAAAGACACAACCATACAAAAGAACACTCATTTTGAAATTTATCTCTATACATGAAGAGACACAAAAATAATCATACCAAAATCATGATCTTTTCATATAGAAAGACACCTTTTCATCCATATATTTTCTAGAATATTCCATAATATTCTCCACGATTTTTCAATAATTTCAAGTATTTAAGCGATTTAAATTGACTTAGTTTCTCATTCACCAAATAACTAATTTCACTTGAATAATCATTTAAAATGGGTTTCAGCTGCAATCTACCTTTCTATTTTTTACAGACTTTACATTAACCTTCATTTTGTACCAGATGAGGTCCCTAACCTTTCATAAATATGCAACTTGGGTCCATTTGGACGGAAACCGTCCAAAACACCGTCAGTTGACCTGGAAAATTAAAAAAAATAAGTATATTGACCATTTTAAGGAGGGGTAATTTCATCAAATGACTATTCCTCTTTTGATTTAAAAATTGAAAAGTAATCAATTCTTTCTCACTCACATATTCACGTTATAGAGAGACAGAGAGAGAAATGGTCATCATCTTCCCGGTGAATAAAGCCATGAATCTGATGATAATGTTGAAAATTTTGCTTTTCACATATGAGTCCCCCTTCCTACTCCTGTCTATGGTGTGTATTTTTTTTTCAAATTCTTGAAAATAATCGGGCTCATTGTTACGCACTGAGCCATGATGTGGTTTCTTCTACTGCAATATTGCATTTTTTTTTACTGTTTTATAGATTTGGGTGTACTATAAAACATACAATAGCTATGGGTTCACATTATGCATTCACGTACTATGAGATTTAGGTTTGTGCCTGATGATCATTTTGATTGAATTTTTTTATAGGAGAAAATTCTACTTATTTCACCACAAAACTACACCATGGTGGTAATAAATTTCTATTGGACAATGCCTTGAAAATGTTGGGATATCCCCCAAAGAATGAGGTATCTCTATAAGGTTGAAAATAAGAGATTTAGTGAGGCATCTTTCTGGTTGGTGAGGGGTGCATATTTTATGAATTTAGTGAGATTGCTTGAGGATAAGAGGATTGTTGATTTGTGGTGTTTACATGTGGTTGAAGTGTTGGAATTGCCATTGGATAAAAAGGTGAGAGACGATATTTCAATTGTGAAATGTTGACACATGTGAGGTTTTGGAGAAGTTGGAAGAAATAGGGAATGTAGAGGATGGTGGTCAACTTGGGCACCATATACAGTATGCTGTAGAGGTATATGATGAATTTGTAGATGAGAGTGATGTGTATACAGTGGATGAGGTTGAGAGTGCAGATGAAATTCAAATAGACACAGATGGTGATCATGAGGTTCATGTTGAAGTGGAAGAGAACATGGATGATAATATTAATGGAGATGCTCATGTTAGGATAGGAGCTCAAGAGGTTGGGGAAATATGGGGGCTGCAATGGGTGAACCTATAGGTGATACTGATTTTGGTGTGGCAGTTGTTGAAAATCTCGAGCCCATAGAAGATGAACTGCAGATTATACAGTGGATGAGGTTGAGAAACCTACAGTTGAACATATAGTGCATCTTGATGATAATGCACACACTGTTGATGATACTCCACATGAACCTGCAGTTGAAGTTGATGTGGAAGCTACAGAGGATGATACTACACATGAAAAGGCTAATAATGCACTAACTGGTGAGGAAAATGTGGTGGAGGATTTTCCAAGTGATGGGGAACCTGTGGTGTTTCCTACTGATAATGCACCAAATGTTGAAGAACATGTGGTTGAACCTGAAGTTGAACATGATGAGGACCATGAATTTGAAGAATGACACTTGGAAAACTTTAATGCTCCAGAATATGATCAACATGAAAATGTTGCCGAAGATGATAGTGATGAAGATGCATTCTTCAGGTTGACTGAACCTCTTGATATTGGTATTGATAATATGTGGGATGAAGTTCAGGGCAATGCAGGACCTGCAGATGGTGATGGAATAGACTACGATGACTCCAATGACCTGAGAAGCATTCCAAGTAACAGTGAAGAAAAGGGTTCATCCTCAAGAGCTAAGAATGATATTTGGTTTAACCATGCAACTGACACACAAGATCCAAAATTCCAGATAGGTAATGATCTTTTGTACTTCTTTCCTTTTTTTATTATGCAGTGTAGTAATGGTATAATAAAGATAATTGACACAATCTATTCCATGCCTGCATGAGATTTGACAACATAAAGATACTGAGGGATGCAATGGTACAATATTCAATAAAAATGTAAGGTAGATAAGATATGTGAGGAATGAAGGAACTAGACTAAGGGCGATGTGTGAGAATAACTGTCAATTAGAGTTATATGCCTACTAACAGCTGGATAAAAGTTTCAGGATTAACACCTCAAAGGATGAACATACTTGCACAATGGTATGGTAGAACAAAAGAATAAATGTTGGGTACTTGGCAAAGAAATACATACATAAGTTCAAATCAGATCCAAAATTGTCCATGAGTAGTTTCATTGAGAGCGTGAAGGATAACTACATGTATGGGATATCAAAGCATCAATTTTATATGATGAGGCAAAATATTTAGAGTTTATTAATAATCTTGTAGCTGAGTAGTACAAGATACTATGGGACTACGGTGAAGAACTAAAAAGAACTCATACTGATAGCACGATTCAAATTAAAAGTTCAGAGTCCACATTCAAAAGATGTTACATATGCTTGGGGGCTTGCAAAGAAGGATTTAGGTGAGGGTGTAGGCTAGTGATAGGTTTGGATGGATGCTTCTTAAAAAGTGAACAGCGTGGACAGCTACTAGCTGCAATTGGTATTGATGGAGAAAACTGTATGTTCCATGTTGCATGGGCTGTAGTGGATGTTGAGAACAAAAGAAATTAAGAATGGTTCATAGAACTTTTGGTTGTTGACACTGCGACGCATAACAGTAGGACTTGGAACATTATTTTAGATCAACATAAGGGTTTGGTAGAATACATTAACAAATTCTGTAAAGGAGCTGAGCATAGGTGTTGTCCAAGACACTTGTACAGTAACTTCATTTAATGCATAAGGGCTAGTGGTATCAACGAGCCGAGCCCGAGCCTGGAAAAAAAAAAGCTTGAGCCGAGCCCAAACTTTTTTGGACCGAGCATTTTTCGGCCCGAGTCGAGCTCGGCCAAAAAAATTAGGCTCGGCCCGAGCTGAGCCGGCTCGGGTTTTTTTTTTTAATCTACATTTTTAAAAAAAAAATTGTACATTTTATGCGTGTTATAAATTAAAGAAATTATAAAAGTTAAAACCTTCCTCCTTTATCCGAGTTTGGGACCAGCTACAATTATCGTAGGCGGAGTTAAAATTGTACAAGAATAAAATATTTCGTGTACAATTTTTCTTGAAAAAAAATTAAAAATTATGTATTTTTTGAAACTAAACAATTTAAAAATTTACAATATCTTATGCTTTAACCTTTAATTTTCTGTAACTTTTCGACCATTATACTATCAACTTGTTCTTGAAGACGTAATTCCGCACATTCCCAATCCTTCAAACATATTAAAACCTCCAATATATCTTCATTCGTTACATAAAACTCGACCACCTAAACTAAATGCAGCCTCCAATGCTACTGTAGACACCGGCAGTGTTAGTAGATCGAGAGCAATTTTTGATACAATTGGATACTGCCTTTCATTACACCTCTACCATGATAAAAGACTAAATTCCTGTAATTCTTGTGGTTGTAACATACTACGAACATCCACGCACATATACCTAGCTAACTCGGAGGGAATTTCAAGATTTGTACCACTGATATCTATTACTCTAGTTATTGACGAACTAGAACTAAATGATGGAACACTAGTATTGATCTCTAAATAACTCCATATATTATCTGCATTTGTTAAGGTGTTTCTTAAAAAAGAACTTTGGGAAATAGAACTACACTGACCTTCTTTTTCAGCTTAATGATTATACATTTCACATAACATTGATTCTATATGCACATGTGATAATTGTACATTCATGAAATTTGAAATCCCTTTTATAGTAGCTTTTGTGCCAATTAAATTAAGTCAAGAGTCTATCATCGAAGCTAATAAAAATAAAGATAGTATCTCTTCCTAATATTTACGAAATCTTGACTCCATAGAATAAACCACATCAACAAAAATTGACAAACTCCTATATTTTTGAAATACTTGTGCAAAATAGAAAAAATGTTGTAAAATAAGTGAAGATGTATGATAATAAATACCGCTACATTCTTTTGTGACATCGAAAAAAGGTTTTAAAAATTTTTTCACGACAAATGCAAGATTCCATTTCCAATCTTCCAAATTATGTTCGGGTCCATATGTATGCCTGCCATTGTAATACATCGAAATAACTTTATCATAATTTTCACACGAGTGTAACATAAGATATGTAGAGTTCCATCTATGTGATACATCAGTGACAAATGATTTCTCTTCTAAACCATACTCTGCATATAAACTGTTAAATGTTTGCTTTCTTGCTGGTGATATAGTAATAAAATTAATTGCTTGCCTAATTTTATCTAACGGTAATTTTATATGTTCTAATCCATCTTTTACAATCAAATTAATAATGTGGCATACACAACGTTGATGAAAAAATAAACTTCCAAATGTAGGGTTCAAATCATTAATAAATTTTTCGACAACAACTTTGTTTATACTAGCATTATCAAAAGTAAAACTTCGAACCATTTCTTGCATACAATATTCTTGTATAGTATCTTTTAAAACCATGTATATGTTAGTCACATTATGAGGATATTCTACACATCTGAATGCAATAATTCTTTTATGCATAATTCATAGGTGATCAATATAATGAGCTGTAACAGCAATATAACCTTTTTTATTAACATTGGTCCATAAATCAGTGGTAAATGTTATAACAGAATTAAAATATTTTAGACTTTCAATAGCAGTTTGTTTTCTTATGTTATATAATTTTATACCATCAGAACGAAAAGTATTTTTACAATAAGAATGATACATGGGTTGGAGATAATTATGCACAAGACGAGTAAAGTGGATTGACTCGATCATCGTTAGCAGCATCTCTGCTGCAGTCACGTATGCAGCCATTCCTTCACGAAATCTTTCCTGTGAATATAAAAAAGTGGAAAGAGTAGAACCGAAACCGATAAATGTTAGTTCGGTCTGTTTCGGGTCAAGATCGATTGGTTTCGCTTTGCAACTTCTTAATATGTGTCTATTTAAATACGATGTGCTTGAACTAGGCTTCCAACTAAATTCTTTACCACAATAATTACAACATGCTTTCCAAATATCAACTCCATTTTGAACCCCAACTTTTTTACTAGTCATATGTTGCCAACAATCCGCAAACTCTTTTTTCGACCTTTTAACCTCGACTACTTCATCCTTTTCGATATCTTCCAAATCAATTGGAACATTTTGAGATGCATCGTATCCTAATATAGTACTCGAACTACCTTTAAACTGATTAATCTCATCACTAGTAAAATTCATGTGTAAGTATTATAGTAAAGAATATTGAAAAATAGAGTAAAAGAAATTGTAGAGTAAAATACTGAATATTGTGTAAAGAAATTTGAGAGAATAATAATGAAATTGAATATTGTGTAAAGAAATTCGAGATATTGATATGGATTTGTAAATTTTTTTCGTATTTATAGACAAAAAAATATATCAGCTTTAACTATATTTAACATAAAAATTTAAATTATGATAAGACAATTACATGAAAAAAATTGACGAATATGTTTTTGTGATTGCGTGCACGCAAGCTGCGTGCTAGCAGCTAAAATAGCTGCTTGTACGTAGCAACTTTGTAGCTGTCTGTGAGGCAGCTACGTGCTGTGCAAGTAGGAATCTGCCTGCACAGCAGGTAGCTTTAATTTGAAATAAAATATTTTTTTTTAATTATACAATTTGGAATTGCAAAGACAGCTACAATGTAGTAGCAGACAGCTTTAATTTGAAATCAAAATTTTAATTTTTTTTTAATTAATGCTTGACATGGGCTGACCCGTGTGGCCCGAAGCCCAAAATAGGGTCGGCCCGAGCCTAGGCTTGATTCAACCGAGCCCGAGTCGGGCTTGGCTCGGGCTTTTTCTGACCCGAGCCCGAGCCGTGCGAGCCTCTGAGCTTTTTTGCCACTGTTAATAAGGGCCTCACGCTGAAAAACCTATTCTAGTTTGCAGTTAGGGCAACAATTGTGACGGAGTGGAAGAGTGCAACGGTTGAAATGAAAGAAGTTAATGAAGAAGCCTTCAAGTGTTTCAATGAAAAACCAGCCTCATAGTGGACCAGATCACATTTTTAGGAATATAGTAAGTGTGACAGCCTACTTAAAATCTTATTTGAGGCATTCAACTCTTCCATTGTTGTTGCAAGAGAAAAACCAATTATATCAGTATTAAAGAAGATTAGACACCAACAAATGATGATGATGATGAATGTAAAAAGGGAAGCAGCACAAAGATGGGATCGTGCTTTTAGTCCTAGAATTATGACTACAATTGAAAAAGCAAAGGCAGATGCATGATACTTGAAGGCAGAATATATCGGTAGTGAGAACATGAACAACCTCATTGCCAACAGATTCAAGTTCCTCGCCAAGTTCACAAGCAGATACTCAGCAACAATCACTGCCAATATGAGAGAAAATCATCTACATTAAATGAGTTTCAGGCACATGCGAGTAGAATGGCAAGCAAAAAAGAAACTTAGCTTGTATTACCTCTGTGTTTTCTTAGACTAATTTTTGTGTTGTATATGATCTTTTATGAGGGATTAACTTGAACTCGTCTTTTGATGATATACATTTCAAGTGAAGATGAAAAGATTTCTCAGTATTGCAATCCTTATTTCAGTGTCATACATGAGATTTTATGTTTTATATATATATATATATATATATATATATATATATATATATATATATATATATATATATATATATATATATATATATATATATATATAAATTGGCCCAGGGATAAGGGAAGTGTGGAAGGAAAGAAAATAGTAAGACTAAAAAATGAGTAAATGATAATTTCAATAAATATTTTTGAAAATTACAAGGATAGGAACTTTCTTGAGATGCAGAAAAATAAATTCTATCTATTTTTCGCTCTATCTAAAATCTCAGAATGATCTTCATTAAATAGCTGAGATTTCGGATTTGAAATTACATTGAATTGAGAAATAAGAATCTTCAACAATGAAAGTGATTTCCACTTTTGAAAAAGATGTCCTTTGAACAACTTTTGTCTTCCACTTTGATGAAGCTGCTTTTGATTTTGAATACTTGATTGCTCTTTTGAATTGGTAGAAATAATTTGTTTGCTGGCAAACACAATATGAACATGAAATCTTTGGCCTGTTGAGAACGAAATCTTTGAAGTTGATTCAAATAACTATGGCCATATAGTAATCTAGTATTCATCAGATTTTCTTGATCAATGAGGTCATCAATATCATACCATAACAGTCATCTTCATTATCATAGGCATGATCTGATTCTTCATCAGAATTTTCTGATTTTGATTTCTTTGAGGTAGCTTCTCCTAAATTAGCAATTTTTTCAGAAATAACTGAAAGTTCTTCTGGAGTTTTGCATTGACTAAGCATAGCTATCAATCTTGATTTTTCAGTAAGGAAATCAGCAGTTTTTTCTTGTTCCTTTTTGGAAGGGAGGCCGATATTCCTTTGTTCTTGAATCCATGAATTGACTGTTTTTGGATAACAATTTATTTCATGAAATTTTGTCCACCATTTCACTTTGAATCGTCGAGCAATCTTTTTGACATTGAATTCACTGCCAGGATTTTGAATAATTTGATAATCCCAACAGAAAATCCATGAAACTTTTAGATTATAAGCAAATTGAAACAAAAGATTTTCTTGAGACTTTAAAATAGTTTTTGCCTCTTTTTTGAAATGTTCGAATCCTTGAAGAGTAAGACTAGGTAAAATAGTCTCTTCAAGTCCAAAATATTTGAACCATGTTTAGAGTGTGAGTAATAATTGCTGATCTAGTTTTGACAAGGAGCGTTTCGAAATACTCACTAGATTTTTTTATGTTTGATGGGAAAAATTGAAAATTTTTGGGGAAAATATCTTCAAGGCATTCATCAAGGCAAGTGTATCGATAAATCCAATAAGTTTCCATTTCACAAACCGAATTGTAATAAGGTTTTGTGAAGTATGAAAATGTTCTTTAAGATGGATTGATTTCTGGTAATTTTTCAGTTCCAGTTTGAACAGCTTTTTTGAAGTTTGAAGGGTTTTGGGTTTTTTGAGCAGGATGAGTTGGAATTTTTGAAGCAAGAGTGGTTTTTTGAAAATTTTGAGAAGATGATCCATGAGATCCAGATAAAAAATCATCAATTGACGGTAATAAATTTTGAGGATTTGAACTCTTTTGTTTGTTCTTTTTCTTTTCAAAAGAACTCATCTTTTATACTCACTCTCTCTCTTTCTGAAGAAATTCTCTTGCAAAGAAATCTGCAAGAAAGTTAGAAGTTCCTTGTATAAATAGAATTTGAAAATCAAAGCAAGAAAGAATTACTTGTCATCTTTCGAAAATTTGTTTTGAAACAAGGTTTTTTACGTCCTTTTGCAAAACATCTTTTGAAGCTTTACAGACTGTTTTGAGAATAAAATTTTTTATTAATCAAATCATCTTGAAATTTTGAAATGACAAGCACAATTGCGAAAATCTCCTTTTTGATAGTGGAGTAATTCTTTTGAGGACCTGACCAGACACCAGAATGAAATCTGACCAATTGTTCTTGGCTTGTTTTGGAAGGAATCTGTTTGAGGACCCCACCATACCTAATATCTGACACATCTGTCTCAACAATAATAGAGGCATTTGGGTCGAGGATTGAAAGGCAAGGAATACTTTTGATAGCTTTTTTGACTTTTTGGACTGCAACAGTACACTCGTGACTCCATGGGTCATGGTGTTTTTTCAATCTTTTGAATAAAGGTGCACATAGAATTCTGATTTCTTTTACAAAATCTCCTATGTAATTGACACAACTCAAAAATCTTTGAAGGCTATTTTTGTCTAAAATTTCATCTGAAAATTTGCAAGTGAAATCAAGACTTCTCTGAATTGGTGTAAGTGTTCCTAATTGAATATTATGACCAAGAAACCTTATCTTAGTTTGACATAAAATAATCTTTTTAACTGAAACAGCCAAACCATTTTGTTTTATAACATGAATGAATGTATGCAAATGTTTGAAACGTTTTTCAATACTTTCAGAGAAGATTAAAACATCATCAATGTAAGTAACGATAAAATCTTGAAAATGATTGAAAATATCATTCATAATTTTTTGAAATTCAGAATGAGCATTTTTTGAGACCAAAAGGCATAACATTCCATTCGTACTGTCCGAAAGGAACATTAAAAGCCGTTTTGTATTTATCTTCTTCTTTAATTTGAATTTGCCAGAATCCTGACTTTAAATCAGATTTGGAGAAGATGATATCTTTGAATAATCGATTCAAAAGATCTTTCTTTTGAGGTATTGGATAACGAATCCATTGAAGAGAAGTGTTGAGTGGCTTATAATTGATAATGAGTCGAGGAACTCCTCGTTTAATTTCAGCCGAATTATTGACAAACAAAGCTGAACAGCTCCAAGGCGACTTGCTTGGTCTAATGAGCTTTGTATTAAGAAAATCTTGTATTTCGGTCATACAATGCTCGAGTAATTCTTTGTTCATTTGAATAGGATGAGATTTTGTAGGAATATTTGATTCTTGAAATTCTGGAGTATATGGAAGAGAAACAATATGTCGTTTTCTATCCCAAAATGCATTTGGTATAGTAGAACATATTTCTTTCTCAATTTGTTTTTGAAAATCTTATACCTTTTGAATAATTGAAGAATCTTGTAATCATTTATTTTTTATTTTTTTTGGAAGTGGAATTTGTCGTATTTACATTGAACATTGTCTAGGAACTTTACAAATGGTTAATGATCTGAGATACAAATGAGTGAAATGTTTTGTACTTTGATTACAACTTTTCTTAAAGGTTTGAAACTTCTGGTGCAACTTGTTTGAAACATTTGGGATTGCCTGGCTCTAGGACATATGCAATTTATTTAGGATCATCGTTCCACCATTATCTTAATGTTTTCCAAACAAAATTTTCCTTCAATTTATGAATCATTCATTCCCAGCAAAAAAGAGGAACATAGGAAAAACAAAACATCGAAGCACAATTGAATAATAACATGTTTTATTACTAGAAAATAAATAAGAAGACAACAAAAAACATGATTTTTCATTGTGAGACCCACATCACAACACAGAAACCCAACATCTTAGCTCATACCAAAACCAGATTTAGGTATAGACCCATTTCACTAAAACTCTACATACAAATCTAGTTAGCCAAGTCTTCCATGTTGTACGACCTCTTGAATGGAGGGTGTTTATTTTATGTTCCATCTCCCTCCTAGCCCCGTAGAAGACCAGGAATGAGCTCCTTCGATCTCTCACACATTGGCAGGTCAAACTAGTCGAAGAAATTAGATCAACCCGCATCTTTACGTCGTGAGCAGCTGATAAACCTTCTTCCTGAGATCAAGTTTGTCCGTGAAGTCTTGATCTCCACAGGGAACCCACATCTACAAACATTCATCTCCACCTCCTTTCTGAAAAGCGTCTAACAGTTACTGGAGGGAGAGATAATAAATATTATTCAACGATGTGGAGGGAAATGTACAATGATTTGAACAGTATCATATGAGGAATAGTGATTGAACGAAATTGCCTATCCTTAAAAGGGTTAATATGCCTGTTTTTTTTTTTTAATTTTCTAGGTCAACTAACAGTGTTTTGGATGGTTTCCGTCCAAATGGACCCTAACTGTATATTTATGAAAGGTTATGGACCTTCTCTGACACAAAATGAAGGTTATGGTAAATTCTACAAAAAATGAAAAAGGTTAGGGACCGATGTTGCATTTTTCCCTTCAAAATGGATCAAAACCAATTTTCGATACAAAATTCCGACAATTGTGTCGTTCAAATTGCTCAACTGCTAAACTAAGTTGGTCCATGTCGAGTTGCCTTGATGTAAACTGTGGTTTATTTGATTTCGAGTTGACATTCTCTTTTCCATAGAGATATCAGCGTTGTCTTATAATACCCATATTTGGTGAAGATTAAAATTAAATTTTTAGTAAATTTTGATAAAAGTTGATAAAATATATGGTCGAAAGGTTGTGGGACCTATAAATATGTTGTTAAAATTAATTGTTGACTTTATTTAGATTAAAATCAAAATTTTAATCATCACCAAACATGGGAAAAATTCATATATAAGAGATTAAGTATGACACATTTCAAAATTAACAAAGTTTAAAATTTCAAATATCAGATTTTTTAAAATTTTATTTATAAACTAATTTGTTAAATATATTGTATTAATTAAATATATTAATGTCACAATTCTATACAACTTGGTCACAAATTATAAAATAATTGATTTCAAATTATTTATAGGTCATAATAAAAAAAACTATAGGTCACAAATTATTTCACAATCACAAATCAAAAATTTTATAGGTCACAATATTCATCGATCACAAATCTATCAAATTCATGTGTCACATATTATTCATTGGTCACAAATCACAAATTTTACAAATCACAACTTATTTTATGGTCACAAATATCTAATTAACTAGTCCCAAATTAATTTTCGGTCAAAACTAATCAAATTATTGGTTACAACTTATTTTTCGATCACAAATAAAAAAAATTATATTTTGTAGATTATTTTTTGATTATAAATAAAAAAATTTATAAGTCACAGATTATTAATCGGTCACAAAATCAAAACTTTTATTAGTTACAACTCATTTATTCATTGCAAATTATCAAATTAATTGGTCACAATTTAATAACTTGTGAGTCACAATTACAATTTTTAGGTCACGTATTTTTTATTGGTCACAATCAATTAAATAATTGGTCACAAACACTCCATCCTACCCACGACCACGACAAGAACCATAGTTGTTGCCATGATAACCACAATCACCATCATCATCACCACCACCAGACCGTGCAAATCCACCACTAACACACCATAGCAACGCAAAATCACCACCACAGTAACGCAAACCCACCACCAAAACAATGCAAAATAACCACCAAATCGCGTCACTCATGCCATACCATCCCACACACAACCACCCGCCACCACCACCACCACCACTACCACCGCCGACCACCATATCACCACCAATTATAGGTAACCTAACAAAAAATTTGGGGGAAAAAAAGAACTGCACACCACCACTACCAACGCACACGACCACAACAACCAATAAGTCACCCAGATAGATTTAATAAGAAAATCACCCACAGTAGATCGAAACAAAAAAAAATAAAAAAGCTCCCAAAGAATCGAGGCAGCGCTGCAAATTCAAGTAGTAGCAGAGCTACCTCACTGCGCATAGCTGCGCTATCGACAGTGAGGCACTACTGTGAGCACCTAGGACTCTTAGGTGGCGCTACACAGTTTCAGCAATAGCAGAGCAATGCACCACTGCCACCACTGAAGAGGGGGTGGGTGCGGCGCTAGAATAGCTAGGGGTGGGAAAGGTAGAGAGACTGAGAAGAGAGAGGGAGAGGAGAAGAAGTGATTTTTAGGGTTTTTGGGAATTGGATTAGAGTTTGTGATGAAAATTATATATATTTTATTTAAATATGAAATATTTGATTTGTGAATAATGAAACATCTTCCCTTTTTTAGAATAATGATCTTTGAAAGTAGGGTGGGATGTGATTTTCACTATTAAAATTACCCAAAAATTTAATTGGTCAAAATGTTTTCAAAAAAGGTGATAATCATACAAAAAAAAAAAAAAAGATAAGGACTAAGCCAAGTAGCTATAAAATCTGAATTTCTTTAATCTTTGGAAGTAAAATAAAAAATAAAAAATCATACAAGACACTTTCACCTTGAAAGAGTCACAATTAAGCCTCTGTTTGGTAACTATTATTTCAAAACTCTTTTTTCTACATACTCATTTTCAATCACACATTTACATAATAAAATATTATGCACGTAAATCCAAATTTTTTTCTACTTTTTAACCACATATTCTCCAAAAATTAACTATTCAAAACATTGTTGTCCCAAATAATTTCCATCAAACAAGAGCTGAGTTTCAATTTGTAATTATCTTGTGAATGCTATATCTTTTAACATCATCCATATAAATAAATTCCATATGATAGGATAAAGGGAGTGTAACCCAACTTCAATATGGCGTTTAAATCACCCTAAAACATGTAGAAGCGAAGGAGATATTGCTCTCTAAAGTCCTATTAGCCAAAATATACAATAATATAAATAATAATGGAAGGAAAGATCAGAATCAATTATATGCTTATATTGAACATTTAAATTGAAATCAAGGACAAAAATTTTTAAAATGAGGTATGTGTGAAACACAATGTTCTTAAAACGAATCGCCCCAACATAGGGGCTTGAGATTTATTAAGCGCCTATCTCTCATAATACATTAGTAAACCACTAACAAGTTGAGTACCAAGCTTCTAAATCGACGAATTGAACATTACATGAACAGTATCATTAAGAACATGAAATAGCTCTAAAAATCCTAATAATGATTTCGAGTGGGAAAGAGAGCAAAATGTATTAAATCCTTGTGGTGGTTTGAAAGAAGATATTCCTCTAATAAACTTCGTAATGGTGGTTTAAATTTCCCTATTTAATAAGGTTGTTACAATCCATTAACATAGGCTATTTAACTACAACTTTATGAATTGGACTTGTTATAGAGCTGCAAGCGATGGAAATAAAGATGAAAAATAATGAGATAGATGCAAAATGGTTTCGTACACGAGTCCAATGGCCAATGTGCTAATTCAGTCTATGATCACACTCTTAAGTGCACATGAAAGAGAGAATATCTATGCTACACAAGATTACACATTCATAAAATGTGCCCATATATAAATAAATAAATAATTTATCATTTTCCTATGTGGGACAAGCATTTCTAGTTTTTCCTATAACAATTTCCAACTTCAACGGGTGCACTTTGAACTTTAATTTTTCATTCATTCGAACATCATTTTGAGCATATGAATATACGATTTTAAATATTTTCATGGAGAAGAGCGCGAATCTACTTTAATCTTCCAAACAAAAATTGGGTCTTACTCTAAATTATGACAAAATCAATCATTTTTTTTAACAATTATCCACATGAATGAAAATTGAAAAAGAACATGGAATACAAAAAGATTTGATGATAAACTTCAATGATTGAAACCTGGGCTAGATAAGTAGGCATTACCCTTTGAACCTGACATTGTGAAACTATATTTACTTTACTAGTTGACAAATAGACATGATGTCTTGAAATTGTTCTGCCTATACGTAAATGATGACCCACCTCTCACAGAGATCTTCCTAATTCAATATAGTTCTTATTGTTACATTCATTTGTGAATATGAAGATTTACCTAGTTCTACGAGAGTTTCTTTAAATTAAGCCCCCACACAATTTCCTTAGAAGTGACCAAACTTCTCTTTCACATAGGTGGTAAGAGTAACCTATATTACTCTACTCGATTCTCGACGCTTAAGAATCATTAAAAGCCTATTGATTATCCTTTCTTTTACGAACATCACTATTACATCAAAGGAATATACAAGACGAAACCCCCCAAAATGTTAATATTAAGTCTTTAGAGTTAGCTTGTCCATATGAATCTAGATCTTTGGGATCTCCAGTAAACTCTATTGGGTTTCCTTCATATCAAATAATTTTTTTCAAATTCTTATTGACTTTCTATTTACTCTATATTTAACCTTTGGTCAGTAGAACACTAGTGTTATCCTTTGACTTCACATAGTTAATAGAGATAACTCCAACACAAAATCATTCTCTTATTATATTATTTTTACGATGCATATGTCTAAACTTACTATTTTACATGTTGCTTTATGTCCTTCCAATTATAGATTAACTATGAAAATGTATGTAGATGACTCGTACAGGCTTTGGACATCTTAGAATATCCTTTAAGAAGCGGCATATTCACTCAACCTTTTCATCATATTTGTTCACGACTATAAACTCAGATTTCTTAGCGATTTGGCTATTACTATCTATTTAAAAGATTTTTATGATATAACTGTACATCCATTTGTAGAGTTTGACTCTTTTTATATTAGATATTTAATTGATATCACTATATCCTTTAATAACTATTGGATATCTAGTAGAGTGTAGTCCATAGTAATGAGAAATATCTTAAGTATTACTCTTCCCAACTTCAATGTGTGCACTTTGAGCTTCAATTTTTTATTCATCCAAATATCATTTTGAGCATATGAATATACGATTTCGATGCTCTTACACACATGAATGCGTATCTATGTTAGTCTTCTTGAACCAATAAGTAGATCCAAATAAAAACTATGCCAAAGCCAACCATTTTCTAACAAGTTCAGCGCTCAAAATAAAATTTAAAAATGGAATTTGAAAATATAAATTTTCATTTTCTTCAATCTTGACTTCAATAACTTCGCGTTTGCTTCAAATCCACGCGAGTTTCTCCTCTTTACGTTGATGCTTGATCATTCAGATGTAGCTCAAATTTTGAAATTAGATTACTATTTGAAAATTTAACAAAAATATAAACGCTTCTTTGGATTAGATTTACTTAACTAGATGAAGATAAATCATTAAAGCCCAAAACCATATTTTTGCTAGAGCGATATTTGCAATAATGATTTCCGGGATTCCTAACATGAGCCTATTAAGATAACAGATTAAGCTATTTGATTCTCTTTTACTTGCTGACTGACTTGTTGTAACCTTCACATTTCTTGCTGAGATCTTTAAGTCTCTGAGTGAGCCCTCTTGGCCACCACCAACCTTACTTTTTAGAGAATCTTGTTCCTATGTTGTAATACTTGAATGGTTTCTCGAATAGGTACAAGCCATGAATAGTGTCTAAGTCATTGCCAAATTTTTTTATATTTCGAAGTAAGATATTATAAAATTACTTTTGGTTTAGCTAAAAAATTTGACAAAAATTTAAGTTGTAGTCAAAAATTAATTTTAGGCACATATTTCATGGAATCAACAATTTTTAACAACTATTAGAATACACATCTAATAATTTTTTTTTTTATCAAAATTTACGATAAATACGACTTAGTAAATAATCAAAAGGTGTTCAAAATGTGAGTTGCTAGTTCGTAGTATAATGATATTTGTACTAAGTAGTTACTTAATGATTTACATGCATATGATGTGTCAAAAAGAGAGGGGGGGGGGGATTTTTTTTTTTTTTTAAAGAAATTATTACCTAATCATGTCCACCACATCATGTGTATGTAAACCATTATGTAAACCTATTATGCATATGTAGCACAATCATTTTATTTAATACAAAAAATAAAAAATGGTTGTACTACATGTATGTAATGATTTACATAAACATGATGTGAAATATGATTGCGTTAGAATTTCTTTAACCAACAAACTTCCCACTCTCTTTATACACCTCATTTGTATGTAAGCTATTACGTAACTCGTTATGCACAAGTAGCATTATTAAAAAAAAAAAAACTTCTCCACTCTCTTTTATCCCCTGTTTCACAATTATTATTTCAAATTTTTAAAATTTTCATATTCATTTTTAACAACACATTAACACAATAAAATATTTTGCACGTAAACTCCAAGTTTTTCTTACTTTTTAACTACACATTCTCAAAAAAATTACTATTTAAAACTTCATTTTCTCAAAATAATGGAGCTTTGAACGATAAGAAAAAAATGATAGAATCCAATCAATTAGGAAACTCTTTAACCTAAGAACGTCATAATTTGCCTTCCCACTTGTATCATCCTATTGAGATAGATATTCACTTCTAAGTGGGGAAATCGTGACGGGACGGAGAGGATGATTGTTGAAAGACGAAGCAGCACAAGCTGAGCAATGGAGAAATGATCTAGCATCTGACTCGTCAATCCAACCCATTTATGATTGTACAACAGAAGAGCCTAGAAGATTGCATGATCAATGATCTATTTTGCATTGCACATGGATTCTGTTATATGAGAGAATATTCTCTCTGAAATGATTATTTTTGTAATTGAATTTCTTTCTCCCAGCTCTCACGTGAAGTGTATATATAATGTAATCTGAATTGTATATAATAATGTGAAGCAGATTTATAGCCATTGTTGTTTTATAATTTTCTTCTATTTCAAAATTTACATGGTATCAGAGCCTTATGGCGAAATCAGTTAATGAATCCTCAAATCTTCTACCAAACACCAATCAAACTCAAAATAACAACTCAGCATTTCATGATCCAACGCATTTCAGTAGCCCCTATTACATTGGCAGCAACGATGGTACTAGAGCCATTCTGGCCACACATATACTGGATGCAAACAACTGCCATTCTTGGCCAGGTCAATGAAGAGACCACTTAGGATAAAGAATAAATTGGGATTTATAGATGGGAACCTTTGTGAGCCACATGACCTAAACGATCCACTGATGGAGTACTGGCTTAGGTGCAATGATATTGTGCTCACTTGGCTTCAAAATACCATGGTTGTAGACATCAAATACAACACTACATATGCTGAGACTGCACATTAGCTATGGCTGGAGTTGGAAAAGCGGTTTGCTCAACAGAATGCACCTAGAATTTTTGAGATCAAGCAGGCCATTACAATATTGGCCCAAAATTAGGATGCTGTGAGTGTATATTTTTCTAAGTTCAAAACTCTTCTTGATGAATTATTAAACTATGAGTCCATCCTTAATTGTACGTGTGGAGGTCTGAAAGTGGTAGTTGAACATCAGAATCGTGACTGGGTGATGAAATTCTTAATGGGATTTGATGAATCTTACAAAGCAATTAAGGCTCAAGTTCTTTTGAACAAACCCTTTCCTTCCCTAAATGAAGTTTATTCCATAATTCAACAAGAAGAGAAAAGAAGACAGATCTCAAATGATAGCTCTATCAGTGAGACGATGTCATTGCTGGCTAAAGGCAATTTTAGAGATAATGGCAGGTGGAACTCTTCGTCACAAACGAAAGATAGGTATTATTGTACCTTCTGTAAAGTTGCAGGCCACTCACTTGAAAGATGCCTCAAAGATCCTAACAAGCCTGTATGCTCATACTGTAAGATGCCAGGACACACTGCAAGTAAATGTTTCAAGCTGCATGGTTACCCATCAGGTCACAAACTTGAAGGCAAGAACATATACACACTAGTAGCAAATCAGGTTTCCATTTTAGTGCCTATGAATCAGGAATAGCAGACTAATAAAACCAATGTATCTTTCACTTAAGAGGAGTACTCTCACTTGATGGCCATTCTCAAATCATCAACGAATCCAAATTTGGGTCCTTCAGCAAATTAGGTGCAAAGCATTGTTGTTTCAAGTTCTAACAATGCTCTTCCAAAAATTTCTGGTATATCACTTTGTTCATCTACTCTTAACATTGCAAATACCAATAATCCTACAGTTCCTTGGATTCTAGATACATGGGCAATAGATCATATGATATGTAGCCCATTATATTTTTCCTCTGTCAAATCCCAAGTCACCTGCTCATTAACTTTATCAAATGGAGCTGTTGTCCCAGTAACTCATGTTGGCACTGCTCATGTCACAGACACATTAATTCTCCATGATGTGTTATGTGTTCCTTCATTTTCCTTTAATATTATATCTGTTAGAAAACTCACTCAGGCACTGAACTATTGTGTTGTTTTTCTTCCTGAAGTTTGCTTCAAACATGACCCTTCGACTTAGATAACGACTGAAATAGGTGAAGTAAAGTCTGGTCTATATCATATCCTGCCTTCAACAATCTCTCCTATGGCCCTTCAAGAAAGTTTGTTTCATCTAACTACCATATCTCCCATTTCAGCCTCCGTTATCAATCATACTGAGGAGTTTGATCTTTGGCATTACAGAATGGGACATCCATCCCATTTTGCCCTTACTTTTGAAGATAAGATACCTAAGTTAGCTTCCCATAACAAACCTTGTTCTGTATGATGTACTTTAATATATATGCTCAAATTGAAATATGAAGCCACCAATGCTTTACAAAGTTTGTGTAAACTGATAGAAACTTAATTCCAATCCAAAATCAAAGTCATCTGTAGTGACAATGGGGGGAATTCATCATGAAGAAATTTTACCTTAAAAGGGGCATTATCCATCAGAAAACATAATGTTGAAATCCCTCAACAAAATGCCATCGTTGAGAAGAAATATCAGCATATTTTAAATGTTGCAAGGGCCTTAAGATTTTAAAGTGGTGTTTCATTAAGATACTGGAATGATTGTGTTTTGACTGCTGTTTATCTGATTAACAGAACTCCTTCAGCGTTTATAAACCACAAAAGCCCCTTTGAGATGTTATTTTAGACCAAACCTACATATTCTCATCTCAAGGTGTTCGGATGCCTTGCTTTTGCCACAACTTCCACAAATGGCAGACACAAATTTGATTCTAGAGCTAGGAGATACATTTTTCTAGGCTATCCTTGTGCTAATAAGGGTTGCAAACTCCTTGATTTGGAAACAAATAAAGTTTTCATATCAAGAAATGTTGTTTTTCATGAAACAATCTTTCCATGCAAAGAAACTAAAGTCACTAACATACATGTCCCACCAAATCCTACTGATTTGTGCTTTCCTCAAAATCCCGTCATCTCTATTCCAACTAACATTTTCAAAGAACAAGAAAATCAATCTACAAATGCTCCCAATCCCACAGAAAATACACAACAAATCTGCACAACTGACCCTCAATTTAATCAAACTAGACAACAGCCAAACCAATGTTTATCTGATAGAGAAAACAACCAAACCATACCTCACTTACCTAGAAGATCTACCAAAATTAGGAGAGCTCCACCACGCCTGCAGGATTTTATATGTCAGCAGGCTACTTCACTTCCCCCATTGCAGGCATTGGACAAGAAAGAGGGCTCTGTTTCCTCATGTAATCCCTATCCCATCAACTTTAGTATGTCATGTGATAAGTTATCCATTTTTCATAAAGCCTTTGTCTTTTTAATCACTACAAAAAATGAACCTAGAACTTACCAAGAAGCTGTGAAATCCCCTGAATGGTGTGAGGCCATGAAAAATGAGATTATGGCTCTTGAGTTGAATGATACATGGGTCATAGTCGATCTGCCACTTGATAAGAATGCAATAGAGTGTAAATGGGTTTACAAAATCAAGTTTAATGCTGATGGAAGTGTAGAAAGATACAAAGCTAGGCTGGTAGCAAATGGATACACTCAACAAAAAGGTTTGGATTACCATGAAACCTTCTCACCGGTGACAAAACTTGTTACTGTTTGAACCTTACTCGCCATTGCAGCCATAAAGGGTTGGTTCCTATATCAATTAGATGTAAACAATACTTTCTTACATGAAGATTTGGATGAGGAAGTATATATAGAGCTGCCTCCAGGTTATAATAATGCTAGTGGTTCAAAAATATGTAAGCTTCACAAGAGCTTATATGGACTCAAGCAAGCTTCACGACAATGGTATTCAAAGTTGTCTAATTTTATTCTTCAGCATGGTTTTACTCAATCTAAGGCAGACTATAGCTTGTTTGTTAAGTCTACTCAAAACTCCTTCATGTCTGTTTCGGTCTATGTTGATGATATAATTATGGCTGAAAATTGTTTGGAAACTATCAACAATCTCAAGGTAGCACTTGATGCCTAGTTCAAAATCAAAGATTTGGGTAAGTTAAAGTATTTTCTAGGCATTGAGGTGGCTAGATCAAAATAAGGAACACATATTTGCCAAAGAACGTATACCCTGGACATTTTAGCTGATTCATGAACCATATGATCAACACTAGCCAAGGTACCCCTTGATCAAAACATCAAATTATCTAAAGGGAAAGGAGAACTACATGCTGATCCATCTATCTACAAAAGGCTGATTGGACATTATTGTATTTGACCATAACCAGGCCAGATATATCCTACTCAATTTAGCTCTTAAGTAAATATATGGATCAGGATACCTCATCTCAATGCAGCACATAAAGTACAGAGGTACCTTAAGAGAGCTCCAAGGCAGGGTTTATTCTATTCATCTACTTCTGAACTGCAGCTAAAAGGGTACTCAGATTTGGATTGGGAAAGCTGTCCAGACACCAAAAGGTCTGTAACTGGCTATTGTGTGTTCATTGGATCATCTCTAATATCCTGGAAATAAAAGAAGCAAAATGTAGTATCACGATCTTCCTCTGAAGCCGAGTATAGAGCAATGGCAAGTCCTATGTTTCACGAGATAACTAACCATATAGAGATTGATTGTCATCTCATTCGGGATAAGATACAAGCTGGAAGCATTGTTACTGAATATGTGCATACTAGTTCTGAAGTTGCAGACATTCTAACTAAAGCTTTGAAATCTTCAAGTTTCTATTTTCACATGGACAAGATGGGAGTAACAGATATCTACTCTCCACCTTGCGGGCGATTGTTGAAAGACGAGCATCACAAGTTGAGCAATGGAGAAATGATCTGGCATTTGACTCATCAATCCAAGCTACATCAGCACCCATTGGTGATTGTACAATAGAAAAGCCTAGAAGATTGCATGATCAATGATCTGATTTACATTGCACATGGATTATGTTATAGGAGAGAATATTTTCTCTGAAATGATTATTTTTGTAACTAAATTTCTTTCTCTCAGCTCTCATGTGAAGTGTGTATATAGCGTCTGTTTGCCAGCCATTTTTCGAAGTGAAATAAATTTACACAACAGTAAAAAATTATAAACAATTGGCTAGAGTCTGACAACAAGATTCCCAATTTCAAACATTTCATCCACATATTTCCATTTTCACCCCTCACGGTAAACCAATTATTTATAAAATTCATGCAAAGTCTGACACCCTAATTCTGCCTTTTCAGAGACTAACTGTACCTCCTTTCCCATTGTCATTATTATCCTCATTCCTCACTTCACCTAACCCTTGAATATGGGTTATATTACTCAACCAGTCAACGGCTACTTGTAAAATTTCTTCAACATACTCTTTGCATTTTTGACTACAATTTCCTTTAACTTATCTGACGTCGACTTTTGTATTCTGTCTTTGCATTTCCAAAATTTTGATTCTCCTTGGTGGAACCGTATACATTTCAACATCAAGTAATGTTTGAATTATACGACAATTTTTGTAGCTCTCGAAATCGTAAACATTTATCAAACAATCCAAAACATGAAAACAAGGCTTTTTTTTTTATTTCCAAATACTGAAACCATAAACATCCAACATGGAAGAAGTTACCCAATTTATCACACTACCGTAGTTCGTGCGCCATATAATCACGCAATTGCTCCCATGGCAAATCTTCCTCCGCCATTGCATCAACTTCTGCTGCCGCTTCGTCCTCCTCCGATGGGAGGTCTATTTCTACTTCGTCATCACTTTGCTGCTCCGCTCTACGAAATGCTTCGTCAGTACTGCCGTTACGCCTCAAATAATTATGCACCGCCATCGTCGCAACAACAACAGCTGTTTGCACAGGAAACGCGTAGCTCTGCATACGGTCAAGAATTTTCCATCGCTGTTTCAATACTCCAAATGACCTCTCGATCACATTCCTATACGACGAGTGATAAAAATTGAATCGTTCTCGTGCATTGCGAAATCTTCGTCATCTACCCGTCGGCACCGTACGGAACTCCTGAAAATGATATCGAATATTCGATCCTTTGTACGGTGCCATATAACCCGATCGGTGCGCAAATCCAGAGTCAACAAGATAGTACTTCCCAGGAGCAGGAACGGGAAAATTAATATCCGGATTATGTATCGCGTTAGCCAAAATGCGACTATCGTGCGTGTTCCCTGTATACCCTGGAAGCACGAAAGTGAAGCATAGGTTAAAATCGCATGCTGCAAGCACGTTCTGCGTTGGAAATCCTTTACGCCCTCTGAAATTCTCTCGCTCGTGACGCGGTAAGACGGCCCTCACGTGCATTCCATCAATGGCTCCAATACAGTCCTGATCACCAGTCAGACGTTAATATGTTTCACGTATTTGAAAAGAATGTAGCATTGTGACGACAAAATAATGACACATATTAGCACATAAGAGTAATAGATTCAAAGTCGTCACCTGGAACAATGGGTAGTCAACAGGGTCCGGATGATGATGTCCGACTCCGTAATTGTATTGTGGGTCGGGCTTGATAACATTTCTAGCGAATGTGACAACACTCGAAGCACTACTTTGAAATGGTGGGAGATCGTCTGCAACGAATGGCCAAAAAGTGTTTGCACCTGTCTGTATCCTTTCCCGTGTGCTAGGACGCACAGAAACATTCCAACCTGTTCGTACACATCGATATGAACACTACTTTGGAGACCATACTCGTCGCGGAGCATGTGCGTGAAAGACGTGAACATACGTGGGTACATCCGAAACTCTTGAAAACACGTTTGTGGATATGCATGCAGATTTTGTAGCATGAAGAGATGTCCGCTTCGTACATAAGGAAATTGAAATCTTGGTTCGTTTGATCGATGCAAATAATCACGAACTACAGCTTCGGAAATGCGACAATATCCAAGCCACGTTTCGATGTCCTCTTCGAGTTGTTGCACAACAACCTCGTCATCCGAAGTATCCGACACATCGGAGTTTGGTTCCAAGTTGCAATGCCGGAAACGATATTGTGACATGGGTGCTTTCGATAATGCACTAAGGAAACAATTACTTTACTGATAGGAATATGTTTTTTGTAAAGGGGGTTGCAAAAGGTGTTTTTGGTGTTCGGATAGCTTCATTTCAATGAAATGTTCTAAGTCCTAAACTTGTATATATATTGGCCATTCATAGTGTTGTTCCCTCCATGAAAAGACAATTGCAGGGAATCAATTCACGTGTTAGATTTTTTTCCACGAAACGATTCGTGAGAGGAAAAGGTGATAGAAATGATGGATCAACTACTGAAATTTCCCATGCCCTAGTACAAGTGTGACATAGGGGTGAATGCCAAAACATGCAAAAAATAGTACGTGAACAGGTTTTGTTGTACCAACAATATATAAAAACCAACAACAAATCTTTGGAACAGTCTGACATAAAACTCATGATGCAACAGTTAGAACAACAACTACTGAAAAAACACAACAATTGCACACAAACGAAATAACACCAAAATGAACAACTAACAAAGCAAATGTAAATTCGCAACCGGTCAAATAATCGACTACCCATCAAAAGGAAGACGACGTGATGCACCGCCTTTACGTTCCTTGTAGTCGTCATAGGACCACTTCAACCAACGCATTTTCGTCCCCTCGTCTTTTGCAGCCTTCCATATGTCCCTATTTCCACGAATGCCTAGGAACGATAGGGCGAACATGAAAAGATCGCTGGTCCTATCGACAAGTCCAGTAGCATCGATCTCCGCGATGCAGTCCTCGACCGAAAGATCGTTTGAACTATGTCTCCGAGTGAACGACTGTAGTTATGCGGACAAGTCAGCCATTCGATCTACTGACGTTGAGATAGCTCGTGCTCCATATTTTTTTTTGCCCTTTTCCGAACGCGATGTGGACTTATGCTTGCTACCACTTCGCCTGCTCGATCGTGACTTACGTGCAGTTGAATTTCCAATTTCTGGTTCATCACTGGACGAACTACTTTCAAGAGGTACTGGCAATCGATCAGCTACTTGGTTGCTCACATCATCTTCATGCACGTCGAACCCACGTCGTGACAACTTGGTCGGGGTGAAGGCATACTTGCTAGAATCGAAGGTGTCACCAAACAGACGACTGTACCGATCATAAATTTCTCCCACGTCCTTATTTCGAAACCTCTCATACTTGGGGTTCTCCTGCGTAACACAAATGACAAAACAATTGTTCATGTACCTATTGGAAAAACACAACACTGACCACGTGTTTCAGACGAACGAGTGCACGACACAATATAGTCCATGATGCATTCAGTGGTCCAATATAATCAAAACAATTCAATGACAGACTCAAAACAGAATCAACATACATATGAACTCGAAGACATGCAACCATACTATCAAACGTGTGCAATGCTCGTATTAACAAACGAAAATTGTTATTAACCTCTCGCATGTGTAGAAACTGAGAAATCAGTAGCAGTCCTATTGGCGTGCATTTTTTACTAATCAGTTTATGCACAACAAAAATTGTTATTAACAAACAATGGGTGAACAGATACATATGTTTCGTATCAACAGAACTGGAATGAATATTTTTAACCTTGATTTTACGATCCCACCACTCGTCATCAGCCACAATGCGATTACCGGCAGTTCGATCGTACTCCACGCCTGTGCAACGCAGTAGTTCGAACAACAACTTGTGATCGAGACGCATTTGCTGCAGGTGATTTCTCAGTTGGGAGATTGTCCAATTCTTGTTTGCCTTTTGGTTGAAAAGGGAAAGAATACGGTCCCAGCCAGCCTTTGTGAAGCACTTGCCGTGACGATGACCTTCTGCTATAGCCAATTCACATGCAGCCATGAAAATTTGATGCTCCTTTACTGCCCATTTGGCCATTCTACGAATCGGCTCCTCCGGTTGCGAATCGATATGGGCTTCTCGTGGGAGTTGAGATGGGGCGGCTGTTGTGTAGCTCTGGAACATGAAAAAGGGCAGATGATTAGAGATGAAATCAAAGAGGTGGAAACAATAATTGGACAGAGACACTGAGGAAAAAACGTTGTCGTTACCATGTGATGTGGATAGTTATAGTGATGCCCGGGGAAGCCGTCCATTTTGACGAAATCAACTCGTAGCTTGATGTCGGTGGAGGATCTATACACAACCAGTCGGATACGTAGTGAATAAATCTGGTGGAAAGAATGCGGGAAAACCAGTAAGTACATATATAATACAAGGGAAATAGATAAAAAAAAGGTAAGGGACACTGTACTACTGCCGGAGATTGAGTATTTCCGGCAACACGTCTTCGTCGTCGGAATCGATAAAACTTTACGACGCAGCTCTTAAATCTTTTATATGTGAACGTTTTGGGGAAGCAGATCTTCGCTAAATGAAGATCTATGTTGTATTATTTCTCCTTCTCCGTCCGGGTCTGGCTGAACGTGAAATGCACAGTGCGTGTTGAGGAGAGAGGCTTGGTTTGGAGATGTGATGTGATGTGGTTGGTGGTGGGGTTGAATGAGGGTTAGGTGAATTTTTCCACGTACAGGGGTGTAAGTGGAAATATGTGGATGAAATGTTTAAAATTGGGAATCTTGTTGTCAGACTCTAGCCAATTGTTTATAATTTTTTACTGTTGTGTAAATTCATTTCACTTCGAAAAATGGCCGGCAAACAGATGCATAATGTAATATGAATTGTATACAATAATGTGAAGCAGATTTACAGCCATTATTGTTTTATAATTTTCTTCTATCTCAAAATTTACAATGATTCCCTTTTGATTTGGTGCCATTGCCATCCCAAAAGTGAGACCCGAAAAAAAAAAAAAAAAAAAAAGAAAAAAAAAAAAAGAAAAGAAAAGGAGGAGCATAGTCAAATGTTGACAGCTGATGGAAACCCTAACCCCTATAAAATACCCCCAATTACAAAACCCCAACTGCAAAATCTCCCTCCCATTTGCCGCACATTTCCCCATTTCCATACTCAGTATCCCGCCATAAAATACACACCCAGAGAAGCAAGTCAGTTTTCTGAATGGATCAAGATCAGCAATGGCTAATTAACTGTTTGAGTGCCTCTCTCGATCCCAACCATCAAGTCCGATCGTTCGCCGAAACTTCGCTCCAACAAGCGTCGCTTCAGCCAGGTCCGTCTGTTGAGTTTTTAATACTGCATATGGATGTACATTTGGGAATTGAAGTTTGATTTTCTTTTTGTTACTTGCCAAATGATTTTAATTTGATTTTCTTTATAACTTCGAGTATATACTTTCACATATTTTTGTAGCTATGTTGAATTTTTGTTTTGTACTACATATTCGATTTACATTTGGGGGTTGAAGTTTGATCTTCCTCTTGTTATGTAATAAATAAGTTGAATTTGAGAAAATTGACTTGATTGTGTTGTTTATGACCTTTAAGGTAAAGTGGGAATCAGCAAGATGAAGCTCAAAATCTCTTTCTATGTATTTGAATCTTCATTTGTGAACTGAAATTGATTTTAATGTTTTAATTTCTGTATCTCTGCATGACAATTGAATATTAATGTCGTGGTTGAACTTCAATTTCACACCCCAAACTCAGTTAATCAGCAAGAATAGATCAGAAAATGAAAGGAAATCAGTACCCAATATATTGACTGCAATAATGAAGAACAATGACGCCAACTAACAATGAAGAAGAAGACTAAAGAGAATTAAAGAGGAAATGAAACAATCACACTAATCATTCACGCCATTCCTCTCTTTCTTCTGGCAGTTATAACAGAAAGTATAAAACCTGAAAGGAGCGAAAATGTGTTTTTCTCTTACAATTTAGAATTTAACCAAACGACACCGTTCCCTAATTTGAATTTCCGTTAAAAACCATTAGCTGTTTCTCCCTCCTTCTGCCTTCTTTGTTCTGTTATCTCCTTTTTCTCTTCAGCCCCCATTACAACTGGACTCCTTGCTTCTCCTCGTAACATCCCTCTCCCTTAGGATAACCTTGTCCCCAAGGTTCAAATGTTGGGAACTTTTCTCGCACTCCATCTGCGTTTTCCTAGGTAGCATCGTCTGTACTGGTTCCTTGCTAGTACACTACCCATTGGCTGATGGCTTGACCATTTTTCTTAACCATTCTCGTAGACAGAATTCGTAGTGGTTGTCTTTATCTTCCCAACCTTTGTATTGTTCTGGAAGTGCATAGGTTGGAACCTTTTTCTCCCTAATTTTTTTTCTTCAACAAAGAGACGTAAAAAATAGGGTGGATTTGAGCTTTAGCTGGCAATTCCAGTTTATAGGCTACTTTCCCAAATTTTTGTATCACCATGTAATGCCCGTAGTATTTCGCAGTCAGTTTCTTGGTTGTTCGTTTAGCCACATTCTGTTGAGCATAAGGATGAAATTTGAGGTATAACAAATCCCCTAGTTGGAATTCCCTTTCAGTCCTATGGTTGTCTGTATAATGATTCATTCTGGCTTTGGCCTGTGCCAGGTTTTCTGGTAGAACTTGGTCCATTTTATGCATTTCCTGCAGTAATTTCTCCACTGCTGCTACATTAATCTACTGATAGGGTCTCAATGCCACTGTTCAGCCAAACCGATTCATTTACTCCACTGCTTAGGTTTCTTATAAACCATGCACCGCAGATACATCTCAAGACATTGATTTTGTCTCTTTGTTTGTGGGTGGTAAGCAGAGCTCAATTGCAATTTGGCCCCCATTTGTTTGAACTACTCCTGCCAAAATTCGCTTGTGAAGATCTTATCTCTATTTATGACAATACTTTGTGGCATGCCATGTACTTTGTAGATGTTATCCAAAAACAACTTTGATATAGTTGTAGCTGAGAATGGATGTGCTAGTGGTAGGAAGTGTGCATACTCGGTAAACCTATCCACCACAACCAGTATGACATTCTTAGCTCCAGAAGTAGGTAACACCTCAATAAAGTCCATGGAGATATGACTCTAGGCATACTATGGTTCTGGCAATAGCCGCAACAATCTAAGGTATGCCACATGTTCACTATTGCACCTCTGGCATTTGTTACATTCTAGAACTTCTTTTTTAATGTCTTTAAGCATCCAAGCTTGAAAAAATGTTGCTTAGCTCTGTGGATGCTGGCTTGGACTCCGGAGTGTCCTCCTTGTGAAGAATGAATTGCCCTAATCAACTTCTTCCTCACTTCTCCTCTAGAGCTAATGTAAAGTTTTGATTTATATTTCAGGAGTCCATTCCTATAAGTGTAGTTTGGTACTGCCTTGTCATTGAGCAGCAATGCAGTATCTTATTTTTAGCTTCTTCATCTCCTTGGCTGTCAATTACTTCTTGAATCCAAATTGGGGTTATTGTGGTGATTGTCAAGCACTCTATTTCCTTGACTTCTCTTCTGGATAGTACATCTGCCACTTTATTATTCACCCCCTTTTTGTATTGTATTTCATAGTTATGCCTTAAAATCTTTGTTAACCACTTTTGCTGTAATAGAATGATAATTCTTTGCTCCATCAGGGATTTAACTTAAGTCTCTCATATGATGGAGGTCTTGGGTTCGAATCCTGGGAGACGCGTCAGAAAGCCTTAAGGGGTAAGATGGGCCTAGGCTTTTTCAAAGCGGACAGTGCGTATGATATGATAACGGCTCCGGCGCGAGATCGTTACAAAAACCAGGATTCAACTTAAATCTCCCATATGATGGAGGTCTTGGGTGTAAGATATGATGACGGCTCCGGCGCGAGGTCGGGAACGACCCGACCTTGCGCCGCAGCTGTCATCATATCATACGTACTGTCCACTTTGGAAGAGCTTATGCCCATCTTACCCCTCACAATTTCCTGACACGTCCCACGGGATTCGAACCTAAGACCTCCATCATATGGGAGATTTAAGTTTTATGATGGAGGTCTTGGGTTCGAATCTTGGGGGATGCGTCAGAAAGCTGTGAGGGGTAAGATGGGCCTAGACTCTCCCAAAGCGGATAATACGTACGATATGATGACGTTTGTGGCGCAAGGTCGGCTTTTTTTGAAACGACCCGACCCGACCTCGCGCCAGAGCAGTCATCATATCGTACGTACTGTCCGATTTGGGAGAGCTTAGGCCCATCTTGCCCCTTAAGGCTTTCTGACGCGGCTCCCAGGATTCGAACTCAAGACCTCCATCATATGAGAGACTTAAGTTGAAATTCGTGAGGGGTAAGATGGGCCTAGGCTCTTCCAAAGCGGACAGTACGTACGATATGATGACGGCTCCGGCACGAGGTCAGGTAGTTACATCAAGTGATTGATGGTCTGTTTTTATGATGAAATGGTGTCCCTCTAGGTAGTGCCCCCACTTTCCCACAACTATCACCAAAGTTAGTAGCTCTTTTTCATAGATGGACAAGCCCAAGTTTCTACTTTTGATACCTTTACTCAGGTAGGCTATAGGTCTTTTATTGTGCATCAGTACAACTCCCATTTCTCCATGACATGCATCAGTGTCAATGATAAAAGGTATAGTGAAGTCTAGTAAAGCCAACACAGGTGTAGTGCTTATAGAAATTTTCAATTCCTAGAATGCTAGTTTAACAGCCTCATTCCAATTCAATTTCTCCTTCCTCATTACATTAGTCAAGGGTCTGGCCATGGATCCATATCCTTTTACAAATCTCTTGTAATACCCTATCAATCCCAAGAACCCTCTCAACTATTTGACATTGACTGGTCTAGGCCATTCATGCATTGCAGCCACCTTAGAAGAATCAACAGCTACTCCTTCTGTAGGGATGGCATGTCCCTAAAATAACATTTGCTTCCTTTAGCATATAGTTGATGTCTTCTTAGGAGGTCAAGGACCACAGCTGCATGCTCACCGTGAGTTCTCAAATTAGTGTTGTAGATCAGGATGTCATAAAAAAATACCAAAACAAACTTCCTGAATTGCTTTTTAAATACTTAATATATCAAAAATTGGAATGTGGCTGGAGCATTAGTAAAGCCCAAAGGGAAGCACTCTGAATTCATAGAGGCCTTCATGTGTCTTGAAGGCTGTTTTATGAATATCGTCCTTTGCAACTCTGGTTTGGTGGTACCTTGACCTCAAGTCTATTTTTGTGAACCACCTTGCTCACTTCAACTCATCTAATAGTTCTTCAATTAATGGCATAGGGTATTTTTGTCTTTAATGGTGAGGCTATTAAGCTGCCTATAGTCCACACAAAACCTCCATGTCCCAACATTTTTCTTGACTAAAAGCACAGGAGAGGCTTAAGGGCTGTTACTTGGCCGAATGATTCCACTTTCTTTCATCTCTTTGACTATCCTTTCAATATCTATTTTATGTATGTAGGGACATCCGTATGGCCTAATTTTAAAAGGCCGTGCTCCCTCCTTACGTGGTATATGGTGATCATTAAACCTGGGAGGTGGCAATCGTTTTGGTTCTGAGAAAACTATGGAAAACTTGTTCACCATAGCCTGTCCTTTAGCTGGTACAAGCTCTTGCTCCTCATTGTCGACAGTAATTTGAGCTATCACTCCATAGGTTTGATTCGTGAACCAACACCTTTCTTCAACCTCAATCATCATATTAAATTCTTCCTTGATTGTCTCACTGTTTAGCTCCATTTACGTGCCCTCATGAGTGAATTTAATGCTTTCCTTACAAAAACCAAACAGTACACGGCTGAATTGATTTAGCCAATCTAACCTAAGTACCATATCATTTCCTCCTAGCTTAAATACCTTCAAATGATATTGGAACTCTAGATCCCGCATCCTCCATATTAATGGGTTACAGACAGCATTGCTAATCCACAATCCCCTCCTGCCACTGTTACTGATGTGAGTTTAACTTCTTGCTTCTTTCAGTTGATACTTTTGGCCAGTTGTTCATCAATGAAGCTGTGGGTACTCCAACTGCCAATCAATATAGACACTCTTCTCCCCTTGATCATTCCTAGGAGCCTGATAGTTCTCGTCCTATCGCTGCCCATCAGGGTATGAATTGAAATTTTCATCACCTCTTCTGGGTCCTCCTTCATTCTCTGCTCCTTTTCATTCTTGGGCATGTTATCAGTTTCTCCCGTCTTCCTCATCCACCAATATAAAGTTTAACATCCGGTTTCGACATACATGATAACGTATATACTTCTCATCACATTTGCAGCAAAGTCCCAATTCTCCTTTGGTTTGGAAGTCGGTAATGGCCTTAAATTTTAGCGGGTTAGTAGGATTTCTTTAGTTTGGTTCTGAATGAGGAGTGGTTTTAGTGGTGGTTTCACCTGGTTTATTGTTGGGATGAGTCCATTTGGTTGGTTGGTATGACTTGAATGGTTTGTTTCCTCTGTTGAAGGCTGTGACGGTGTTATCTTATAGGAAGGATATTTCAAAGGTTTTAGCTAGAGATGCGGGTTTAATGATTTTAACCATGGATTTGATCTCTTCCTTTAGGCCACTGGTAAAGAAAGAGAAGTAATAGGATTCAGGTAAGTGGGGGTAAAGACAGCATCACCTGAGATTTTAACTCTTCAAATTGCTCTTGATATTCAGTAATTGATCCCTTCTGCCTCAGTTTGCTAAAAACATCAATCACCTCTTCAGCTGTGTTTTCAGCGAACCTCGTATTCAGTGGAAAAGGATTCACAACCTGCATCTGGGTTGCTGGTGATGAACCAATGAAACCATATATCTGCCTTCCCTTACAAGTACATCTTTGCTATACCTATTCTCATTTCATTAGGTACTTGATGCATCTGAAAATACTCTCGAGCCTTTCTCAGCCACTCCTGGGGCATTAAAATAGGGAAAATCAATCTTAGAAATTTTAGTGTTTAGCTTCTACTCACCTCTACCATTCCCCTGAGTTGAAGAATTTCCTACCCCAGAGCTCTGTGTCCTATCAACTAGAATAGGAGTCATAGTGAAGAAGGAGGAGGAGGAGGAGGAGAGAAGAAAGAGAATTAGAGAGGAAATGAAACAATCACACTAATCATTCACGCCATTCCTCTCTTTCTTCTGGTGGTTATAACAGGAAGCATAAAACGTGAATGAAGAAAAACATGTTTATCTTTTACAATTTAGAATTTAACCAAACGATGCTGTTCCCTAATTTGAATTTCCTTTAAAAGCTACTAGCTGTTTCTCCTTCTTCTTCTGCCTTCTTTGTTCTGTTATCTCTTTTTCTCTTCAGCCCCCATTCTAACTGGACTCCTTGCTTCCTCTCATAACAATTAAGTTGATTTTTAAAGTTTTTTTTTGATTATTTATACTTACACGACCATTTGGGAAATGGAATGTTTTTTCTATTTAAAAAAGAATCTCTCTTTTCAAATGTTTAGTATCTACTGATTTATTTAAGAAATGGAATTGAAATATGTTTTGGAATTTCTTGAAAAGGTTTTGGAGTGGCTTTAGCTAGCGTTGGTGCGAACAGGGAGCTCCCAAATGGATTGAGGCAGATATCCTTTGTATTGTTACTGATTTTAAAGAAAGTTTTGGCTTATATTTGCTGCATTGATAATTGACTTTTTCATTTGATTTCTGTCTTGTGGGAATTAACATACATTTACTTAGCGGTGGTTCTGCTAAAGCAGTTTATTAAGAAACACTGGAATGAGGACGAGGAAGACTTTGAGCATCCTGTGGCTTCGACTGATGAAAAGGTCTTTTCTTGACTTTGTTTAGATTGCAGATACGTCACAACTGTTACATTCTGATAAATTTAGTGCCTCCTTTATCTAAAGATTGTGACTATGAATTCCTTTTTAGTTTTCAAAAGTGACCAACTTGAGGTTGTATATTCTTTAAGGCCAAATATTCTTATTAGGATTTGTTTCTAACTAATACACAATTAGTTAGTGTAGTATGTAATTTATTTGAATCAGAAATGTATGTGCTGCATATTCCTAACGGGAATGATGTAGTTACTGAAGGAGGTAATAACTAAAGAATGCTATACTGACCTAATCTATTTCTTTTTAATTTTATCAGGCATCAATACGTAGATTGCTTCTATCATCATTAGATGATCCTTACAAGAAAATCTGTACAGCAGTTAGTGTAGCTGTGGCATCAATTGCACAATACGATTGGCCAGATGATTGGCCTGAGCTAATGCCTTTCCTTCTAAGTTTGATCAACGACCAAACTAAAAAGAATGCTGGTTAGTGCTTGTTTCACTTTATGATGCCATTGATAGGCCAGAAGATACCTGTTTGACTGGGTTGTTATTGTAGCAGGAATTAGCCTTTGATTATGTAACCTCGGTGAGATTTTTGTATTGATGACTATCTTCCCTGAGATGACATTAATTGTCACTGTTGAATGATGCAGTTCATGGGGCTTTAAGATGCTTAGCTCTTATTTCTTCAGACATGGATGATAAGCTGGTTCCAGAAATTGTGCCTGTTCTGTTCCCATGTTTGCACCTAATTGTGTCATCCCCTCAGGTTAGCTTTGTTTACCACCTTGACTTCCTTTTACCATTATATAAATTTTTTTATGAGAAAATACTATGTCCTTGTCTAAAATTGTGCTGTTAAGTTGTCAAAGTGAAATATATAATGTAATATGATTCAATTTATAAGTTACCTGAAACTTACACTGATTTGTGAGAGCTGCTGATAATAAAGGTACAGAGAAGGAATTGAATCCTTCAATTAAAATTTTACAGTGACAATGGAATGCAAATATTTCATTTGATATCGAAGTATATATTAATTCTGTTAAGGAATCCTTTGACAGTTTTACTTACCTATTATCTTGTAAGAGAACATGAACAGAGGATAGTTGCTCCCTTCATAAGTTCCTCTCTCTCTTTACTTCTCATCACACACGTTTGTGTATGCACTAGTATTGGGAGCAAAAGAAGATCTTGGATTAGGAAGTGGTTGGACTTGATGAAAATCACATCAATAGCTAATTGATTCACATTCTACTTTCTCTTGTGTCTTCTTTTGGAGGCAGTACAAAATATTATTTTTCCTGAAGAACAAATATCTTTTCATGCCTCGAGACATGGGTTCTCGACATAGGTAAATTACTTAATCGAAGCACAGCTCTAGGGAGTTTGTCCTATGTTACATGGATGCAAGTGCAGATTACAATGTTGATTCATCATAACTTTTAGTAAAGAGATATGCTGGTGCAACAAATTATTCTCAGGGAACTATTCCTAATGGCTAACAGCAATAACAGGCTTCAAGTCCTCACAGATATTCAAAATGACCTTTCCGATTTCATGTGCACAGTGCAAAAAACATGTACTGCTACTATTATTTAATATACATCTTAATAATGTACTTCTTGTTTGTTCCCAACAGTAAAATATAAAGGAGAAGCATGTATACTTTCTTATGTTTTTAATTCCGTACACTGTTTTATCGGGTTGAATACACATGAGTTATTGACTTCATAGAAGTAATTGTGTAGAACAGGAGACATTCTTGGACTCACTCTCTAATCTAACTTACTTGTGGGTCGTATTTTTCAGAACTATGACACGTATCTTCGGTCAAAAGCTGTTACCATAGTTTATAACTGTACCTCCATGCTAGGGGTCATGAGTGGTGTCTATAAGGTATGCAATTATGACATCTATGATTCAGGCTAATTGGACATATTCATTCTATTACAAAAACTGATTATGAATTGCTACGTGTTATTAGACAGATACAAGTGAATTGATGCTGCCCATGCTCCAGCCTTGGATGGATCAGTTTTCTTCTATTCTAAATCATCGAGTGCCAGCTGAAGATCCTGATGACTGGAGCATTAGAATGGAGGTAACTCTTCTCTACAAATTGTCAATCATTATGCCACATGCCAATTAACTGAACTATAACAATATTTTTACTGTACCACAATCAGGTTTTGAAGTGCTTGAGTCAGTTCATTAAGAATTTCCCTGGCCTAGTTGAAACTCGGTTTATAGGTGCACACCATCAAGTTTTCAGGATGATGCTCTTATTTTTTCCTCTTTCCTTTTATGCTGATTATTTTGTCACCTTATATTTTCTTCTATTTTTGGTCCCATTTCAGTCATTGTGGGGCCATTATGGCAGACATTTGTATCATCTCTGGAAGTGTATCAGCGATCATCAATTGAAGGTGCAGAAGATCCTTACGATGGAAGATATGATTCTGATGGTGCAGAAAAAAGTCTTGAGTCGTTTGTCATCCAGGTTAATATCATATTGAATTTTGAGAGTAATACACAAACAAAGGCCATGCATCTGTGTTTTAAAGTCCTTCAAGAAATTTAGAAGTGTACTTTGTTACTTTTTTATTATATATGCAATAGTATTACATATTGTTTATGTGCCTTCTTAAAAACTTTATGCTAGGAAATTCCTCCTAAATTGTAGGAAATGTGAAACAAGTTCGAAATAATTTCAATACGTGTTTCAATATTTATAATTACATAGTTTTTCACCATCATGTTTTCTCAAAGTAAACATATATGTGCTAATGTCCCATAGATTTCCCTGTTGAGTAGAACAGCTTCCTTTTCCCTTTCTACTTGTCTCTAGTGAGTAGTATAACTTTGATTTTTTTTTTTTTTTCAATTGATGGGGAATACTGTGGAGAATTCAAATTCTATTCATTGAAACTTGAAAGGTTGGCTTGAAGTTTGGTTCCAATCTTGGAATTCTTTAGCAGTCTTGGAAAATTATGTCATGTTGATCCAAGATACCAACCTGGAGTTTGGACTATCACTTGTATATGTGATTTACTTTGTTTATATTTTTGGTGGATGAGGGCTACTGTGTGGGGGGCTGACAATTTTCCTGCTTTTATTTGGTCATGCAGTTATTTGAGTTTCTATTGACCATTGTTGGAAGCCCGAAGTTTGTGAAGGTGTGTTTTAAATCTTATCTTTGATTTTTCGTCCTTTTATTGTGGCAATACTTGGGGTACTAAATCTGGGGTTAATGATTTTTCCATGTAGGTTGTTGCAAACAATGTCAAAGAGTTGGTGTACTATACCATTGGTTTCCTTCAAATGACAGAACAACAGGTTCTTCACTCTCCCTCCCTCCTCCCTCGCTCGTGTTACATGGGAATGTGTCATTTTCTTGATAGCAACAAATTGCATACTGTTCAATATTTAGTTTTACATCCTTAACACAAAATAATCAAAGTATTGTACGTCCTGTGTGAATACTTAAAATTTTATTTCATGTGGATTGAATTTGGGCATGTTGATTTTAGATATGAAATGGGTATGGAACTTTGCTATTTAGCATGAAATTATGTAGCTTCATAAACAGGAAACGGAGGCAAAATAAAAAAAACAGTTGGGCTCCTATAAGAGCTTATGTGATGTTCTTCAGTCTCTATGCTTTGTTAATGTGTGTGATTCAAAGTTCGTCTATTTTATGCATGTTGTATCATTTCTTTCTAATAACCTCTGTCTCTGACTTCGCCTTCTGTTATAGGTAGTGAAAAGTTGGGACCAGCTGAGAAAACAACCAACCAAGATAGGGGAAACCTTCTTTTCTTTTTGTTTTTGGGGTGGGAGTGGGGATTGTTCATCTGCAGTGGGTGGGGAATAAGAAAATGGAGACATTAGAACAGTGCTGCATGCCCCAGTCTTGAGAATTCTTTTGTGCTGATTGCCATGTTACAGCTTTAGATAAATTTTGTGTAAAATTGTTTTGATGAGCACTCTTGACACATTATTTCTTTTACTGTAGAAATACGTTCTTGATAGCTTGCTATATGTTGGTGTGCTTCCGACCATCATTTTTTCTTTATCATCATTTTGACAAGCAACTTCCTTCTAGGTACATACCTGGTCTCTCGATGCTAATCAATATGTTGCTGATGAGGATGACAACACTTATAGTTGTCGTGTTTCTGGTAAGTGGTTTATGGTAATGTTGACAAAAAACCAGTTAGTCCTTGGAAGTTGCTGCTGATGGGGATTAGTTGTCGTCTTTTTCAATTATTCCAATTGGCATTCTTTGTCTTTGAAATGTTCGATTTCAGGTACCTTATTTTCTTATCAAATACCATTTCTTGCAGGTGCCCTTCTATTGGAAGAGGTCATCAGTTCATGTGGGGCGGAGGGAATACAGGCTGTAATTGACTCTGCAAAAAGACGAATTAGCGAGTCTCAACAAGGGAAAGACAGTGGTTCTCCAGGCTGGTGGAGAGTAAGTTGAAGAAAGATGCAATGACAAGTGTACAATTTAATCATTATTCCTTAAATTAGTGCTAATACGTCGTATATGAGATTATACTGTAGTGGCTTATGTCATTGTGACATGGTTACCAAATCCTACTCAAGTACGAACAACAATACACCACATATCATGACACAAGTGTCCTACCCTTCAGAAACTAAGATGATTCTCTGATATCTTATACAACTCCGAAGGCTAAGCCCTAACTACAATTCACTATCAAAGTAACAAAATGTGTCTTTTCCATATCAATTCTTTGACCTTTTAATGTATAGATTTTCTTGAAATGTGTTTTCAGTTTTTTTTATGAATAGTGTGTTCATCCTTGTTGAAGATATGAAAAAAATAATCTCTATGATATTTTTTCAATAGTGTAGGATTATTTTCCTTAGTAGTTGATTGTATAATTATTATGCAATCTTTTCTTTTAGAGTTATTTATAACCCTATAAATAGAGTCTTTTACTTTGTAATAGAAAAAAGTTTATTATATACAATTTGTAATATTCTTCACATGGTATCATAGTAGTTTCAATCCTAAACAATTAACCTTTGAATTTCGTTTCCGGCTAGCGGCCTTGAGCTGCTCGTCTGACTACCAAAGTTTTTTTTTTTTTTTTTTTTGGGCTATTGGAGTAATTAGACCAATTATTTAATTGATTTGATTTTATTGTGGAATATATAAGTTTTTTTTATTCGGAGTTGGGCATTTTCTCCTCTTAAGCTTGTTTGGAGTTTCTTCACCTTTTGGTAATCTAGAATTTGGTCCGATTTATTTGGAATTTGGTTTAATATATGTCCAGTTCATCTGGAATTTGGTCTAGTTCATTTGGAATTTAGTTTAGTATATGTCTAGTTCATTTGGAATTTGATTTGTTGTTGGTTCGGTGTATCCGAAATTTGAAATTTGCATCCAGTTTATTTGGTATTTGTCGAGTTGGAATTTGAAATTTGCGTCCACTTCATTTGGTATTTGTCGAACTGGAATTTGAAATTTGCATCCAATTAATTTGGTTTAGTAGTGGATGCGTTGGTTACTTGCAGATATGTGCGTTTCTTCTTCCTCTCCAACCGGTACTGCGATTAACTATCATCTGATTTCTCCTTCAAGTCTTGGTGATGGTTAGGTTTATAGGTTAGATTGGTGGATGATGATTTTTCATTATCATCAATTTTGAGTTATTTGTTTGGTTTGGTTGACATACAAACAATTTTGAAAATTTGATTGGATCGATTTATCTTTCAAACTCAATTTGATTGCTGCTACACCATGTTTGAGGGAGGGTGTTGAAGATATGGAAAGAATAATCTCTATGATATTTTTCCAATAGTGTAGGATTATTTTCCTAATTCCATACAAACAACTGTAGGGTTTAAACGAAGAACGTGAGAGTCATAACCAGACTTACGAACATTTGTAGATCTGACCAGAACTGAGAACTGTGAACAGTAATCGCCGGATGAACAGTACCGCGGCGGATGAACAGTACTTTTTTTTTTTAAGTAAAAGAGGCAGAGAAAAGAAAAAAAAAAAAAAGATTGAACAAATCTTATGGAATTAATCTCCCATAACCTTGCTCTGATACCATGTTGAAGTAAAAGAGTAAGAAGGCTTAACAATAGTGTTAGCATGTCCCACTATTTATAATAAGAGTTAGGAAAACCTTAGTAAACTCTAGGTATTACATAAAGGACCTAAATACCCTTTAACAGTTGATTATATAATTATTATGCAATCTTTCCTTTTAGAGTTATTTATAGCCCTTTAAATAGAGTCTTTTACTTTGTAATAGAAACAAGTTTATTATATATAATTTATAATATTCTTCACAATCCTGTATCCAATATTGAAACACTTTTTGGCCATGTTTCTGGATTTTGGTTTTTGACAATTCCAATATCCTACACTTGGATCCATAACCATGCCTGAGCCTGAGTAATGTAGTTGATTGACTAACCTCCACTCTCCCCTGTCTTTTGGTGGAGAGAAACATAGTCGCTTCTTGTAATTTCTTTAATGATGATGATCAGGAAACATTGGACTTAAAAGGAAAACTCAAATAAACAATGAGCTGGTTTATAGGTAAAATGGAGGATCTAATTACGGTCCTAAATCTTATGAGAAGCTATTTTCTGCTGTATGTTTTCCTGATGTTGGTCTGCCAAAGCCCCTCATGTGACACTATAAATAATATGAAAGAAACATGCACGAAACTTGGAAGAATATAAAAACGACATATTTGAACCATCTTATGACTTATTCGATTACTATGTTTCTCCAGTTAAGGCTATTGCAATATAGGGATTAGTCACAATTAGAAACTTTTTCTTCTAATTAAGTGCTCTTTTTGACTAATTTTTTTCCCATTGAATATGCTCACAGTTACGGGAGGCTATCCTTTTTGCTTTGGCTTCCGTTTCAGACCAGTTGCTTCAAGCAGAGGTGTGTGGTTCATTGATGATGCTTCATTAATTGAACTCCTTTAAAGATCTTACTCTGAATCTGAGCATTATTGTTGGGTTGCTTGTAAAAAATATCTTGGTTTACCATTTCTTATAATGGAAGCAGAATCTTCTGTAAAGAAACTTGAATTGGAATGCTTCTTTTTTATCTTACAGGTTTCCGCTCTTGGTATAGGAAATATATTAGAGCAAATTTTAACTGAAGACATGGCAACAGGTGGGCCATGTTCAGTGAGTTGCACTGACATCATTTGATGCACATAGACAAGACGGATTTTTTTCCTGGAAAATCAGTTCTCTTATATGGATGCTTATATTTGCAATTCAATATATGATGAGGTTGTCCTCTTTATTGTGCAGGAGTACATGAATATCCCTTTCTTTATGCCCGATTGTTTTCATCCGTTGCAAAGTTTTCCTCTGTGGTAACTACGAAACAATTCTGCCTCCCTCCCCTGGTGGGCACGTCCCAACACCACACAAAATTATGAAAAGGAAAGAAATTGGTTTTGATTTTTGGTAAATCTTCTTATTTGGCTCCATACCATGTGCAGATCAACCATAGAGTAACCGAACATTTTCTCTATGCTGCTATTAAGTCACTTGGCATGGATGTGTGAGTGTCAAATTTAGAATAATTCTTTCTGTTGCTTCTAACTATTGGAAATATAACTTATTGATTGTTTCTTTTTTCAGACCCCCACCAGTGAAAGTTGGTGCCTGTCGAGCTCTTTCCCAGCTCCTACCAGATGCGGACAGAGGAATTCTTCGTTCTCATGTGTTGGATTTATTTTCTTCACTTACAGAACTTCTTAACAATGTAACGTGACACCTCAACAAATTTTCCCTTTATCATGTCTTTTTAGTTAATATAATTTTCCTTTTTATTGTTGAATATAAGTCACTGATTGCTTCTTGTTTCATAGGCGTCTGATGAAACCATGCATCTTGTCCTTGAAACCCTACAAGCAGCTGTGAAGGCTGGTCAGTATCAATGTAACTGGAAAAATTTATTGTGCAACTTCACATTCAATGTTGAGCTGGCTCTGAGTTTTGTTTGCTAATGATATTTTCGAACTCCATACGTGCTTTATTTTTGTGTTTGTGTATTATAGGTCATGAATTTTCAGCATCAATAGAGCCAATAATCTCTCCTATTATCCTTAATATGTGGGCGTCACATGTCTCAGACCCTTTCATAAGCATTGATGCTCTAGAGGTTCTTGAGGTGAGTTTCAAATGTTGTTGATTTTTTATTTTATTTGTTTTATTATTATTATTATTATTATTTTTTTTTTCATGCAGTGTTTTATTGGATTGTAGTTTGTTCTTGAAAAAATGGCAAGTGCTATTTAGTGTGATAACTTATTGCAACGGCAAGGACCGTGACATGATTTGAGACTAACTTCTCCCCTTTCCTTCTTTTAAGCTTTTCTTTGATTTATTTCTTTTTGTTTTACTTTTATGATACAGTCCCATGTCTAATCTTGTTTGGTCAACCCATGAACATTGCTCTACCTTTTCCCTGTGGAAAAATACTAATCAGTGAACTTGCCTTGTCATGTTATGCAGATAAAATCTTCTAACATAATGCACATACCATGTGCTTCTCCTGTTTTTACACTTGTGTTTCAGCCATTTCTGTCTAATTACACTTTGAATCGGCACTCATGAAAATACTGTTACTTATCCCTCATTTTCTTGACTTCTTTCCAAATATGTGATGAGATTAGTTGTGGCAGATAAAAACTATTTTTTTTTTCAGATGAAAGTTGTCTCAGATTTTTGTATTTATGATGCTTCTTTTGTGACTGAGTTATGTATGCCACTTCTTGTCATACATCTCCTCGAGTGCTTGGGGTTTCTCATGATAGAGAAAATACAAGAAGTTCCTTGAATTGAAAAATGTTTGATCCTTGCTGTATTTCTCTTGATAATATTGTTTACATCTTTGTTTGTTATTCTCTTCAGGCAATAAAAAATGTTCCGGGTTGTATTCATTCTCTGGTTTCTCGAGTTTTACCTTATATTGGTCCAATTCTCAGTAATGTATGCTCTCAAAAGTTTGTCCATTTGAATAATATTGGGAACAATTCTTAGCAGTTCAAGTTAGATTTCTGTTTCTGATGATATTGCTGGTATTTGTCAGCCTCTCCAACAACCTGATGGTTTAGTTTCTGGTTCACTGGATCTTGTGACAATGCTATTGAAGGTGAGCTCACTTGTCAAGTTACTATGCTACCTATGTTTATCATCATGGTTGGTGACACTGTATTATTATGTTTTTCCAGAACGCTTCTATTGATGTCGTAAAAGCAGTATATGAAGTTTCCTTTGATCCTGTCATTAGGATAATCCTTCAGAGCGATGACCACAGTGAAATGCAGGTTCTTTTGATTTTTTCTTTCCCTATACTCTCCTTCGGTTGTTGCTATCTTTCCTGTGCTTTTTCTTGGATTATACTTGCTAATGTTGAAATAACTCGTCCGTATTTTTTCATATTGGCCAGAATGCAACCCAATGCTTAGCTGCTCTTGTGTCTGGTGGGAAACAAGATTTACTTTCTTGGTGTGGTGATCCTGGATTTACAATGAGGAGTTTGCTTGATGTAGTTTCTAGGTGATTTTCTCTTTTCATTAGACTTTTATAACCTTGTAAATATCATTTACCTTGTTAGAAAAAACTTGGCAAATACTACTCCATGGACTTTGATGAAGTTGGTTGTCAGCTTCTCATCAAATTATCCTAATGCTATTTCTGACACGTTGTTTCATTCAGTGAAGTACAGAACAGAAAATTGCAATTTACACATTTCTTTTCCCTAATTATTATGTCATGCATATTTCTGGCATAATTACTGAAACATACAAACTTTTGCTTGTGCTTAGATCAACCTTAGTTATGGCCAGCTTGGACATTGACCGAAAATTTAATGTGATTTTAGTGGATGAATTTCTTCCACGACATTTTTTTCAGAAACTATAGGTAAGGCGGGTTTGCAGAATGTTTGTGACCTGGATTATTAGGCATCTTCACTAAAGAAATTTATGGAGACGTTTGATACCTACTCTGATGTGATAGATCCATTCTAGAAATTTATTCTACTGTTAGTATTTGCAGATGTTTTTCCTTTTAAATTCTGTTGTGCACCATACATTAGTATAATTTCGATTTCTTATGAATTTTTAATTTTGAAGCTGATGCCAGTTGTTTGCAGTCTGATAGTTCTTACTAAAATTGACGCAAACATGAACACATCAAACAGTATATATCTACTAGGTATTAAAGTTCTGCAACTTTTCTTGCTAAATTGTTTAGTATAATTTACATGCAGGCTTTTAGACCCTGATTTAGAAAGCTCTGGATCACTTTTCGTTGGTAGCTACATTTTACAACTTATATTACATCTTCCTTCACAAATGGCACAGCATATCAGAGACCTTGTTGCTGCTCTTATTAGACGCACGCAATCTTGTCAAATTTCTGGACTGAAAAGTTCACTGCTGCTCATTTTTGCTAGATTGGTATTTCTTTCTTTCATTCTCTTTTATTTGAAAGTGTTATATCGATTTATCATGGACCTCATGTAAGGTTTACCTGCATTTGCTCTATTGTTTTACAATAAATTCAGACAATAATGTCTATATTGCTCACAATGCTGTAACCTGTATGTGATAATTTCCTGTGAATACACAAATTTGTATAACATGAAGCTTTTGCATTAACTGTGTCAATAGCACTATGACTTTCATGAGTGATCCCAATTATCATTTATGTCTAATTGTCTGGTGTTAGCAATTTAAATCACTTTTCTTCATTTTCTATTTATGACCAAATAAAGCCACAAACTGCCATATGTTTATTGCTTCATTCTTCGTATAATGACATTGTTCATTTTAGTAGGTTCGTTAATTTTTCTTTGGATTTAATCTATAGTTTTCAAATCTGAATCAAGAATTCAAGCCCCGCATCATAGAATTGTAAATCAAATCAGATAGTAAGTTCTATTCAAGTTTTCATAAACAATATAAGAAAAGATTTTATGTTTTAAAAATCTTATTGACCAGTAATATATGTTGGGTTTCAAGTTTTTCTGTCAATCATATTACTGTTCTGCTTTACATTCATAGGCATGTACAATATCTTACATTTATTGAATGCACACTAAAAGTCACCCTCGCCATATCTGTAGATGAATCATGAGAAAGAAGTGACTTTTAATTTGAACAATGTATAGAAAGAAGAAAAACATAGGACCTTCTCCAATGGGAATGGTGAAAAACCATTCTAATTCCATAAAGCCTTGAATAGTTGTAGATTTTAGTATGTCCTCCAAGTGAAATGGTATTTTTAGTTGTGGTACCAGAAAAATATCTGAAATGTAATTTGTGGTGGTTAAAAATATGGGATCACAATTGGATAATCCCCAAATAATAGAATAATGCTTCCGCAAGTGGTCCTTCAATCTTTCTAGCCTAAGGGGTCCTAAAAACAACTTATTCACCTAATTGAAAGAAACTATAATTTAAAAGGCTTCATAATTGATTTCCGTCAAGCATATGTTGGCTGTTTAGTGTTGAGTTGCACTAAATTGAATCTGTTATGTGAATGATAAAATTCGCTGCTAGCATTGATTCTAGAGAAAAATGCCTGCGTGACCTGAATTAGTGACAGATGTTTATTCAAATTGTACGATTTCTTATCCTAAATCATTTGCAGTGCTTTCTTCCCTTTCACTGAGCATAGCTGTGCAATGCTAAAACTGAAAAGTATGTTTCTTCTCCATACAGGTCCATATGAGTGTCCCACACATTGGACAATTTATTGATCTGCTGGTCTCGATCCCAGCTGAAGGCCATATAAACTCCTTTGCTTATCTAATGTTTGAATGGACTAGGCAACAAGGCAAGTGTACTTTTAACTTGGTTCTTTATTGGGTTTGGTATAGCGATAATGTATGACTGACTACATATACTTTCAAATTGTTACATTTCTATTTCATTCCTTTTCCTGGTTTTGCCTACCATGCATATAGGATTTGCATTTTGTCTCTATATTTTATGATGTTTTTATATGTATGTTGTATCAAATTTTAGATGATGTACACATTTGTATCAAATGCCCTTCAATTGTCAAATAGATCTTTTAGTGCTTGTACATGTTTGCAACTTGACCTATTCTGATTCAGCTCTCTTGGGGGCTGGGAGGAAGTGAGGCTTAATAGTTAATATTATAGACAAAATAGCAGGGTTTTTAGATCTGAAAAATTTAATTCTGAATTCAGTTCTGGAACCGGAATATAATTTTTTTTTTCTATTCCTCTGTCCGTTGCACCTATGCTCACTTCTGCTTGACTAGGATTTCTCTTATTTTGATGCGGGGCACAAAAAAACGCACGCATAGATAAGTAGAACTTAGTGATCTTGTTAAATCAATTTTTAGTTTTCCTCTGAGAAATCAATTGGACTGAACAAATCAACCACCTTGTATGCTGGGGAACAAATCCACATAATTGTTGCTTTCTTAGGCCTTTTAGCATATCTGTTTCAATATTCATTTCTTTTTTTATAGCAATCAACCAATAATCTTTTTTAATGCAAATAAATTCAGGTGAAATTCAGGGTGCTTACCAAATGAAAGTAACCACTACAGCTTTGGCTTTATTGCTATCGACTAGAAATGTGGAATTAGGAAATGTCAATGTCCAAGGACATCTGATTAAGGTTTAAATCTAATTGTCATGGCAACATGCATGAATAGCATCTGTGGATAGAACTAAACCCATATAATGTAAAATTTGTAGACTGCTATGGGTATAACCACTCGTTCAAGAGCTAAAGAAGTTCCAGATCAGTGGACATTGGTGCCACTTCCTACAAAGGTATATCTATCTGATTCTTATATTCCAAGGGGTGCTTTCTGGTTAAATTGGTTCCACCCAACGATGTTCAAAATGTTGACATCATATTGTTTCCTATTCTTATTATTATATAATATGATCATGCTGCTGTTGAGGTTTTCTGTCTCCTTGTTTTTTCCGAAGAAAATGACAAAGGAAGTGAAGGAAAGGTTTTTTAAAAAAAAAATATTTGCGTCTATATATTCAATAACATTTTGATATCTGCTGATTCTTATTATTTTCTCTGACAATATAGATAATGGCCATATTAGCGGACACATTAATTGAAATTCAAGAACAAGTCTTAGCTGGTGAAGATGAGGTAGTTATAGTCCCTTTGGCACTTGTACTATAAAGACAGCAATTTGGTGTCGGAGTTATGAGCTTTTGACACTTCACTGTGGCAGGATACTGATTGGGAGGAAGTCGAAACTGAGGATGCTGAAACAGACCAAGATTTATTATATTCAGCTAGTGCTAAATTACATGGCAGACCTACATATGAATATCTTGATGCCATGGCAAAGGCTTTCAATGAGGTTTGACAATTCACCGAACTTTCATTAATGTATCTCTTCTGGGACAGGACCTTTTATCATTATTCTTAGAGTATGTTTGGCTAAGCTTGAAAAGCTTATGTATAAAGAAATAAGCAAGTTCAATAATATTTTAATTGTCAAAGTTGGATTAAAAGTAAGGAAAACAGCAAGTGATCAGAAATAAAATTTGCTAAAAAGTAACTTTTAAGCTTAGCCATGCATTTATTTTTTTTGTATGTTTAATGGAATTTGATTATATTGATTTTGAAATCAAGGATGAAGATGAAGAGTACGAAGATGAGCTTTTTAGTGGTGCTGATCCACTTAACGAGGTACACTTATTCGAGAGACATTATAGGGTATCCTTTACAAATTCTTTTCTATATTTTCTGTTCATTGAACTTTTTGTATTGCAGATCAATCTGGCTAATTATCTTGTAGAATTTTTTGCGAAATTCTCCCAGAGTGACAAGCCATTTTTTGATCATCTTTTCCAGGTTCCTTTGAATTTCTCGAATTACGCGTGACATTATAAATATTTCACCTTTATTATTATTATTATTATTATTTATTTATTTATTTTTTTTAATTTTTTTTTTTTTTTAATATTTTGGGGCTACTAGCTTAATCAAGTTTCCATTGATTTAAATGCAGAGTTTGACGAAGGCACAGCAAAATGCTATTCAAATGGTTTTAAAGAGATGAACAACATTTTCATTTTACTAGGTGTGTATCTTTTCTACGAGTGAACTCGTTGAATGATGGAATCGAACAAAATCATTTTTATTTATTATTTTTTTTTTTCTGTAAACAGTTTCATGCCAAATGGTGGAGTGGCTGTGAGTATATTGAGGGTTTTCGTGTATGATCACGAGTTTGTTATTGTGTACAAGTCTTTGTCGCTCTTTTTGTTTGTTTTATTTATTTAGGTTTTATTTATATTATGAGAAAGTTAAATTATTCATTGGAAATAGATATGAAGTCTTTTCTCAATGGCATTCTTTTATATATAGAGTTTTTAATGAGCATCGATGTTCTGTTTGGTACAGCTTTTCATTTTCTACAGTAAATCAATTCTCATTTTCAACCACACATTCTTCAATAAAATAATATTTTCTATCACATCAATACTTTTTTCTTCTTTTTCAACCACACATTTCCCATCATATCACTATTCAAAAATCAATTCTTCCCCCAAAAATCTCTACCAAACACACTCTTAAATTCTTCCATATAGTGATTATTTACATAAAAACTCTAAAAAATATATTAATGAACACAAATAAAAATAATTTTAGTGCACATCATTTTTATTTTTAGTTCCTATATTTTGTCAAATTAATTTATTATTTATTATTTATTTTACTTTTGTGATGAAAAAATATATTGTAAGGTTAACCAACTTTAAAATGTATATATTAATAGATAGTATATTAATATAAAATTGTTCTATTTTATTGAATATTCAAATTTTATGGAATAAAATATTATAAAACAAAATTTCAAACAATCGTGTTTTATTATTTTTTTGTTTTAAAAAATAATTTTTCAAATCAAACAGGTTTTTAGCAATCTTAATGCAGATTCTAAAAAAAAATAAACTCAAAATAAACTCAAAATTGAAAACTGAATCATAAAACTAAATGGATCCTTAAGGGCTGTTCTCTTTGACCTTTTTAATCTCTTTTTTGTTTTCGATTTTTCAGAATAGCAGAAATACGTTTACTTACCTATTTTCAAAAATGAATTTTCGAAAACGAGTTTAAAATTTATAAAGAAAGCTGAAAACGATAAATGTCGTTTTGGGTGCTTTTAGTTAAAATCAAGCCAAAATTTTCAAAACGAATTTTGGGTGTTTTCAGTTTAACGTCACGTAAACCATCATCACCGTCGCTTGCACCACATTGCCACAATCACCATCGCCACCTACACCATATGCCACCACAAAAACCATCGTCGTTGTTGCCACCCCAACCACCACCGTCACCGCCTGCACCACACCACTAACACAACCGCCACACCCGCCACCACCACCACAAAAATCGTCAAATCATCGCAGAACCACCACCGCCACAATCAAACATAAAAAAAGATCGCCACCACCTGCAAATTGCACACCACCACAGCACACCACGTACCCAACCACCGCACCCAAACCAACCACCGAATAAAAAAAAAAGAGAAAGAAGCACAGAGAACAACAACGTAGCAGGGAGCATCGCTCACAGGGAGATCGTCGGAAGCGTAAGTCTCTAGGAGCGTCGGAGAGAAAGACGACAGTGATGAAATGAAGAGTGAGAGAGAGAGAGAGAGAGAGAGAGAGAGAGAGAACACATTTTCATTTTTTTTATTTTCGAAAACAATTTTTCAAAATGACAAAAAGAACACATTTTCAATAGACACTCAAAATTCAAAATGAATTAAAAACTGAAAACTAAAAACTCAAACACGAAGAGAACAACTCCTGAGTGTTTTCCTTTCGAAAAATAGAACTCATTGAAATTTCTTGGAGACGTTTTTGGATCCTAATTTGTTTTATATTTTAACAAATTCAAAAACTTTGACGAAAGTTGACATAATTATTTGGAAACTTTGACTAAAAATTGCACTTTTATATGTTTTATTGCGGGTTGCACCTAAAACTTAATTTAATTTTAGGGCAAGTAAAAATTAACTTAATTGCAGTGCATTTGAACAACGTATGGAGGGTGGGTTTTATGGCATTACCGTAATAGGTTATTTCTTACCTTGATCTTAGAGAGAGTGCAACGCATTCCAGCATTTAAATAATAATGATAAGTGCAAAATGGGAGTGGATAATTCGAGCACAGAGTAATGTACTGAGAATGCTTTTGGACTCAATAATAGAGACTATGATGAAGCTTTAAATTTCCCAAGTTGGAATGCAATCGTAAATTTATGCCATCTCATTCAAGAAGCAAGTCTGAAAGTGATCGAGAGTCTAATGTACAATTTGCTTGGCATATGATGACAATGAGAATGAATAGGGTGCAAGATGTGTACTTCTTTAACTTTTAATTTTACTTTGTATCTTCAGATGAGGCAAGTTAAGTTTATTGCAACTTTAATCAAAGGTGATGTTGAACTCACCTAAGTCTTTATTTTATTTCACTTCCATTATTAATAAAACACCAGCTATTCAGTAAATAAGTATAAATCAGAAGAGCAAAAATACCAATGAGAGGAATATTTCTATTATTATTTTCGACGGAATCAACCCTGGATTGGTGACACATTTTTATTTTTTCCTTCTTTCTTTCATTCCATCAAATTAAATATGTCAACATAATATTTCATCATTAACATGACAAGCAACATTAAGGGCTTGTTTGATCACAATTATTATCAAAATACATTTTTTCCCTCTTTTTCAAAGACACATTTTTAATAAAATAATATTACACGCAAATTAAAAACATTTCCTTAATTTTTAATCATACATTCGCAATCAATCAACCATTTCAAAATGCATTCTTACAATAAATTGGGGCTCAAAATGCTCTAACTGCAAGTAGCTGTCCTGTCGAGTACTAAGACTCACTGCAGCCTCGACGTACAACAATCATCCCTTGATCTTGGGGCGTAGAAGTTAACTAGCATCGCGTCCTCCTCTGCTTGGTGGAGGTCAACCGCCAGTTGAGGTGGCTTTAGGCTATTCCGGCAGAGTGGACAAGTCGTGTGCCCATGTCGTACCCATTTATCTAAGCAAACTCTGTGATAAAGATGGTAGCATCTCAGCTCTCTAACCTCAGCCCCTTCGTCAATGCTGCATAAACAAACAGCACACTCGACTGATGAATCCTCAAACTCTGTATTCTTATAATTTTCATAACGAGTTACTGTAAGTTCATCAGCATAGTCTGGTGATTCAATTTCTTGAGGCTGAGAGAAGGATAGGAGAAGAAGGTAATCCCATACCAACTGCAGCAAGCGTGCAATCAGAATTATGCATTTCAGTAATAAACCCGACCTTGGCTGTAACTTCATTTGAATCATCTTATATATAGAATATATTTTCTTGGAAATATTGCTCTATTGCCGCAAATTGTTTTACAAGGGAAGTAAAATGGCATTATGGTGGGGGCTTCTTCATCGAACCTATATATAAGACATAGAGAGAGAGAGAGAGAGAGAGAGAGAATGGCAATAACCATGAAATTTCCTTTCCTTTCTTGCACACGAACAAATAAATACAATAACCTTGGAACATGTTTTTCACGAAGGCATATAGTGTATTTTATAATATCATGAATATTGTTTAATAGGTTAGGTGACTTTTTATAACTTGTTCTGTTTATTAAAAAAATGAATGATGGCACTCCATTTAGCTAAAATGGAAACTCGACACGGAGGCTATTCAATATAAAAATCCGTCCCATGTTACCGAAATAAAATTAGATTTTTCCATTACTACCCCCAATACCTTTCCAGGTGCCAGGCCGTTTTCCGCGAAAAAGGGTAAAATGGAAAAGAATGCTAATTAATGCTTTGAACGGCCATCTATATGTCAATAAAGTAAATAACATAAAACGAAATGACACCATAGGTAGTTTTCTAAAATTATTAATTATGATTAACTTAGTGGATATCAACCTAATTTAGTATACCTATGTTAATTATAGGAAAATTCCCGACTTGAATGCATTTAACTTGAAGAAAGACATTTTTAATGCTAATTGGAGTTAATTCGAAACCCTTGAAATTTATCTAGGTTGCACGTGAAGCAATAAGAGAGAAGTTTTAAGAAATTCATCAGTCTTGAGAGTTAAATTCTACAATTAAAAAGTTTGGGGTCTTAATTGCAAACTTTAAAAATTATTTACAAACGATTGTGAAGTATGAGAGCCAAGTGTAAATATTTAAAGAAGAAGGACCCATGATACAAATATTAAGGGCTTGGGCTTAATAAAAGAAGAAATCCAAAGACCAAGTTGAATAGGGGATAGAAAGTGGTACATTACGATCGCAATGGTTACTTGAAGCGATCGCAAGCCTTAACTCATCACCAGTAAGCAAAAAACTTATAATGTGTAATTGCAACAAATTACCACGTGCGGTCACATGAGCTTATACGGGCAGTTCGATTTTATTTTCTATTTTGATTCAACCTCTACTTTGAAAGCGATTAGGGCATGATTTTTTACCTAATTCTTGGGCTATAAATACAACCAATGGTTATTCATTCACGGAGATGTGGCTTTTAGGTAGAAAATATATATTTCTTACAAAGAGGAGAGCTTCGGGGGAAAGCTTAGGAGAAGAAAATACATATTCTTTACAAGCTTTGAAGAAGCTTTTAATACAAAAAATTAAGTCCATGCATCAATATAATACAATTACTTGGAGTATGAAGAAGAAGGAGATATCAGTAATAATAATCAAGGACCATTGAAGAGGTTCAAGAATTCAAGAGCACTTTTCACCTTTTTCTAATATTTAATTTCAGGTCATGTACTTCAAATTCAGTATTATAATCATATGATGCTCGATTACTTGAATAGATACTAGGATGACATTGAACTATATTATAAAGTTATGATATTAAATTCTATATTTTTACATTAAATGTTTATTTGGTTTTAAATGATTATTAGAAGTTTAATGTCTTTTCAAGTAATTGATCAATAATTGAATTGTTTTGTGATTTCTATTGACATTCAATAGAAGGAATATGAATTACAACATATAGAAACAATCATTGTAAAATATGATTGGGACTCGTGATAAACACTTCTGCTTTACATGTTCGTAATGAAAGTTCTTGTTATTCAATGTATTTTTATATGTTCGTATATGTTAGGTTTATATTTGTATTGGCAATTCTGTGAACAAATTGACCAACTTGAACAGTTATAAAAGTTCAGGGACTAAATTGTAAAGTTTCATAGTTGGTAGATTAGGATTAGGGTTTGGGGTTATGTGTTTGGAACAAGAAAAATTTAGGTCGAATTTTCCCTAGCTGCTCATCGGAGTGTTGCTCGAGCGACTGAAGCAGAACCTACTTCGCTCGATTCTCGCCCCACTGTCGCTCGAGCGACGGACCCTTCGCTCAAGCAAGAAAGTCTCTTCGCTCGAGTGACGTATTTTATTGGAAAACCTAATTTTTCATTTCCGAGATTTTTAGTTGGTCTATACAACCTAATTCGTCTAACCTATATATTGAAGGTGCCATATTTTCTGATAGATGGATTGAACAACCTATTATTCAAGAAGAATACATCCTACACAAGATCCAAAGTTCAATCATTCATTGTTCATGAGCCTTCTTCATTGAAAACATCAAAGCTATCAAATCAAACACTGAATTGGTTTCTTCGCTTGGATATGCTGCAAGATTGTGTCGTCAACTGTGTTGCGTTAAAGATCAAGAAAGAGTTTGATGAACGAGAAGTTCTTGGGTAAGATCTACAGGAGATAAACTGCGTAAAAAGTTAGGATTGGAGTTCGTGTGCTCATTCCAGGAGGACTGCTTTACAAAGAAGAGCTAGGATTGGTGTTGGTGTGCACATTCCAGGAGGGCTGCTTCATACTTCGGACAAGAGATTACAAAGCTTGTGTTGTCAACTTTGTTAGTAGTCTGTAAGTTTTATTGACAGTTGATAGTGGATCTTTGAATGACAAAGTGCCTGAATTTTTTCCCACATTGGGTTTCTCCGTAAACAATTTTGGTGTTGTTTACTGCTTTATTTACTGCTTTGGGATTACTATGGTATTTCAACATAGGTTAAATTGAATTGTTTGACTAATCACCTAGGCATAATTAACTTGTGACTTGTTGCTTGTTAATTAAAGTTTTAATTCCGCATTTACACCTAATTACCCCCTCTAGGTGTAGTAGGGTCGAATCTTGAGTTTCTCAATTTGTATCAGAGCCTAATCTCGTGTCCTGACCCTTATTTGATTGTTTAGATGAGTAGTTTGTTATCTGTGCCACCATATTTTGATGGCAATAATTATGCTTATTGAAAAGTGCGTATGAGAGCTTTCCTGAAGGCTTTGGATGAACGTGTTTGGATTTCTGTGCAAAATGGGTTGACTCCACCTTCAACAAATGCTAATGGTGTAGTTATAGTCACTGACATTTCCTTATGGACTAGAACTAATCTGGATTAGTGTTGCTGGAATAATAAAGGTTTACATGCTTTGTTTATGGCTGTATCTCATGAGGAGTTTAGGAGAATGTCTATGTGTGAGAATACTAAGGAGGTTTGAGATATTTTGGAAACTACCCATGAGGGCACTAAGATTGTGAAAAACTCTAAATTACAAATTTTGACTTCTAGGTTTGAAGAACTTAGGATGAATGATGACGAGAGATTTGATGAGTTCTATGCTAAATTGAACGATATTGTGAACTCTAGTTTCAATTTAAGCGAATGGATCACCGAGTCAAAAATCATTTGTAAGGTTCTTAGATCCACACCTGAGAGGTTTAGACATAAGGTAACTGCAATTGAAGAAAGTAAGGACCTTGACGCCCTTAAAATAGAAGAACTCGTTGGTTCACTTCAAACCTATGAATTGACCTTAGCACAGCCCAAGAAATAGAAGTCCATTGCTTTGAACACCCGTAGAGAAGAAAATTCCGAGTCTAGTGATGTAGAGTACCTTAAAGGAGAAGAGATAGCCTACTTTGTGAAGAAGTTTAAGAAGGTCTTGAGAGATAGACCTAAACCACAACCTAGACAGAGGAGTTCCCCTAGAAAATTTCATAAGGAAAAGCGTGATAAGGGTGGTGGTAAAGGGACTAATGGTGAACTCTAGTTGGTTAGATGTCATGAGTGCCAGGGGTTTGGGCACTATAGGAATGAATGTCCTAATCTTAAGAGAAGTTCGACAAAGGATGGAGGTAGAGCCTTTGTTGCTGCACTGTCTGATGATGACTCTAGTGAGAGTGAACCGAATGTGCAGTCTGAGTGTGAGAAAGTACGGTAGTACATGGCTTTGTGTCTCGAGTAGATAGTGAATCCGATAAGGCTAGTAAAAAGACTGAGGTTGAGATCGGTAATGAGGCCTCATATGATGAGGATAATCTTCAAGTTGTGTACCAGGAGCTGTACGAGGAGAGTTTTAAGATTAAGAAACTCAACTATGCCCTACTTAAGAAGCTTGATTCATTAGAACGTGAAAAAGAGAGAATTGCTGGTGAGCTTAATGAGTCGACCAGTTCCCTGAGTGAGTTAAGATGTATCAATGAGAGATTAGAAGGGATGGTTAAGACCCTCACGTGTGATTTAGAAAAATCCAATTCTTAATTGAAGCTTTCTCAAGTGGGACTAAGAAGCTTGATAGTCTTTTAGGTATGAACAATGCTGTTGGTGATAGACGAGGTCTAGGTTATGTTAAGAACAATTTCAATTCTGCTAGTACCTCTAAGACTTCTTTTGTTCCTGCCTCTACTCAGCCACACGTTGCTAGAAATCCTGATCTGAGAGCAGAGCGTGTCATAAGACAGATAACTCATAGGGCCCGTAAGATCACTACACCTCAAGTTCGTTCTCAACAATCGTATGTGTCTGAGCCTCGATTTGTACCCACTTGCCATCGCTGTAGTATATTGGGTCACATTAGGTCAACATGTCCTATGCGTGTGCGTAGGGAGAGAAATCAGGATATTCCCAGTCAAGTCAATTATCTTTGCAGTCAAGTTCTTCGGCTGACAAAGTTGATCTCTCAATTGACTATGGCTACTTCTACGGCTAGGAAGGCACGAGTCAAGAATGTTGATCTCGACCGTATGGCAGTTGTTGGTGCTTATGCACCGCACTAATCCCATGCCCAGGCAATTGCATGCATTGTCAATCACACTGGTGCACCTTGCATTCATCTGACACTTTGCATGCTTTTATTGTTTTGTATTTTGTTTTATTGTCTTTGTTTTATTATTTACTGCCTACATTTCGTTTGTTTTGTTTTTTCTTATGTGAGTATTTCATTCAAAATAGAAAAATTAAAAAACATTTAAAAAGTCCAAAAAAAAAATGTGTATTTTCCTTGCTTAGGTTGTTTTTTTTATGGACTACTGCATCATGTATGTGAAACTTGACAATGCATATTGAGTATGAATATGCATTTATCTGATGAATAGTCCGTATTCCATCACATGATTGCTGTTTTCTCTGGAGTATTTAGTATATGTCCAATCATGTATTCTTTGCACTGCACATATTATGATCATGTAAATAAGACTGACCACATGTGTGAGACTTGGGATGACTGTCACTTGTTGATAGGTTGACTCTGAACATGAATTGACTTATTGTGTTAGTTCTAAGCTCATACTTATACCTCATGTTGATTAAATATGATATATGCTCTATATCTTAATGCTATTCTTCGAAGCCTACTTGACTTGAGTTATTAAGCCTGCAGGGTTTCTCATAACCTGGTGCCTTTGGTCATTTGACTGGGGTTAATTAGCTTAAAGCTCATTACATGGGTCATGTTAGTTGCTTAATAGAAAGTAGCCTGCACTTAAGATGGATCAAATATATGAGCATTCTTATTTAAAGTATGATATACGAAAAATTCTTGTGCTATAAGTCGAGGAGAAAAGAATTGTTTTGGAGAGAGCTTTTTGTATAGGCCCTAACGTGTTTAAAAGTTTGACTTTCATAAGTAGGGAATAGACCTATTGCCAGTGATCTTTGGCATGTCCCTTCTCACAAAATTAAGGTTTGGAGTCTGATTTACTTGGAATTAGTGACACATTACACATGTGAGACACATATATAACTTACTCCAGTTAAATTTGATATATGTGTGTGGGACATCACTTATAATCTTAAATTTGGCATATTTATGTCCAACTGCATTTTCTAGTTGACCAACATGTTGAAGTTTGTGCCATGTGTTTTCAAAAAATATCGAGTGGTGCTAGAACTGAAAGTTTTGAAAAATGTGCTATTTTTGTCAATTTCAGAAAACTATACTTAAGATTGAATTTTTCAAATTTCTGGTGCTCTTTTGACATTTGAGCTTTAGCTCGATTTTCACTCAAGCGAGCCTTTCAGAAAGGTCTAGTTCGATCTCCGCTCAACTTTCGCTCGAGCGATGGTAACGTATAAGGGGCGATTGCAGCATTTTTACTCATTTTTTCAAATTTTTCTCTCAAATTTCGATCTATCCATTCTCAAATCTTTGCATAAACTCCATTTTAGTAGCTTGGGTATCAATCTTGGACCACGTTAACATTGATTTCATCATCCAATTCAACAAATTTGAAGGTAAATCGCTAAAATCCTAATTCTGCCATGTTTTGGGGATTTTCAGTTTTTCATAGGTTTTTGCATCAATTCTTCACATCCATTGATGCAAGTTGAATATACTAATGTTGTGGAAGTTCAATTGCATCAATATAATTCGAATTTGACATGATTTTGGATGATTTGGACTATTGCTTGAATCTTTTACATTGCATTTGATGTTTTTGCCATGATTGATCGATTTTTGTGAAGTTTGGGATATGATTAGTTGGTGGTATACTAGTTTGTGGTACTAGGATCTTCGGTTGTTCATGGGTGTTGCCATTTGTGCTTTGAATCTCATGAATTTATATTGGCCACAATGTGTTCGATGAAATGTTTCCTTGAACTGTTCGTGTGTTTTTGGCTATCAATTTGCACACATGAGTCTTATTCCATCCAGTGAACATCTCTATGTACTCACATGTCATTTTGGAGTTGATTTGCTTTGCATTTTGCATTTTGGATTTGATGACATGACACTCCCACTGCACCTCCGTCTAGAAGTCACTGTCCCTACGTCCTATAGTCACTGTACTATGTTCATGCAATATGTTTGCTTCGTTTTGCATGCTTTGTGGATGTTTTGCATTTCTTTGATTGCTTGATACATATTTACATCATTTTACGTGTATTGTCCCATTCTTGCATCATTTTGCGTATTTGCTTCACTGTTACATCATTTCACGCATTTTCATGCATTTGACTGTATGGCTGCTTATGTGGTCTACATTCTCTTTTGTAGCATCTGTTGACATGTTTGTTCTGTAACCATATTCCAGATGCCGTAGAAGAGAGCCGGACCACCACTCAGCAGCCCGTGGATCTACTTCGTATAGTAGGACGAGGTTCATTTCTTCTACTATTCATGAGGTGTTTACTTCTCAGTTTTCACATTACCCTGCCCTCGTAGAACGTGATCTTAGCTAATCTATTCCCCGATATTGCTGCCATTTTTATTTCTCGGGGTTGGGATTCTTAGTTGACTAGGTTGGTTCTCCCTCTAGTATTTTAGTTCAGGAGTTCTTCACAAATATCCATGAGATTTGCGATACTTCTTTCCGAGTCTATCTTAGAGGTACTACTCTTGGGTTCTCTCCTGATGTTTTGGCTGCATCTCTTCATATTCCTCGGGTTCTTTACCCGATTTTTCCCTATCTTTCGGCTGAGACCAGCCCTTCTGACTCAGTAGTTTACTCTACTCTTTTTGATACCCCACTGGCAAATGGTTCGATAGCGGTTCACACTGGATCGCTTCTGACCGAGCGCCAGGTTCTATTGCGCATTGTATGCACGAACCCGTGGCCGTCGCACACTTCTTCTTTACTTTCTAATAGGGCTAGATTTCTTTATTCTCTGATTCATGGTAACTCCATTGACCTTCCTACCTTTTTGTGCAAGCATATTCTTCGCACTTTCCGAGTCCCTAGTAGTAGGATAGGTCTTCCTTATACTTGTCTTATTCATCGTTTGGTCACTATCCTTGGCGTTGTCTTTCCCGAGGGTTCTTCTTGTCGGTTAGGTCGATCGATTGGTCTTGTTACCGTTTCACAGAGTCGATCTCATGCTTCTTCTTCTTCTCCTTCTTCTTCTGAGCCTACTGATCTAGTAGTGCCAGCAGATCTCCTTGATGATCTTCTTTTTGCTGATCCGCCCTCCATTATGCCATCTGAGGCTCCATCCACTTCTGGCATCCCTCCTTCTACGTCTTCTTCTATCCCTCATGCTTCTTCTGCTGTTGATCCCATGGCCGTCTTGATGGGCCAGATGTCTACTGTGATCAGCCAGCAGGCTCGGCTGCTTGCAGAGGTGGCTCAGACGAAGGCAGAGGTAACTGCGCTGTGTGGCGAGGTTTTAGACGTTGAACGACGATTGCGCTGGATGCGAAAGCACTGTGAGTATGAGAGTGATGAGATTGATGGTTCAGATTGAGATGATGCTCGTGCCTCATAGATAGGGATACTTTGTAGTTGATATTGATATATATGTGTTGATAGCAGTTAGGCTGACTCTTGTTACCATATAAACTTTTTGTAGCCCTTCTTTAGTTATTGAAATTTTTTTGTTGTCATTTATTGCATGCTTTTACTCCATTTCTTCTGCATTTGTGACAAAAAAAGGGAGAATTTTCATAGTAAGGGGAAGATATATACACATTTCATGTCTAGAGCAGCTTGTTACATATTGATACTTGTCATATGTCTTTATGGGGTCGTTGGGGAGATACATAGATACTGTATAGACACTTCATGTTTTACATTTGATTTGATCTTTTGCATATGTCTTATGGGGTCGTTGGGGAGAGACAGAGATACATATTTTACTACTTCAACACTTAAGGGTTTGCAGTAGTGGTATTACATTTTCTTTGCATATCATGCACTGAGGGGAAGCATGCGCATTGTAATTGTGTTGCATTTCATGTATAGTTGTTTGAGTTTTTTCTTGATGTTTTGTGGTATTAATGTGGTTATGGTGTCTTGGTTAACATTAATACTGTATCTCAAACTAGTTTGCTCATTTCACTGACTATGTTTTTAAGTGCTTTATTGTTTATTTCATGTATCACGTGTTTTTACACTGGTATGTGAGTTTTTGATTTTAGGATACAGGATTGACAAAGTGGAAGCTGCATTCAGTTGGTTTTGTTGGACTTGGGTAGATTGGACAGGTTGTTGTTGTTTTGTATTGTGTTTTGTCACAAAATGCCAAATGAGGAGTTTATTAGGTTTATATTTTGTATTGGCGATTCTGTGAACAAATTGACTGTTGAGAGCAAACAAGAAGTCCCACATCGGTTGGGAGAAGAAAAGAAATCCACCATATAACTCAAGTGGGCTACTCCACCCATTACCAATTGGTTTTGGGATGGAACCTCACTTGGGCCTGGTGGTGTGGGCTTGGGCCTTGGGTAATTGCTCTCAATAATTTCCTACAACTGGTATCAGAGCCCAGGGTCGAAGGAACGCAGTAGAAAGCGTGGTGGCGATCGGGCTAAAAATCATTCGCGTTTGAGGTGCCTTGTGTCGAAAGTCTTCCTGACATTGGTGGTTAGGCGGCGGGTCCCGTTTGGTCGAGGGCAACGGTAATAACGGCGGTGCAAGATGATTGGTGAATGGATTATCGTTTGAGGGGAGGCCACAATGATGTGGTCCTTCGTTTGAGGGGAGGATTGTTGAGAGCAAACAAGAAGTCCCACATCGGTTGGGAGAAGAAAAGAAATCCACCATATAACTCAAGTGGGCTACTCCACCCATTGCCACTTGGACTTGGTAGTGTGGGTTTGGGCCGGTCAATTCAATCTTTATTTTCCCTACAACTGGTATCAGAGCCCAGGGTCGAAGGAACGCAGTAGAAAGCGTGGTGGCGATCGGGCTAAAAATCATTCGCGTTTGAGGTGCCTTGTGTCGAAAGTCTTCCTGACATTGGTGGTTAGGCGGCGGGTCCCGTTTGGTCGAGGGCGACGGTAATAACGGCGGTGCAAGATAATTGGTGAATGGATTATCGTTTGAGAGGAGGCCACAATGATGTGGTCCTTCGTTTGAGGGGAGGATTGTTGGGAGCAAACAAGAAGTCCCACATCGGTTGGGAGAAGAAAAGAAATCCACCATATAACTCAAGTGGGCTACTCCACCCATTGCCAATTGGTTTTGGGTTGGAACCTCACTTGGGCTTGGTGGTGTGGGTTTGGGCTGGTCAATTCAATCTTTATTTTCCCTACATTGACCAACTTGAAAAGTTTCATAGTTGGTAAATTAGGATTAGGGTTTGGGGTTATGTGTTTAGAACAAGAAGAATTCACGCTGGATTTTCGCTAGCTACTCGCCGGAGTGTTGCTCGAACGACTAAAGCAGAACCTACTTCTCCTGATTCTCGCCCCACTGTCACTCGAGCGACAGACCCTTCACTCGAGCGAGAAAGCCTCTTCGCTCGAGCGACGTATTTTACTGGAAAATCTAATTTTCCTTTTTCGAGATTTTTAGTCGGTCTATACAATCTAATTCGTCCATGTTGTGATTTGGACCTTTGATTCCACCAATAACAAGCTCAGATAAACCAAAATCAACACCACATTAAGATCCAAACTCCAAAACCGAACCTAAACACCGGTTGCTTCAAACTTCCACAAAGGAATGAGTTGAGTGATCTTTTGGCAGCCCAAATAAGCCACAAAGGCTAAGAGAAGGGAAGGAGAGAATAACACAAAGTCAAGAGGAAGCACAAAGCAAGCTCACGGTCTCTCAAATTTCTCACGGCTCCAACATTCACACTACATATAGGGCAAGACAAAACCGAGTCACTTATAACCCAACCAAAATGGGCAATTAGGTCAAACATTAAGTGGCAAATGGGCCTCCAACCAACGAAGCCATCCAAGGTGTTTGGGCTGGACCATGAGCAGCTCTAATTAATTAGGTTACTTCCAATGGCCCACTTATAGTGTCGGAGTGGTTCGTTCTATGTGGTGTCAACATTTTATTTCAATCATCGGCCGAGGCCTATGAAATCTAATCCAACTAGAAAAACGGTTTAACATCATCGCTAGGATTTATTGGGTATCAAAACCCAACAAATCTCCACCTTGATCCCAATAAATCTGCAAGTAGACAAAACACACAGTTTATACTTGCACAACCAAGGTAACCAATAAAATTGGCATCACAGACCTTACCTCATGTCTCCACCTGAGACACATATCATACTTGTTCCATATACTCACTAGGGCTAAGGTCACGAACACCCAAGTAGAAACAAATAAGCACAGCAATCAATCAAGAGCAAATAAAACATGCGACGGAGATATCACACAGGATAACACAGAGATCTTATCACACCCGTTCACACAGAACAACAGATTAACAAGTTAATCAACAGGCCAACACATACGCAACAAATGCATAAATGACCTCACACAGATCTCACCACACTTATCCTATCCCATTTCGTGTTACTCACTCACCTCGAGAACACACATCTCACCTCATCGCCCACCTGCTCACTAGACTAATCACTCAAACAAACAAACAAACATGTCTAACGGTAAGCCTCTATAGATCCTAAGTTCTTAGGATAATCCTCTATCAACACATCACTTCTCCAACCTACGTGGATAATGGGTCTCCACCTAACAGAAGTGATAGAAGTGCCTCACTCACACTCCACCTGATCAGGGTCTCTTCCAGATAAAGAATTCTAACATTTGATCACATCTCCACCGTGATCCAAATGCCACACTCCACATCCTACAGTACAACCAATGTACCCCTAGGCATCTATACTCCACCTTACCAAAAGACACACACACACACTGCCAAATGCATCACAAACCCACTATGCATGCAAACACATTACACCAAGTAATAAGATCACTCCAAATCATGTCAATGCACATATCAAACACATTGAAATGCAACATATAGCCATGCAGCGGAAACGAGCAATCACACACATGCAGAAAGGATTACACACAGATGCAAATGCAGTAACTAAGGTTACACTCAGTAAATCTCACTAGGGTCATCACTCGACCCTATAAGCAAATTCGCATCACCTCTCAACTTACTCTTCTTCTTGGGACAATCCCTAATGAAGTGTCCAGACTTACCACAGCTGTAACACCGTCTACCACCAGACTTGTCACAACCATTGCTCTTCTTCTTATCACCCTCATCACTCGAGTCACTACTCGAATCACTGTTATCTTGAGCTCTACCTAAACTCATTTGCTTAAACTTAATTCTACTCCTCATCATATGCAATTCACCATTTCTCTTATCTTTCTTTTTAGCTTTAACTTCCATTTCCTTACTCCTAAGGGAATCTATGACAATTTCAGGGGTTAAGGTGTCCCTACCATACTTAATAGCATTTTTAACTTCATGATAAGTATCAGGTATAGCATTCAACAAAATAATAGCCTTGTAGGTTTCAGACACCGACTCTCCACAGTTAACAATATCTTGAACAAGTTTGTTAAACACATCCAAATTGTCATCCAAATCTTTTGAAGAATCCATTTTAAAGCTAAAAAATCTTTCAAGCAAGTACAACCTGTTAGGAGTGGATTTAAGCAAATATAAATCATTCAACTTTTTCCAAAGTTCTTTGATAGAATCAAGTTTTCCAACTTTTCTCAGAACAGTGTCAGACAGGTGTAAAATAATTGAAGTGTATGCAAGTTCATCATATTCTTCCTTTTGTGCATCTGTAAAATTTTCCGGAAATTTGCCATCAATGGCCTTTGAAACCTTTTGTTGAACTAAAATACCCTTCATCTTTTGTTGCCAAATTGAAAAATCCCCTTTCCCATTGAAAATCCCAATTTCGAAATGTGAAGACATTTTGAAAAACAGAACAACCAAAAATACACAAGTAGGTCACACAGAGTAAACCTGAGGCAACAATATACACCGTTCTAGATTCCCAGGGTTTCGTGAGACTCAAAATCTCAGATCAAGGGAACGTTCGAATGGGTCAAGTCCAAGGTGTTCTAACAGGATAATCAATGCAACACGAAGGTATGTCAACAAAATTCAAATTTCCACGCAAAGAAATCTCACACAGAGACAAAACAGCAGTTCCAGCACAAAAGCAATTACCAACTTACAGTTAAATTCAACACTTCAAATAGAGCAACAAATTCCTAAAATTCTAGCACAAGCAATGGTTACCCCTTCACGGTAACCCCAATCCTAATGTCACCCCACACGATGACGCGCTAATGCCGGAATTAAACGGGATAAGTCAATTTACCAGAGCGGACCTATCTGAGTCCGTAAATTACGAGGAATATAAATTTTAACACTTTAGGGCCACCACTATTCGCCCTAAAGTTTCCAGCAACTGCAGCAATCAACCGAGCGACAATTGAACTACGAACGTAGGGGCAAAATCGTCCAACTTTTTCTGCGCAACCTGAAACACTAAACCAAAAATATCAGTACGTTCACAAAATCAAAATAAAGAAACTGCCTGAAGAAACCGTGGCCGGAATCGCCCGCACGCGCCTCGCCGGAACAGCCACGCGCCGCCGCCGCCGGTCGCCGTCACCACCACGCGCAGGTGACCCAGAATCTCCTCGACCTGCACGTTCCACCAGTGGTCACCGTTTGTCCAGAAAGTCCACCGATTTGTCGGAAATCGATTTTGAAGTTTCGGTTTTGGGCAAAAAACGGGACAGGTTTTTTTCTTCTGGTTTTTGCTCGATTTCTTGGACTTTTTGGGTTGATTTCTTGCTGAAATTCACGCCAAACAAGGCTCTGATACCATATGTTGTGATTTGGACCTTTGATTCCACCAATAACAAGCTCAGATAAACCAAAATCAACACCACATTAAGATCCAAACTCCAAAACCGAACCCAAACACCGGTTGCTTCAAACTTCCACAAAGGAATGAGTTGAGTGATCTTTTGGCAGCCCAAATAAGCCACAAAGGCTAAGAGAAGGGAAGGAGAGAATAACACAAAGTCAAGAGGAAGCACAAAGCAAGCTCACGGTCTCTCAAATTTCTCACGGCTCCAACATTCACACTACACATAGGGCAAGACAAAACCGAGTCACTTATAACCCAACCAAAATGGGCAATTAGGTCAAACATTAAGTGGCAAATGGACCTCCAACCAACGAAGCCATCCAAGGTGTTTGGGCTGGACCATGAGCAGCTCTAATTAATTAGGTTACTTCCAATGGCCCACTTATAGTGTCGGAGTGGTTCGTTCTATGTGGTGTCAACATTTCATTTCAATCATCGGCCGAGGCCTATGAAATCTAATCCAACTAGAAAAACGGTTTAACATCATCGCTCGGATTTATTGGGTATCAAAACCCAACAGTCCAAACTATATATTGAAGGCGCCGTATTTTCTGATAGATGGATTGAACAACCTATTATTCAAGAAGAATATATCCTACTCAAGATCTAAAGTTCAATCCTTCATTGCTCATGAGCCTTCTTCATTGAAAGCATCAAAACTATCAAATCAAACACTGAATTGGTTTCTTCGCTCGGATCTGCTGCAAAATTGTGTCGTCAACTGTATTGAATTAAAGATCAATGAAGAGTTTGAAGAACGAGGAGTTCTTGGACAAGATCTAGAGGAGATAAACTACATAAAGAGTCAGGATTTGAGTTCGTGTGCTCATTCCAGGAGGATTGCTTTACAAAGAATAGCCAGGATTTGTGTTGGTGTGCACATTCCATGAGATCTGCTTCATACTTCAGACAGAAGATCAGAAAACTTGTGTTGTCAACTTTGCTAGTAGTCTGTAAGTTTTATTGACAGTTTATAGTGGATCTTTGATTGGGAAAGTGCCCGAAATTTTTCCCACGTTGGGTTTCTCCGCGAACAATTCTGGTGTTGTTTTCTGCTTTATTTATTGCTTTGGGATATTTGCGCTATTTCAAGATAGGTTAAATTGAATTGTTTGACTAATCACCTAAACATAATTAACTTGTAACTTGTTGCTTGTTAATTAAAGTTTTAATTGCGCTTTTACACCTAATTACCCCCTCTAGGTGTAGTAGGGTCGAATCTTACATTTCTCAGTGTCCTTCATATGTATATATATATATATATATATATATATATATATATATATATATATATATATATTAGGATCATATGTGTAAGGGTATAATTAAATTCTATTCGAGAGATATTATTAAATAAATAAGAAACATTGATCTTCAACTTCGAATAAATATTGCCAAATATCGAATTGATATTAAAATGAAATAATATATGTGGATTTGAGATACTACTAGTTTTTTATTACTTTAATATATATAAATGCTTTTCAATATAGTTAGATAACTAGATTAGTTATTTGTTTAGTTAGCTTAGGGGTGGGCGTGGGTTGGGTTGGGTCGAAATCCAACATTGTCAGTTTGTTCGAAATCCAACCCAACCCAATTATGTGTCAAACATATCTTATACCTCATGTAATTTAGTTTTATAAATAATATATTACGCACAAATTATATTAAAGAAAAGCAAGGAAGTAGTTATTAATATGAGTTCATTTCTAATTCATTAATTCATTTGCATAAAATATATACCCCATAATCAAATTATAATTCCAAAATTTATATAGTTAGTAATTTCACTATAATGATATTTTATCATTTCTACATATTGTGGACATATCTTAGAATATGACAGAACATCATTTTAAAAGTTGTCTCCATCCAAACCTACTTTATCGATCCTTGTTCTAAGTCGACCATATTGAGACATGAGAAAATATGAAATTAAAAAAAGGAGCTTCTTTAAGAGAACCAATATTGAAAATAGTATATAATTTAATCACATATGTATTATATTAAGCGGGGAAAAAATTGTCCCGAATTCAAAGAAATATTGAGCTAACAAAAAAATCGATTCCAAATTCACCCATGTAATTAAATTGAAAACACAATCATTTTTCAAACTCAATATCCATCCAGAAATGCAGAAAAAAGGTTCATTTGGTTCATAGAACCTTTCTTTGATATGATTTACACAGTTCGGACCAACCACAGCATTATCGTCCGATCTGGTGCTTTTCTACATGAAAAAAACTGCGTTAAGAAATATACCAGACACTAAATCTTTAATTATAGAAAGTTTATGAGCAGGATTATTAAAACTTATCTAATTCGATCGAACACTTCATTAGGTTATGAATCTTGAATTACAAATAAAGGTGATCAATAGATGAAATAGTTATTCCCTAATATTTATCACATATTTGAATTTTCAATTATCCATTGTTTACAATCATTTTATATTTTCAATTAGTTAAAAGTAGTTAGGAAAAATAATCATAATCATCATAATTATTTATTTGCTTGTCAAATAGGAGTTAGAAAAATTAGATTAAGTCCAGAAGTATAGTCCTCGTGGGATCAATAATCCGAACTCAAAGGTTCACTATATTACTTGTTACGATATCATACACTTGTAATATAAAAAAACGCAACAAGTTTTTGGTGTCGTTGTCGAGGACTATTTACTTTTAGTCTTAGTTTATTTTATCTTTAACTGTTATTTGATTTGATTTTACTTTCTTTTATAAAAAAAAAAAGTGTTCGTAGTATGCTCCGTACCCAAGATGACGATCTTAAACCGTTTGACTCGAAAATAGAACGTACTTTCAGAAGAAGACGTAAGGAACATAAACAAAAACAACGATATCAAATGGCTGACGGTCAAAATATTCCTATTCTTATTCAGCCATTAGACAAGTAGCTGCAAGAGTAGCTGCACTACCGGATCAGCAGCAGGAGCGAAGGGAAATAAATGAAGGAGACTTGGCCGTTTCATTGTTCTTGACGCCCATAGCCGCGCTTGCGCGTTCTAGCATTGTGTATTCAAATTTCGGGGTAAATGATTTTTAGATAAGGGTAGAGTGGATCAATTTGATGAGCAACACTCCTCCAATTCTACGGGTTACCTCATGAAAATCCAAATGCACATATCTCCAGATTTCTCAGAAATTGTCTGAATTTCTAAGCTCCGGGGGTTAATGAAGATGCTATTAAGTTGCGACTATTTCCATACACACTGAGAGATGCTGCATTGGAGTGGTTAGACACCGAACCTCATGGAAGCATTACTACATGGGAAGAATTGATCAGAAAATTTTGCAACAAATTCTTCCCATCGGCAAAAGTAGCTAAAATCAGATTGGAAATTCGAACTTTCCAATAGAAAGATGGAGAGAACTATCATGAGGCACGTAATAGATTTAAAGAGCTTATGCGCGAAAGTGTCCAAATTATGGAATCATAATAGGTAATCAAGTGTAGTACTTTTACACCGGACTCTCACCACAGTCAAAATCTCAGGTGGATTCCTCTGCAGGTGGATCGATCATAGGAAAATCAGTACAACAAACCTTGGATTTATTTGAGTTAATTGCCACTACACATTATATGTTTTCATCAGAAAGAGTGGTACCACCGAGAGCATCTAGAATGTATGAATTAGATAACACAGCAGCATCTACGAACACGCAGATAGCAGCTTTGACAAAGCAAGTAGATCTATTGGTGAAATCACCAATGAGAGGAGCATATGTAGTGATGGGTGGTCCATCATGTGAAAACTGTGGAGCCAACCATTTAACAGAAAATTGTATGTCTACGGGCTTTCCCGAGGAACAAGTCAACTTCATTTAAAATGCGTCCCGTAATTTTAACTCATATTCGCAAACATATAACCCAGGATGGAGACAGCACCCGAATTTCAATTGGTCAGATAATCAACAAGGGAATGGTTCAAATAATGCCCAGTAGGAGCACAAACCAAGTTTGGGGGAGATGTTTTATCAATACGTGCATAAAACAAACAAAATATTCCAACAGGTTGATACTAATTTTCAAAATCAGCAAGCATCTATCAAAAAGTTGGAGACATAGGTTGGTTAAATAGCTCAACAGCCTACAGAACGTTCACAGGGATCATTGCCAAGCAATACAATGAAAAATCTTTAAGAGCAAGTGATGTCAATAAAAGTAGTGGAAAACGATCTACCCACGACTCTTGTAAAAGTTAAAGCACATGTACCTCCACTTCCATTTCCCCAAAGACTTCGAAAGAAGTTAATGGAGGAAAATATTAATTCTATAACTACAAGGAGTGGGGTACAATTACTAGAAATTACTATGAAATGATCAAAAAGAAGAGATGACCAGGAAGATGTTGATGAAGCTATAATGGAAGAAAAATCTGCACCTGCCTCAATTGAGAATGAAGAAAGTAAAGAAGCATCCACTATCAATGCACCAAGTCCAGTTAAGACTTACGTACCAATCATTCATTTTCCTCAAAAGTTCAAGAAGATTAAACAATACACAAAATTCGAAAATTTTCTTGATGTTCTCAAGAAACTCCAAATCAATATTCCGTTGATTGATGCGATATAACAAATTCCAATCTACACAAATTTTTTGAAAGAGATGTTAACAAAGAAAAGAAAGCTTACATAGTTTGAAATTGTGGCATTAACGGAGGAAAGTAGTGTAAGAGTGCAAAATGAATTGTCTCCCAAGTTGAAAGATCCAGGGAGTTTTACTTTGCCTATTTCAATTGGAAATTCTTGTGCTATTAATGTATTGTGTGACACAGGTGTTAATATAAATCTAATGTCATATTCTGTTTATAGGAAATTGGGATTAGGTGAAGTCAAATCAACATCAATAAAGCTACAACAAACAGATACAACAATTTCAAAACCACGTGGCAAAGTTGAGGATGTGCTCATAAAAGTAGGAAATTTAATATTTCCAGTGGACTTTGTGATGGATATACCAAAAGATCAAGGCATTCCAATTATATTGGGTCATCCATTCTTAGCAATGGGTCAAACTCTAATTGACATGGAGAAGGGTGAGCTAATATTGTGGGTGTAGGACAAGTAAGAGATATTTAATATTTATACCCCACTTGAGAAACCTTTCAACAACAATAATTGCTGTAGAATTGACGAAGAAGAGCCACATGATCAACGAAGGTGTCATAATAGAAAATAAATTTCGGTGGACTTATTGGTAGAGATGAAAATGGAAATATCAAAATATAGAGAGTAAAAAAAGGGTGCATAAATGAAAATTGCACAAAATACAATGATATCATAACTTGGTTCGAGCTACCATGATCAAACATGGCACAAAGTCAAGCTAATAACGGTAAAGAAGCGCTATTTGGGAGGCAACCCAATCTTTTTTCCTTTTTATTTATTTTGTTTTTGAGTTTTAGGATAGTTTAAGTTATTTTAAGTTTATTTGTGACTCCTTATCCATATCCATTTTCCCTATATATCTTCAATATATTAGTTGGTTTATTAGATGTTAGAGTTAAGTAACACTTGCTCCAATTATTTGATTTTAATACTTTATTTGATTTTTCAGGAACACGACGTCGCGGAACATTTAAATCAATATTGACTAAAGAGCCAATGGAAGCAATATGAAAGCTAGCGATTGAATTACAAGCCATATCAGCAGAGTCTTTTCTTCACATTCTTCCCCACCCCTTTATATGCGAATTTAGGATTAAAGACATCGATGACAATGTCTAATTTAAGTTTGGAGGGTAGAAAACACGAGTTTTCATTTTTTTTATATGTGTTTTTGTGTGCTTTTATTATAGTAAAAAAAAACTTTTTGTGTGCTTGTGTGAGTTAGTTGACTTGGCTGGCAATTATGAATATATTAATTATTAATTAATCTATGAATGGTGAATAAATTGCATGTTTAGATTAATTTTTTTTTTCATGTGAAATTTAATATATATTGAGCACATGAATTAAGTTAAATATTGTGTAGGAATGAGTTGATTTCATAATTGAATATATTGAAATAGTGGACCATAGATGCTAAACCCAAAATCACTAAATTTTACATTGTTGGACCAAATTTAGAATAGTTTGGAAGGATTTCACTGTTGTAGGAAGATGTTGAGATAAATAGGGATTCCATGTATGAAATTAAAAATTGTGTGGATTGTCTAAGATCAATATGCTGCAATTGGGTGAAAATATCAAGTTAGAGGTCATTTTACTTGAATTGGTGTTAAATAAGGAACATTGCACTACTCAAAGTATAAAAAAATATATTTTTTATTAGAAAATTTATCTTCGTAGCCTTTATTACTCCAACAATTAAGTCTCAATGGTCTTTAAAATCTGGTGTCCTATGGTAATTTGAGTTGGGAGTCATTGACCGAAAACTTGTTACATGAGTCATTTAGAACGTTTAAAGGAGAGAAGCTTCAAATAAATAAAAAACTACTCATATGAAAAAAAATCAGAAAAAACAGGTGCATGAAACAGAAGACGCACCAAATGCCTTGAGTAAGTCTCACACACTTGTTTAAGAAAATTTGAATTTTGATAAGAGATTGTTAGTCTAGTTAAGTCCTAAATATTGAAGCAATCAAATTTAATTGAGAATCTTTGTTTATTGAAATGTTGAACTGCAATTGGTGAAATTTTGCCAAACTAGAGAGGTGGGGATAGTAAAAAAATCAAACCTTAATTCACATACTGGAAAAGAATGAAAAGATTAAGTTTGGGGATGTGTAAATCTTACGATTGATGAAAGAACATATTTGACATTCGAGGGTCGGGAATTGAAATAACTTGTGAATTCATAATGTTATGCTTAATTATTCACACACACATCGATTTTACAATGGAAAAGTGGATTTTAATTTTTGTATTGTGATTTTGAAACTGCGTATAGATTTGTTATTATGAGTTCAATCCCCGAGATAAAAGTCAGGTTAATTAGTTAAATCTTGTTGCTTTACTTGATTAATTGGCCACTAATTAGGTAATTAGCATTGCTTGTTTGTGTGTTTGTTAGGTTTTAATTTTGTTTGAGGACAAACTAAGATTCAAGTTTAGGGGTGTGACAAGTGTAGCTTATACACTTATTTGTGGCCCTAAATTATGATATTTTATTGTTTTTTGGATTAAATTCTACCTAATTTATGTTATATTGTATTTTGTAGGTAAACTTTTATATTTAATGAAGAATTGGAGAAAAGAATGTAAAATTGATGAAAAATAGCAAAATTCAAATATGAAACTTTGGAGAGAAATATTACATTAAATGAGTTCGAGTTAAATGAGATTCAATAGACTTGAATTGGAAATTTTAAATTGGAGGCCCAAATTATATATTTATATTTAAACCTATATATATAGAGAGGAAAAAACACGTAGAAAAGGAGGAGAGACACAGCAGAGCACGACGTTTGAAGCACGAGGAAAAAAAATAAGGAAGAAAGGAAGAAAGTAAGAAAGAAGAAAAGAAACGAGCGAGAAAAACGCAGGAAAGAAAGCTAGGAAATGAGGAAAAGAAAAGAAGAAAAAGGAAGAGAACTGTAAACGCCAGAAATTTTCACATTTGGTCAATTTTTGGTGATTTCTTTATACTTTTGTGCATTTTTATTTTTACAATATGAATAACTAATTTTTATATTATAGAAAACAATTTAGTCGACCTTTGATCATTTGTCTTTTTATTCAAGATTTCTGTGATTTATTTATTTATTTATTTATTTATTTATTTATTTATTTATTTATGTGTTGATTTTATTATGAGTTTAATGTATTAAATTATTTGATCAATAATTTGATGATCGAGTTTCTTACGAATCGAGATGTGAGTTTGAAATTTAGACCATGTAATAAAATTCGATAAATTAGTATAACGTGTTGAGATACATATACTAATTATTGCAGTTATAATTTGAATTCTTAGAACCAGTGTTTATTTTAACTAAAATTAATTCGCATAGAGATATGAAATTTAATTTGTTAAATAGGCTAAATGAGAACTCGAGATGGGCAAATTGAATATAATAAAAGAATTCGATCGAACACTACTTTAGGTTATGAATCTTGAATTAAGAATAAAGGTGATCAATAGATGAAATTATTATTCCCTAATATTTATCACATATTTTAATTTTCAAATATCCATTGTTTGCAATCATTTTATATTTTCAATTAGTTAAAAGTAGTTAGGAAAAATAATCATAATCATCATAATTATTTATTTGCTTTTATCAAATATGAGTTAGAAAAATTAGATTAAGTCATAAAGTATAGTTCTCATGGGAACAATAATCCGAACTCAAAGGTACACTATATTACTTATTACGACACTTGTGATATAGAAAAGGCAACATCTAATATAGTATACTTTTTTAATAGCATGTATGTTATACTGTAAGAAATTAAGGGATCAAATTTGGAGCAACCTAAATGAAAGGAAATTATGGGTACACTCTTTCTCTATTGGGAAACAAGGGAAAGAATGAGGGTAAGGATACCAAAGTTAGGGATAAGAAGAATCATGTTTCTTGGGGGAGGTCATGGATGAGAAATGAATATAGGCTTGAGCAAGTACGTAGATGTGTCAGTGCACTGGGGTTTTGCATGACAGAGGCATCAGTAAAGAGGAGAGGTTGTAGGAAGCTACAACACCCTTAAGATAAAATGCACTTCCCATGGCATCTCCAAAGGCAATGAGGTTGGAGATTGAAGTGGTAGCGTTGTGGTCCCTAGTTAGAGATTGGGCAGTGTTTTTAGAGCTCATGCTGATAGGAGCAGTTCGTTACATCAAATTTACGGAAGATGTAGTCTTTTGCTTCAAAAAGTTGATGGGAGATGTAGCCTTATGTTTCAGTAAAGTGGGTTTTCAGATAATTGATAGGTATTTTTGATTTAACCTTATGTTTCAGAAAATTAGGTTTGGAATTACACGGCTACGTAGATGCCAATATGGCAGGAAAAATACTACTGGATATGTATATATTTTGGACGGTATATAAAAGTTGGTTGGGGGTTTAAGTTGAAGAAGATAGTTGCTTTTTCACTATTAAGGTTGAGTGTGTTGCTACAACTGAAGTGATCAAAGAGATGATATGTTTGCAGTCTTTTTAGGATGAATTGGGTCACAAGTATGGGAAGAGTGTGTTGTATTGTGATGGTCAAAGTGCTATTCACTTAACAAAAAAATCTTATTTATCGTGCATGGACAAAGCATATACATATTCGTTATTATTTCATGAGTGATGCTACATGTACATCAGAGGCTACATAAGGGTGTCCATAATGGACACCCAGCGCCTTCTCATTGGAGGGATGGTTGGTGGGGTCGGCACTCCATCCAATGAGAGGGCGTCGGGTGTCCATTATGGACACCCTTATGTAGCACTTGATGTACAAGAAGAATAACTCTTATTTCATCATTTTGACTTTGGAGGATGGAATCTTAACGCTTGATAAGATTTAGGGAAAGTCAGAATATGGCTGACATGTTGACGAAAATTGTTTCAATCAAGAAACGAAAGTAGTGTGCAACTTTAGTTGGACTTATCTTTCAAGAAATAAGGAATTGTTGTCACAGCCGAGGAGTTATTGATGGTGAATTAGTCTCCAAGTAGGAGATTGTTAAGTTGTGCAATCTAATTATTATCGATACTAATTATTGTTACTTCACGGAGTTGATCACGGATCGACCTCCGTGGCGATGTTGCCATGGGGGTTGGGAAGAGGGCAAGAGGTCCCCTCCCAAGGGGGTATGAGTAAGCGGAGCTCCTTAGACCAAAATTTCATTAAGGACTGTTGAGAAATTTGTATTCTAGTAAAATTCTGTAAAGGAATCGGAGTCCTTGTAAAATTCGATTTTACTCTAATCTTTCTATATATAAAAAGTGCCTATTTAACAGAATTTGTTGGTTTAACGGAAAAACTAACGGAATTTGTTGTTTTAACGGATTATGTAACAGAATTTCTTGTTTTAAACAGACAGCTGCACCTTCTTTCAGTGTTTTTATCATAACTTTGTATTTCGATATTCAATTGAGGCTATTCAAAATGAGTTAAAAAGCTAACCCATCTGGCTACAACTTTGATTCAGATATTATTCTCCAATTCGATCACTTTCTATGCCAAAAATATGTCTCAATATAACGGACTATGTAACGGAATTTTTTGTTTTAAACAGGCAGCTGCACCTTCCTTCAGTGTTTATATCATGACTTTGTATTTCGATGTCCGATTGAGGATATTCAAAATGCGTTGGAAATTTAACTCATTTGGATACAACTTTAATTCAGACGTTATTCTCCAATTTGATCACTTTCTATGCCAAAAATAGGTCTCAATATAACGGACTATATAACGAAATTTCTTATTTTAAACAAGCAGCTACACCTTCTTTCAATGTTTTTATTATAACTTTGTATTTTGATGTCCGATTGAGGCGATTCAAAATGAATTGGAAAGCTAACTCATCTGGCTACAATTCTGATTCAGACATCATTTTCCAATTCGATCACGTTCTATGCCAAAAATATGTCTCAATATAACGGACTATGTAACAGAATTTCTTATTTTAAACAAGTAGCTGCACTTTCCTTCAGTGTTTTTATCATAACTTTGTACTCCGATGTCCGATTGAGGCAATTCAAAATGCGTTGGAAATCTAACTCATTTGGTTACAACTTTAGTTCAGACATCATTCTCCAATTCGACCATTTTATATGCCAAAAATAGGTCTCAATATAACGGATTATGTAACGTAATTTCTTGTTTTAAACAGGCAGCTGCACCTTCTTTTAGTGTTTTTATCATAACTTTGTATTCCGATATCCTATTGAGGCGATGAAAAATGCGTTGGAAAGCTAACTCATCTGGATACAACTTTAATTCAGACATTATTCTCCAATTCGATCACTTCCTATACCGAAAATAGGTCTAAATATGAGACTAAAACATCGGAGCATAACTTTTCGGTTGGAAATTGATTTGTGATCATCTTTTGACTAAATTTGATCCCCTTGACATCTTCCTTTATCCAATTGACTCCGAGCACTCTCAAATCTTCATCGTGAGATTCGGCACAACTTTTAAGTATTTACATTTTAACCCCCGAACTTTGGATCCCTTACAATTTAGCCCTTTCTCCAAATTTGTCTACTTTTGCTTATTTTCTTCAATCTCACCAACCTACATCACAATATCAAAATCACACATCTAATTATTTATCAATTACTTAAACATTACATCATTAATTATTTATAGGGTGTCTGTTTCTGTTTTTCAGCAGAAATCAAGTTGTTGGCAACACAATTCATGCCGTTGGGAGTCGCAATTTTGGACCAATTCTCTCATTGTAGGGTTGTAGGTTTAAAAAAAAAAGGTAACATAATCAATTTTGATAACGCCCTTAATCAATTTTGATAGCGTCCAGACACGCCCTTAATTAACAAAAAAAAATTATATCTTTATTAATAACAAATTAATTATTAAACAAAAATATTAAATATAAACTAAGCAAATGTGCATTGCACGTTGCTTGCACCTAGTTTATCTTATAAAGATGGAGTCATCCTTAGGCTTTATAAACATCATCAAAAAGAGAGAAAGATAGGACACAGAAGATAGGTGTGTGATTATCTCTTGTAAACCTTTTTAATTTATCATAGTGAATTACTGAAACGAAAGGAGAGGACGTAGTCTCACGTTGAGAAGAACCTCTATAAATCGTGTTATTGAGTATTTATTTTTCTTTCTTTGAATTAATTGTTCTCGGTGGAATAGAATTAAGATTTATAATTCTCAAAACTAGTGACCCTGTGGACCCTAGTTAGAGATCGGGCAGTGGTGTTAGAACTCGTGCTGATGAGAGCAGTTCGTTACATCAAATTGATTGGAGATGTATATTACATCAGGTTGTAGGAAATGTGGAGGGTTCCAGTGTAAGGGAGGCTAATATGTTGGTTCCAATGGACAGCCGCCGGGCATTTATGCTTTTTGTGGGTAATTACGTTTTTGGGAAGCGGTTGGTCGCCATTAACTATCATAGAGACACGGTGCCATCTATATGGGTATTTGTATCTGCTATCTTCCCATCTGTTAGTTTAATTATTTTGCATGAACAATACATTTCTATTGAATTTTCATTACTTAGAAAGACCGTTCTTTGGGTATCCTTAAAGCAGTTACAATCCATTTGCCTGTGTGTAGTTGGGGACATCAATGCAGTGTCGGGAGAACATGAAAAATGGGCTTCCATCCTTCCAGATTGGCGCTGGAGAATTCCAAGAGTTCATTGAAGTCTGTAATTTAGGAGAACTGAATCCCATCGGAGCACATTACACATTGTCCAACGGCATGGTCAAAAGGCATGTTGGACTCCGTTTGGCTAGAGCTTTTGAGACCGATTCATCTCTGTGTACATGGCACGCCATTTCTTCTTTAAATCTCCTAAAACATCAATCAGATCATAACCCAATATCTATATCGCATTTTGCATCGGTTGTTTCAGGTGCCCAACCATTTTTGGTTTCATCACTTAAATTTTCAGGTACTTGGTTAGATCAATTTGGGGGTAGTTACTAGTGGGGAACACCGATGGAGGTCATACTAGAAAGCTGAAATTCTAAACATTGGCTTTCAAAAAGTGGATAAGGCGATTTTTGGAGATGTCAATGTAGGCATTGACAGGGTAAAGGTAAACTTATAGTCCACACATGAGGAGATAGCTAATCTAGGCTTCATAGATTAGCGTTTTCATAAATTAACTGCTAGTAAGAAGCTGCAAAAGTTTATCATTAGCCTTCGCCTCAGGGAGATAGGGATAGCAACGGGGCGGGGGCGGGGATGCCCTCCCCATCCCCCGCCACGTTAAGAAATTCATTCCCCGTCCCCACCCCATTCCCCGTTTAAGGCGGGGCGGGGCGGGGCGGGGGCGGGGGTGGGTTTATTCCCCGTTTAATTTTTTTTTTTTTTTTTTTTTAGTTTTTGATAATTTATTTTTATTGTCCATATTCATTATATTTAAACAAATAATTTTAGTTGCTATTTTCTATTAGAACTAACGAAAATGTTCACTTAAAGTATTGAATTCTTAAAAAAAAAAAAAAAAAAAATAATTTTTTTTTTTTCGGGGGGGGGGGGGGGGGGGGGGGGGGGGGGGGACCCTGTTACCCGTCCCCGCCTCGGGGAATAATTCCCCGCCCCGTTACCCGTTTAAGCGGGTTTTCCTTTCCCCGTTCGGGGCGGGTCCCCGCGGGTATCGGGTTTGTCGGGTTTTTTTACCATCCCTACAGGGAGACTTCATAAAGGACCAAAATGATATTAAAGAGAGACTCATTGGGTACTATTAGAATCTTTTCTCGAGCCCTCCCGCCACTTAAACAATGGATATCGGCCTTCGTGAGGAGATCACACCGTTGCTTGTTTCCGGTGATGATTTCTTGGTAAATTTTTCGAAATTCTTTGGGTGATTTTCGGCGGGGATGTCACTAGGGTGGTTCAACATTTTTTAGTGTACGACTCTATTCCCTTTGGAGTTAAACAAGAATATAAAGTGAAGGAAGCATGATAAGCATGAACAAATGACATATACCAACAATCATAAACTAATTATATACCTAATGAATATTAAAATAAGTTATTTATTTTTAGCTTTAATCAATCAAAATTATTTGCTATAAATTTTATTTATTTAATTATAAGTAAACCTTTTAAACTTAGTCCAACACGTATAAATAAAATATATAATTTGGAAATGAGTAAATAAAACTTGGGTGGATATATTCACACCACATTTTTCTATAAATACTCCACATTTTAGTTACATTGAAAGTTATTAATCTTTATTCATTAAAAAATTTATATGCTGAATCATATTCTTATTTTTAACATTTTATTTATCGAAATGCTATCCTTAATCACATTTTTGTCCAAAAATATTGTCACCGTGCTCTAAAATGATTGTCCAATATTTAATCGTATTTTTACATTATTAATTTATATTCATAAAATTACAGTTTGCAAATGAGTAGTTTTACTCTATCTTAAAGAAAATTTTGGAGAGAACTATAATCAAGAATACTTTATGTTAATTTGAAAGTAGGACATGATTAAAAAAACTGAGACATAAATTTGATAATGTGTAAATGCTATGAACATTTCATGCAATTAAAATATAGTCTAGTTATTAAAAACTGCAATGCAAATGTATTTAACCATAAAACTTATTGTGGAGTTTTTAACTAATCCCTTTTTGTGGTGGGGATCGAAATCACATTTTTAGTAAATTTTGATAAAATAAATATTTATTTACTCTGTTTCATATACATATGAATTTCGCTTAATTCATCAACAGGGGTGTATCATACAAATGTTTGTGACATCACACACCACATTTGAGTGCTATCTGATTTGCCTTTATACTACCATTCATATAGTTGTGCATTGTATATTTTCTGGAAAGTTTCTTTGAGATGTTACATCTTTCTATATATAAAAAATGTCTATCTAACGGAATTTGTTGGTTTAACGGAAAAACTAACGGAATTTGTTGTTTTAACGGATTATGTAACGGAATTTCTTGTTTTAAACAGGCAGATGCACCTTCTTTCAGTGTTTTTATCATAACTTTGTATTCCGATGTTCGATTGAGGCGATTCAAAATGCGTTGGAAAGCTAACCCATCTGGTTACAACTTTGATTCAGACATCATTCTCCAATTCGATCACTTTTTATGCCAAAAATATGTCTCTATATAACGGACTATGTAACAGAATTTTTTGTTTTAAACAGGCAGTTACACGTTCTTTCAGTGTTTTTTTCATAACTTTGTATTTCGATATCCTATTGAGGCGATGCAAAATGCGTTGGAAAGCTAACTCATCTGACTACAACTTTAATTCAGACATCATTCTCCAATTCGATCACTTTCTATACCAAAAATAGGTCTCAATATGAGACTAAAACACCAGAGCATAACTTTTCGGTTGGAAATTGATTTGTGATCATCTTTTGACTAAATTTGATCCCTTTAACATCTTCCTTTATCCAATTGACTTCGAGCACTCTCAAATTTTCATCGTGAGATTCGGCACAACCTTTAAATATTTACATTTTAGCCCCCAAACTTTGGATCCCTTACAATTTAACCCTTTCTCCAAATTTGTCTACTTTTACTTATTTTCTTCAATCTCACCAACCTACATCACAATATCAAAATCACACATCTAATTATTTATCAATTACATAAACATTACATCATTAATTATTTATAGTGTGCCTGTTTCTACTTTTCAGTAGAAATCAAGTCGTTGGCAACACAATTCATGCAGTTGGGAGCAGCAATTTTGGACCAATTCTCTCACTATAGGGCTGTAGTTTTGAAAAAAAAATGGGTAGCATAATCAATTTTCCTTCCTCCTTGCAGCGTGCCCAGACACACTCTTAATTAACCAAAAAAATTACATCTTTATTAATAATAAATTAATTATTAAACAGAAATATTAAATATAAACTAAGCAAACGTGCATTGCACGTTGCTTGCACCTAGTATTAGAATAAAAGGACGAACTGAAGAGGCTTTGTCTATTCAATATTTAGCTGTCTTCATCAATTTAAAAGGGCAGAAATATTAACTAATCCCTAAAGTACCTGTCTTTTGAATTTCAACGAGTTACACAAATTATGTTATCTTGATGATTACTTCTACTGTTCTACAGTTGCTTGATTTGGTTCTCGATTTTGCAGTGAATTTTTCCAACTTCATAATACTGATGTAATATTGCCTTTTACGACTTTCTCACATTTCTAGAAGAGCCATCTCGTTTTGTTTTCCCAAATATAAAAATATACAAAGAATATTTGATATCTGAACTAGATAAGAACAAGAAAACGCGAAAGAACTCTACGTCATATTTCTATCTATCAAGGCAAATATTATGTGACAAATTAACCAATTTCCACTTATCATTTTTTAAGCAAAAGAAAGTATGGTGCAACCTCCTAATCGTCTGCGAGTTAGCAACTTGATAAAAGTGAATGTATAGCATTCAGAAAAGTCACACAACACTACCAAACATAGTCCAACTTCCGTTTCGCTTAATTCCTAAATACTGCAACCAATTTCTAAATGCAGTTAAAGATTAACATTTTGGGTTTGATTTATAGAGAAAATTCTTAGTTATGACCTCCACAGCATATTCATCTATCACAGAAGACCAATATATACCAAACCACTTAACAAAATGTTAGGCAAATTGTTGTCAAACAACCTCCCCTGACAATGATGTTACGAGTGTGTTTGGGACACATTCTTTTGAAAGAATGTATTATTGAATAGTAGATTGATGGTGAATGTGTGGTTAAAAATGAAGGAAAAGTTATTGATGTGATGGAAAATATTATTTTATTGAAGAATGTGTTGTTGAAAATGAGTAGAAGAATGAGAATGAAAAAAATAATGTATACCAAACAGGGCATAAATCATATTACTCAGTCGGCATTGAGTAAATGGTTGAAAAGAAACATTGGCACCCCGAATCGAATAACCAGAACCTATAACTAGTATGAACAACTGGTACTAGCTTAATTTATTTTAGAGTTGCTCGTGGCTCAACCCATAGCTCGCTTTTGTACTTAGCCCACTCATGAAACACCTATGGACCATATTGAGCTTGGCACATTGTCTAACCTAAAATTAACCGAACTATTATATATATGGTTTTTCTCCTTGATACCGTGTCATTGCAAAACCCTTGAGTGAGATAACCTTGGCTGCGTTCTGTCTTCTGCTTCGTGTTGTTGCTTGTCTTGGTTTTTCTTCTCTCTGGTTATTTCCAGCCTATGTGGCAGCCATAATACCTCCCTTCCTATGTTTCTTGGTGGGTACTAAAAGCAACCGGAGTGGGTGAAGTTATAGGAAATATTTGAGGTTGATTCCTCGTGGTGGTGTCGATTGATTTGGGATTAAAGCGATCCGGAAACTTGTTGGTGATCAAATCTTCTGCACTACACAAAAAAAATAAAAAAAAATAAAATTTTAGCTTTAAACAGAATGCTTGCCTGAGGTTTATGTTGCATCACGATTTTCTTCTTCTTTGATGACGAATCATCAGGTATGTTGTCTATATGCTTCTTTCCACTATTTTTCCATATGGGTTTACCTCATTGCATCTTCTTTCATAGTGAGCGAATCTCGAGAATCATTTGAAGCATCAGCTTGCTCTTTCGAGTCCAACAATATGGTTATTGAGCATGTAATGCGATGTGTAGGAGTCTTTGCACTTTTATTTTTTGGCTCCACAATCTCCATAGATTTTGAACCTTCGCGCTTGTGATTAACCTATATTGAGAATCCAGTCAAATAGTTAAAGAACGAGAAAATATGGGCAATATGAAAATAATGGATCACAACAAAAATAAGATTTTGTGGAAGAAGAGGAGAATTTATTATACAAAAAAACTAACATTGTCTTTACAAAATTTGATTATCTCAATCTAAATCTAAATAATTTTCTTAAGTTTCTAATGTATAAAACGATGATCTAATTTTTATCTTGAGCGTATAAAGAGTCTACACCACGTGGAGTATATATGTAGGAGCCAAAACTTGGAATTATGGATGAAGTAGAAAACAAAAAAGAGGGTAAAAATCAACTAGGACAGCTTTTCTCCCTGCTAGGTGGCGCTGTGATCAGCGCCTTAGCTCTAGTGTTGGCCTTGCTGCCTCCTTTTGTATTGCTGGTGCCTCGGCTCCCTGGCTCTATCCTAATGCTTCCAAAACACTTTTTTTTTTATCCATAATGAAATTTGATCCCTTATCGATCCGAACTTCTAAACCAACATTATTTAGGCTTACTCCATGAATCAAACTTACAAATCAGAATTTAAGTCACAAACATAACAAACGCCACATTGACACAAATTTTATAGCAAGGAATTAAGTCTTTACTCTTTAAGTCATTCTACAACTCTTCCACTGTGCCCCTTCTGCACACACCATGCTTGGGCAGACTTAGCAACTCTGAACTAAATTCAAATCCTGCTTACCAGCAGAACTACGTTGAACGCCTACCTTGCTTGTATCATCCCGTTCATCTCGGGCTCCAGTTGAGTCACCAAACCTGCTCGAATCACCACGAGCAACATGATCAACAAGATCACAACCAGATCTACCTGAGCTACTGGAAGATTCTCCAATATTATTGTTCGAATCACCATGAATAACCCAATCACAACAACTCTACTCGAATTATTGCTTATTGAAACATAAACTGCAGCTGTATCCACAGTGACCTCCGAATCTTCTAACATATATAACTGGGATTTTCTCCGCCTCCTTAACACAACTCGAGCACCCTTGCTAAATTTGAGAACTCTATCTCCATCAGTATACGTGTACCATTTTGAATCAAGAGTATTCAAAGAGATTAAATTCCTGGTTATACCAAAAAACATGTCGAACCTAGTCAAGTTTTTTAATTGTCCCCTCAAATATCTTGATTTTGACATTATCAATCTCAACTATTTTACAAGGCTCATTATTTCATATCATCATAGAACCCCTGTAACTATTTCATATGAAGAAAACCAATCTCAGTTTGAACACAAATGAAAAGTGCAAGCCGAATCAAGAATCCAATCCTGTTAGGTTTAGAGTCACCGTCAATAATCGCCAAAAGATCTCCATCACTGTCTTCTTCTATAAGATTGACATTAATGGAATTTTTTGGCTGTTCCTTCTGATCCGCAGTAGCAAATTTTTTTCGCTGCTTATAGCAATTCGTCTTCATGTGTCTCTTGTTACAATACCAATAGACTTTATCACTATTTCTATCTTTGACTCTACCCCTTCCTTAACCCCCTGTCTTCCTCTCACGAATAACAAAACCTTTTCCCTAGGCCTCAGATTCGATGACCAGATGCTTCATCTTCTCCTTGAAATTAATCGTATCATATACTTAGTCAATAGTAAGCGTATCCCGACTATAGAGAATGATATCTCTAAACGTCACATATGAAAGCTGCAATGAACATAACAATGTCGCCCTAAATCCACTTCATCACACTTGACCTCCATGGTCTCCAAATCAACGACGATTTCCTTAAACACTGATAGATGATATTCTAAAGATCTACCTTCTGTCAAGCGATGAGAATAAAAGTGCTGCTTCATGTGTAACTTACTTGTCAAGCTCTTTATCATAAAAAGATGCTCCAATTTTAACCACAACCCAATAGCACTTTTCTCCTTTATCACGTCCTGAAAATTTTGATTAGAAAGATGAAGATTTATCAGTGATAGGTCTTTCGAATCCTTGTGTTACTTCTCCTCCATAGTTATTGAGATGAGTCGCCAGTCGGTGATTCTCACTATCCTCGAGCATAGTTGTAAAACCTGATTCTTTCGAGATTAGTTTATAAGTCTCCAATAGATCGAGATGAGCCACTAGCTAGATTTTTATTTCTTGCTCACCGAGAAACTTTGTCATGCGAGATGCTTATTTCCCCCTAGGATGTTTGTTTCCCTCATTACCATAAAAGGATTACTTTGTAAACCTTCACTTATTAGATCTACGTATATTTTAGAGGCCATTGGTAAACCCTCATATCTGGAAGACTATTTATGAATATTCATCTATTAATGACAAACCAATTTTTTGAGTCAATTCATAAGCTCTCACCAGTTGAAAATTTATATTTCAAAGTCTGACCCACACATAAATGTACAACCCAAACTTGGGGGACTATTGTTATATCTATCAATTACGTGGCATGTTCATGATGAAGGGGATCTCATATAATTCAACATCGATTTCACTTGGATTGGGTATATTTATTCAAGCAACCTCGTCTTAGGCATAGGCTCGGTTCATTAGCCCCACTTGGCCTATTTCCATTGCTCTCTCTCTCGATATATATATATATATATATGCGAGTCCAATGCACACATAAGGAAATATTATTCTAACCCTATCCAAACCTCCTTTATTCTCTCTTGCACTCATTCTCTCTCGTTTGGTTGTTTATTTGACTATCGGAGTGCAGACGATCAATGGACCTTTTTCTTGAACGATGACCTTAGCCTCCTAATAGAGTGTTCAAGTGTGTAAAATTTGAGGTCAGCAAAATTCTTTGCCTCTAATTGTTGCTTCGTGAACTCGGCATACTACCATCAACTCATGTTATTTACTATTACAATGTTTGGATTACTTACATGAATGTGCGGACCCCGGGGGGCGTGCCCTCCCTCCCCAACTTTTGAGGTTTTTTTTTTTATTATATAAAATCATATTTGGTATCGATTGAAATCTAAATTTTAATCTAAATCAAAGTTAACAATTAATTTTAAGAACATATTTCATGGAATCCATAACTGTTTAACTTTTATCAAAATTTACTAAAAGTTTGATTTTAATCTCCATCAAATAGGGGCAAAATCAAAATAACATTTTAACAAAATCTTAACTCTCCAATAAATGAGCGCGAATTATTGCATTCTTAATACCATTTCGAAGTGTTTACAATCTAGGTTTCTACGTCGTTAATAACGTACGAAACGATCAATTTAGAAAATGCTACGACTTGTCAAAGTAAGTCGTTCAAAATTAGAATTTCGAAAATTTCGAGAATATGCTAACTTTAAAAAATTTTCGACGATCGTACGCTAATCGAATATACAAACTGCTTATATCATCTCAAAACTTATTTTGAGAACTACATTATAGGCATATGAAATAATCCAAACAAATATCGAAAATGGTTAAAAATACGTTAAACGTGAGTTTTAAAGAAAGACGTTTCACTCGCATTTTCTTTTAAAAAATTCAATTATTTCATTAACATTTATTATTTCTGCAATACAAATTTCTTAATGTAATTTTCATCATTTTATTTGGAAATTTAATATGGAATATAACATAAATTTTTTTCGAAATTTTACATATGAAAAAGTCATGTCCCATATAAATTTTTGGATGCAAAATTATATGGGGTATTATTTTTTTGGATGTAAATTTTCGATTGTAAAATTTCGCCCAATTTTTTTGCAAGTTCGATTGTGCTCCCTTGATTTTTAAGTTCTGCGTCCGCCCTTATTTATATGTGTATCAATCTTGTATTTCACTCTAAAATGAAGCACATACTTTGTTCGTGACTATGTTCAAAATGATGCACTTCGTATCTATTATGTCTCCTCTATTAATCAGCTAGCCAATGCGCTCACAAAACAACTTTCTCGAGCTCACTTTCATTATCTTTGTTCCGTGATGGGCGTCTCTTATGGTTCCACCATCTTGTGAAGCACATTAGAGATAATAATTAAAATAAACATTATGTCAATAATTATCTTTCTCTACAACCAAAAAAATATCTCTGTCTATATAACTAGTTAGCCAATACGGTAGTTATCCCTATCCGTAAATGCATTTATCTTTATTTTTAATTCATTTTGTATAGACTCAAATAGAGCATCAAATAATCAATGGAAATGTGGTTCATTCTTCATTCTAACTTCTAAATGGCCATCTCAATCAATATAATGAAGTCCAATCAACATTTGACTACTTTGTTCCAATGATTTAAATGCAGTTTGGCATATGTATCTTTTCAGTGCGTGAATTCGTTAACTGATGGATCAACAAAGCCAATTTTTCTTGCAATTAATTCTTCAAATGTAAAGAAGAGAAAATTCTAGATGTCAACAATGTGAGGCCACATGGTAATTAGTGATTATGTTCAATCACTCAAATTAAGTTGATATGTGTAACAAGAATGTTCAAATTTGAACTCAAATTAACATTTTACCTAAAATTCCTTAAACCTATGTCTCAAGATAGATCGACATGTGTACATAGAATGTTCACAAAAAATGTATAGTTTCAAAAAATTCAACAACCTAATTAGATAGGGGCATTGAAATCTAATCAAAATGGTTTGAAAAAAGAGTTAACAACTGCGACACGAAATCCACATACACTACAACAAAAAGAGCTTTTTACGGCATATGTTTACGGCGTGCAATTAACGCGTGCCGTAAAAATAGACTTTTAACGGCATGCAAAAAATGTGTGCCGTAAATGATCAACTGCATAAACTATTTACGGCGTGCATTTTTTGCACGCCGTAAAAACTCTACTTTTTACGGCCTGCATGTTTGCACGCCGTAAAACACATTTCCGGCATTCTATAGACGGCGTGCAATGGCGTACATTGCACGCCGTAAAAGGTACACCACTTTTTACGGTATGATTTTATATAGTGTGCGGCCGCACACCGTAAAAAGATTTTTACATCATGTATTGCACGCCGTAAAAAGTACATTTTATTGTAGTGATACTTCATCTTCTTCTATCTGAGTTGAGATCTACTATCCAATTTCATCATTTTATCAGAGATAAAGTATTTAACAGTGTTGTATAGTTGTTAAAGTGGGAAATTAAAATTGATAGTATGTTAATTTAAAATGATTTGTCAAATCTCAACTCCTCCTACCTATCACTACGAAATTACTACTCAAAGAAGATAATTGAAGAAAGCTTTAAAACAAAAATATTAGAATATATTCATACAAGAAAATTGCAGAGCCAGTCTTCTACGCAAGTTGTAACAAGTGAGTCCTGGATTTTCAAGTTTGAAGGAAATTAGTTCTTAAATAGAGGAAGTTAAATAAGGCAGGTAGACCTCAAATCTAACTTTTTATTACCCACTAATTTTGAATACAAACAAGAAAAGACAAAGAAATGGAAGTGAGAGAAAAATTTAAAAAATTAGCAACTTAACTTTTTGACGATTTTAGTTAACGACGATGATGGAGGCAAATGTGATACATGTGAATTTGACGGTGTTAGAAGACCGTATAAATATTGCAAAAAAAAAAAAAGAACAAATAAAAAATTATTATTACTTATTAATATATATTTTTTTAACATATCAAGTGATTTCCTTACATCTAATTTCTTTCTAAGTACATTTTTTTAAGTATAGTACTTTTCTTACATGTAAGTGAATTATTTAGTTATAAGTAAATTTTTACTTATGAATAATTTTTTTAATTATAAATAATTTGTCCTTTTAAGTAATATTTACTTATATGCTATTTTTGCTACTTATACACAACTTTATTTTAGTTATAAGTGACTTATATACTCAATTAATTATTCACATATAAGTGATTTTTTATTTTTTATTTTTTGCCCTTTAGTTGACATACTTATAGTTGAATTTTTATCTTACAAGTTATTTAAGTACTTCTAAGTAATTTTTTTGTTTTTTAATGTGTTAGTTGTAAAGTTCCCATTTTGCCCTTTTCAATTGGGTCAAAATTGATCAAATTTTGACTTTTTAGGTTGACTAACGGCGATTTGGATGGAATCCGTCCAAATGGACCTCATAAGTTATTCATTTTAGTTATAAGTAGTATTTTCTTATGAAATCAAGATCTTACGCAAGTGGTAAGAATGAAGCCTTGCTAGGTTACCGACTTGAGTTTGACTCTCATTCGGGGAGGGGCAAAATTAACAAAAAAGTAGTATTTTCATTTATGAGCAATTTTACTACATATAAGTATACTATTTGTTATCAGTAATTTTTCTTTACTTAATAGTGAATTTTTAGGAATATATATTTTGTACTTATATGCAATTTTTACATAAAAATGAATCTTCGTCTTATAAAAACTTTTTTTGACTTGCAAGAAAATTTTAGGTGCAAGTAGTATTTTTTTACTTATAAGTACACTCGTACAATATTATTTTTCATATTATTAATCACTTCAAAGACAAATAACACTAAAAAATAACTCGGACTAAATTTTATACGTAATACAATATACCACACATAGATATAAATTTTATACGTAATACAATAATGCTAGTGCTAGAGCCTAATCCTTCGTGGATGCTCAAATGAGGACGTACATCTTTCTGATTATATCTATGTGAAACAAATACAGTATTCTTTTAAGTTTCTTGTAAGTTTTGACTGCTTAATTTTGGAAAGATATCGGTTCTAATACTTTCATATTTTTATATATATTGATATTCTCCACGAAGCTTGGATTAAACATAATCAATTTTTTGCCCTCTTCCTTTTCACCTCATACTTTGCATGCTAAACTATGGCACTGGACCGTGATTTGATTCCACTTAGGCTAATTGGCAATGGGTTTATTTATAACAACTTTTGATGGATCATTAGCCACCCATTAATGATAGATTTTGTACGCATAATGCTAATGATCATGGATGGTGTTCAATATCAATCTAAGTGACACTGGAGCCAATGTTGTGATCAGTTGAAATTTTTTTAGAATAACGCTATATAGCACTGAACACGGTCTGTGTCAATATATGTGTCGTTAGATAAATAGCCAATCTCTGCAATAGTCATCTTATGTGTCAATTTGTTACTTGATGAATTAATTTCCTCCAATTATGTTACTTCAAATAATAAGTTAATGCATCAAATAACAAACTGCTCCATGCAGGGGCAGACCTAGAGGGGGGGGGGTGGTGTCCTAGGGGGCAAGTGGCCCCCCAACTTTTGAGATTTTTTTTATATATATATAAAATCGTGTTTGGTATCGATTGAAATCTAAATTTTAATCTAAATCAAAGTTAAAAATTAATTTTAAGAACATATTTCATGGAATCCATAACTGTTTAACTTTTATCAAAATTTACTAAAAGTTTGATTTTAATCTCCACCAAACAGGGGCAAAATCACAATAAATTTGAGTTTCGATAACATGCTAATTTTAAAAATTCTCCGATAATCGTATGCTAATCGATCTACAAATTGCTTATGTCGTCTCAAAACTTATTTCGAGAACTATATTATGGGTATATCGAATAGTCCAAATAAATATCGAAAATAATTAAAAATACGTTAAACGTGAGTCTTACAAAAAAAGTCTAACTCGCATTTTTTTTTAAATTCAATTATTTCATTAACATTTATTATTTTTGCGATACAAAGTTCTTAATATAATTTTTATCATTTTATTAGAAAATTTTATATGGAATATGACATCAATTTTTTTTGAAATTTTACATTCGAAAAAGTCATATCCCATGTAAATTTTCAAATGTAAAATTATATGGGGTGTGATTTTTTGGATGTAAATTTTTTATTGTAAAATTTCTCACGACTTCTTTTCAAGTTCGATTGTGCCTCCCTAACTTTTAAGTTTTGCTTCCGCCCCCTGGCCCATGGGATAATCATTGCACTTTGAATAACATTAATTCAATTAAATGCAAGGATGTGAAACTCATTTAATTATACAAATCATTTAATGAAATGTAACACCATTGTGGAGGAGTGTCGACTTCATTGCTATCTAGATGGATGTGGTGATGAATAAGATTACTTATTTTGTATTCATTCCCATCTCTAATTTGTTAATACAAGATATCCTAATTAACATTACTAACAACATTAACTGTATTAACTGTAATATTTCATACTAGACCTAGCGCAGCCACCAGGTACAGCGGTGGTCCCTTGGTCTTGTGGCGCAAAAGTTAATAAGTATCACCTCTGATTCTGCGTGGTGGAGGTCAGCCATTAGTGGTGGTGGCTTTAGGTTATTCCGGCAGAGTGGACATGTTCTGTGCCCATAATCTACCCACCTATCCAAGCAAACTCTGTGATACAGATGGTTGCATCTCAGCTGTTTAACCTTATCCCCTTCATTAATTCTGCATAAGCAAACAGCACACTCTGCTGATGAATCCCCACACTCTGCAGTATTAATACTTTCGTAACGTGTTACAGTAAGGTCATCAAAATATTCTGGTAACTCAATATCGTGATGTTGAAAGAAGGATTGGAGTAGAAGGTAATCCCATGCCCGCTGCAGCAAGCGTGCAATTAGAATAATGTACTTCATTATTGCAATTGATCTTGGCTGCAACCTGATTTGAATCATCTTAGATGTATGGAATATAGTTTCTTGGAAACTAACACTATATTGTTGTAGCATTATATATGGAATTTGGATTGGAATATATAGACATTTTAGAGAGAGAGAGAGAGAGAGAGAGAGAGAGAGAGAGAGAGAGAGAGAGAGAGAGAGAGATGAATTTTCATGTCTTTCACACAATAAACATTTTCAGTGGCACATATTTTTCATGATTTAAATGAGCATATACTTTTTCTAATATAGCATGAATATTTTGTGGTGTAGAAGGCCATTGTTGAATAGGCCAAGTGACTTTCTTGGAGCCTGTGCTATTAATTAAACTTAAATAAAAGATAGCACTCCAATAACGGAAAAAAGGACTTTCACAAATAATGTTAAGTCACAAGTCATATCCTAGTAATTAATAGTACAAGTTTTGGTAAAACTTAGATCTTGCTTAAGAGTTATGCTACTGTGACGGGGAATTTTGACAGGATTTGGTGACAAACAACACTTGTCACCAAATCATTGGAAGATGGATTTTTTTAACAAAAAATAGGCGAATCACAGCTCGCCACGTCAGCGTTGTCACCAAACCCTAGCAGCCATCCCTGTCACAGTATCTTTATTGCTTAATTTATCCATTGACTAAGATGATAAAGCCATCAAATTACTATAAGTTTGTTTATTGTGAAATATAGGTAGCCCCTTTTTGGTCCGAATTAAAATCTAATTTTAATCTAAGTCAAAGTCAAATAATCAGTATTAACCACATCTTTCATGGGTCTCACAACTTTTTAACCACACATTTCAAAAACTTCTATTCCAATATACTAAAAATCTAATTTTAATCCCCAACAAATACCATCTTAATGCTATTCCGTATCAACTCTTTATGCAAATACGATAACACATTGAGAAAGAGGAGTCGATGTGGGGGTATTTTGCTTCATCCCAAACACACTTGAAATCTCCCATTCTTTAAGGGCAATTATAGAATCTTGAAATGAAGTTGGAGGTAAACAAAAGAAATTTTCATTAACTAAAAGAAAAGGCTAAACTCAATGGTGAATCTCCTCGTCTAAAAGTTTAAACGTTACAGTTAGAAAAACCATTCTAAAGAGAGAAAACATTCCGTTTAATGTGGATGGTAGCTCCACAGCAAGATATATAGAAAGAACAAGTATGCCAACATGAACAAACTCTGCAAAAAGCCTGCTCAAATGGTATGACTGCTGCACCTTGTTTCCTTCCCATGCACGTACAGCACAATGAATCACGACTCCGACTTTCTACTCCTCTCGTGTTTCACTTTTCTTCAACTCCCGATCCCATTCGTCCATTTCCTCCAGTACCCTCATCAACAACACTCCAAATGGGGTCCTGCAATTAGTTAGTACAATTCATTGTTACATAAATAACATATCAATTTATTGATGGATAATAATTTGAGCCACTATTTTCATCCACCATTCGAGAACAAGGAATATGCTGAAAAGGTTTTTGGATTCATTAATAGAAACTATAATGAATGCTTGAATTTTCCGAAGTTGGAATCAATAGTAAATCTACACTATCTCCTTCAAAAAACATGTCGGGAACGGGAGCCGACTAAACACATTACTCAACTTATGACGATATGGAGTATGACTAGCAGGGACAGTCCGGACAGAGGGAGGGACAATTCATTTAATTTCACGGATTAAAAAAAAATTACTGAAACTTTTTATTTTTCCAATGTATCAGTGTCGTGAAAAAAGAAAAAAGAAAAACTGTCTCCTTTACTCTACTCCTAGTGACTAAGGTCACTCGGTGTAGCTTTTAATTTTACTCCCTATCTCCCAATGGAGGAAATTTAATTTTATTCCAACATTAACTTCAGATCATGTCAAACCCACCTATTAATTTTTTATTTATTTAATTTCCATCGTAATAGAAAAGGCACATATATGATTTAAAATAATAATAATAATAATAATAATAATAATAATAATAATAATAATAATAATAATAATAATAATAATAATAACTTCACCTAATTTTATACTACTTTTATCAGTTTGTGTTGTAAACTATACTTTCATATCTAATCTAATCATAAAAATTAATTAGCAAAATTATTGTAGTATTTATGATTTTGAGCGTATATATATAATTTGAAGAACAAAGTATACATTATTTTGTTTATTTATTAGTTTAGAATATTTAAAATAATATTAAAAATTGAAAAACGCATAATTATTCATATGCTTCAAATAAGTACGTTATGCTTGATGTTTGATCAAAATGTATTGATACACAGTATGTATTTTAGAATTTTGAATAATAGTGATGAAAGTTCGGTTCTTTCTCATGAACAAACATGCAATATTCTTGGAACATATTTTTCACAAGGCGACTTTCTTGGAACTTGCTCTGTTTAATAAAAATATGAAACATGGCACTCCAAGTAGGGAAGGAGGAAACAGAAAACATTACCAGTCAATAGAAATCCGTCCGATGTTTCTGAATAAAAGTTGGAACATAATTTTTGTTGTTATACACAAATATAAATACATGCTAATTAAGTCTCTCCGCATCTAATAGATCTTTGATACTGTGTTCAATCTCGAAATTCATTTGATACATATGACCAATAACAAGAAAAATAAATACAAGGTAGAAATTAAAATCTAAATTTAATGGAACCCACAACTTTTTATCTATACTTTTCATTAATTTTTATCAAAATCTACTAGAAGTCTGATTTTATTGATTAATTTCAGATGAACCGATTATAAATTGTCTATCCTAACTCTCGTAGTACTCTTCCTTTTCAATATAGCAATATTACTCCTATAGACTCATCAAGAATTTGTACGAAACAGGTACAGAAAAGAACGCACAAAGGGCTAGTTTGATATGAATTTTGATCAAAATTCAAGTTTGATAAAAGTTGATGAATTATGTCGTTTTTAAAAGTTGCAAAAAATTGTGGTTCTCATAAAATATGCGATTAATTTTAATTATTGATTTTGATCTTAATTTTTTTAGCAACTTTTTAAAATATTCCAAACAAGTACTAATTAATGTGTTGAAACGACAATCGATATGGCAACAATGTAAATAACTTAACAGAAATGACATCAAAGTAGTTAGGTCCAATGTAGTTTATTTTTTAATTGCAAGTAGTATATTGTAAAAGCATCTAAGGACAATTATGCAAGTTCTTATAATTATTGGGGCGCATATATCTCAGCATGTTTTGTGGTAGCTCTATATATAAAGTCTTTGACTCAATTGAAATTACTGTAAAGTCAAATAGACACCAAATTTTCAACATTTTTCATGGAAAATTATACAAATCAAACACAATTAATTACAATTCCTAGTAAAACATTTTCTAAGAAAATCAATTCTCTGTAAAACATTTCTGAATCTTTGATTTAGTGTCTAGTTAAGTGATATCTAGGATTAATTGTTTATATAATGATCGAATGGTTATAATTATTTTAAACTATAATCCAATTATTTATTTTCATGGTTGTTGATTGTTATTCGTTATTTCAAGTATGTAACGACGTAAGTGGACTATGAATTAATCATCTTAATTTAATTTTTTGTTTCAATTATATACAAGGCAGTTAGCCCAAAATTGGGACTTTTAAGATTTTTATAATTTTTCATCTTGCATTTTGGGGTTTGTAATATATTAATTGAAGAATTGAAAATTGAAATCAACGAAGAAGAGAACGCCACAACAAAAAAGAAATAAAATTGGTCGGACGACTTTTACGGCAATCACATAGTATGCGCTAGATCTGTGCAAACGTACGCCCATCAGTCTGCACAACGTGGGTCGGTGAGTAGATCTGGTCAATTTTAATGTTTGGTTGCCCGGATAAAGGCTGGTTTCCTAGATATTAGTTGTTTCGTTTCTAGTCTTACTATTGTTACTTCTGTTTGGTTACATGGATTTTAGCTTGGTCCATGAATTCCCTATAGGAGGGTTGTGCAGTTTGTATTACTCGATTGCATTCTTTTTTGGTAAGATCTTCTAGATGGAATATGACTTGAAATCATCAAATAGATGGTGTAATTATTTTCAAGTATTTAGAGATCTAAACAAATGTTCAATATTGCTACATGTATATTAAGTTTGACGTTGCTGTAAGACGACAACTTTTTATACATTAATTTTTAACAATAGTTTAAATAATCAGTGACACAAATTTTGACACAACACACAGTGTCTACCTTAATGTACACTTTGAATGTACGATTAACATAATTGAACAAAGATTATACACTCAAATCAAGATCGTTAACAAACCTTCAATAGAGGCTCTCATATATATAGTGGAATAATATAATGTTTCAGAATTTAATCTATTACGCTACATCCAAACTTATCAAATTCGTCATTACGAGAGACTATGTTAAATAATTCATAGTGAGGATAGGTTGAATCATAACATTAATACGAAATTATTTAAATTTTTGAATCCTAATGAAATAGGGGCATTGAAATCTGATCAAAATGGTTGGAAAAAAAGAGTTGACAACTGTGGCAGGACGAATAGCCCTTTATTTTCTTCTACCTGTCACTATGACATATATGCCCAAAGAAGACAATTGAAGAGAGCTTTAACACAAAATATAATAATATGTTTATACAAGAAAATTGCAGAGCTAGTTTTCTACTCGAGTTGTAATAAGTGGGTCCTTGATTTTCAAGTTTCCAGCAAATTAGTTCATAATAAGTTAATTAATTTTACCATTAATTAATAAGGTAGGTGAACCTCACATCTATTAACACAACTTGAGCATTCTTGCTAACTTTTAGAATTCTACCTTCATTGGTATATCTATACCTTTTGGAATTGAGAGTACTCAACGAGATTAAATTCCTATTTATACCTGGAACATGTCGAATTTGGCCAAATGTTCTAACCGTCGCACTAAACATCTTGATTTTGACAATACAAATCCCAACTATTTTACAAGACTCATTATTTCCTATCATCATGGAACCCCTCGTAATTGTTTCATATGAAGAAAGGCAATTCCGATTTGAACACATGAAAAGTGCAAGTCGAATCAAGAATCCAATCCTCGTCAAATTTAGAGTCACCGTCAATAATTACCGAAAGATCTCAATCATTCTCTTCTTCTACAAGATTGACATTACCGAAATTTTCTAGTTATTCCTTCTGATCTGTAGTAGCAAACATGTTATGCCACTCATAGAATCATTTTTCATGCGTTTCTTGTTATTGCAATACAAACAAACTTTATCACTATTGCTTCCTTGTCTCTGCCGCTTTCTTGACCACTTGTCTTTCTCTCACGAATAACAAGACAATCCGCTTGGACCTCAAATCCTACGACCACATGCTTCATTTTCTCCTTGGAATAAAGCCCATTATATACCTCGTCAGCAATAAAAGTACCCCGACTATAGGAATGGTATCGCTAAAAGTGCGGCAAACGAATATAACAAAATGAGTCCTAAATCCTCTTCATCGTACTTGACCTCCTTGGTCATTAAATCAGCGACGATTTCCTTGAACCCCGATAGATGATCTTTTAAATATCCATATTTTGTCAGTGATGAGAATATAAACGCTACTTCAAGTATAACTTACTTGCCAAGTCCTATGTCATACAAAGTTGCTACAATTTCAACCACAATCCAACATCGCTTTTCTCATTTACCATGTTCTAAAGAATTTGATTAGAAAGACGAATATGTATCTATGATAAGATTTTTCGATCCTTGTGTTGCTTCTCCTTCTCAATCATTGTTGCGGGCATTCTATCCACCCCTAACAAAGCATCATTAAGATCTAATTGACCAAGAACCGCTAGTGTCTTGATTTGCCACAAAGAAAATCTACAGTTACGATTCAAAAGCGAAATCTCAAATTTCATATTTGTCATCCTTAAAATAATCAACATTGTTCAAATATCGCTTTAGTAACCAATTTAGACATCCCAAGAACCGCAAAAAAATCTTGGCTCTATTACCACTTGTTAGAAACAAATAAGATACCAGAATTGCTCCGATACAAATTGTTGAAAACTTGGCCAAATAATTAAAGATAAGAATATAATGAGAAATATGAAAATAAATAATCACACAAGATTTTGTGGAAGAAGAGAAAAATTTATTATACCAAAAAACTAAAATTGTTTTACAAGATTTGATACTCTCAATTTAAATTTAAACAATTTTCTAATACATACAACAATTATCTAATTATTATATTGAGTCTTTTAAGAGTCTACACCACGTAGAGTATATAGGAGACCAATCTTGGAGTCCTGGATGAAGGCCAGCACAAATATGAGGTAGAAATCAACAATGAGTCTTTTTCGAATTGAGGAGCCTTAGGGTTCACCCTGGGGCACCGACCTCGCTTCTTGCTGTGAGCTGCGATGCCCCAGGGCTAGTGCCGCGGCATCCAGCCCATGTTCACCCTTTGTGGTGGCAGGTACTGTGGCGCCCCTGGTACTCTCCTTATATTTCCAAAACACTTTCCATCCATTCCAAAATTCTTTTACCATTCAAATTCTCGATCCACTATGAAATTTGATCACTTATCAAACCGGACTTCCAAACCAACATTATCTAGGCTACCTTCATGAATCAAAATTTTAAATTACATAAAATTTGAGTCACAAACATAACAAATGGAAATGTAGATATTCCACATTTGGAGGGAGGGCAACAAGGTAGCCGACTGGTTTGCTAGCATTGGCTACATAGAGAGGTGTTTCAAGATTCTGAGTGCATATGATTTTAAAGATTTGAATAGAGGACTTATTAGAGGTTTAGAATAGATAAGCTGCTATCAGATTTGTGTTGTAATATGGGCTGTTATCTTGTGTACCTATAGTATAGTGTAAGCTTGTGAATTCAGCATCAATGCACACAGAAGGCCATGATTTTGCCTCTTACCCCTAATTTCCCTAGTATAATTGGAGAGTAATTAAGGTGAAGTCTCTATTATTGCGTTGTACAATAAGTTTAATACGCAGGTAAAGATATTGTATGTCTCTTGCTTATGTATAGGAGGTCATTATATTCATATGCAATGTCGTTTCCCAAAAAAAGGAAAAAGATACATTGTCTTATTTTTGTTATTTAATTTACATAATATTTTTTTTAAAGTCCAAAATCGAATTTACAATGAAAGGACTATCAAATTAATGCCCTCGTGCGTAGAAGAGATCGTTATAACAAATGTATAAGAATGCATAAAAAAAATTTGCAATGTTAGTCTTCTACTCGAGTTGTAATAAGTTGGTCTCGACTCTTCAAGTTAGTAACAAAATAATCTTCAATAGATGAATATAATCCATTTCACCATTAGTAAGGCAACTCAACCGTCTAACCTTTTAGTGGGAAAAACTCAACGGACTACGATTTAAATATAAAATATTAAACAAGATGATATTCTTTATGGAGCTCAGATTATATATATAATCTACGTATAGCCCTGTCCCTGTGGATAACCCCTAGAATCATTAGTAAATAAGAATAATCCAAAAGAGCAAAAACTCTAATGAGGAATTATTTTATTAATATTTCCGACCGAATCAGACTTGGATTAAAGCCAGATTTTTGTTTCATTCGGTAAAAATGTATCAACGTAATATATCGTCACTAATATTACAAACAACGTTAACAGTATGTCATTGTCGTGTCGAGTACTAGACTCAGGGGCGGACCTACATGAGGCCTAGTGGGGGCCGCCAAACCACTCAATTTTCAGATTTCCTGATTTTTCTTTAGATTTTCAGATTTTTTTATTTTTTTTATTCAGGTTTTTTAAGGTTTTCAGATTTGTTTTCGAAGGATTTTTGGTTTCGCCACCACTGAATGTCCTTCTTGGATCCGCCCTTGACTAGACTCACTTTAACGTTGATCTGGTGGTGCGGAAGTTAACAAGTATCCAGTCCGCCTTTATGTGGTGGAGGATTTAGGTTATTCCGGCAGAGTGGACAAGTCCCGCGCCCATGTCGTACCCATTTATCTAAGCAAACTCTGTGATAAAGATGGTTGCATCTCAGCTCTCTAACCTCAGCTCCTTCGTCAATTCTGCATAAACAAACAGCACACTCGACTGATGAATCCCCAAACTCTGCATTCGTATCATTTTCAAAACGAGTTACTGTGAGTTCATCAGCATAGTCATGTGATTCAATTTCTTGAGGCTGAAAGAAGGATTGGAGAAGAAGGTAATCCCATGCCAACTGCAGCAAGCGTGCAATCAGAATTATGCATTTCAGTAATACAATCGATCTTGGCTGCAACTTCATTTGAATCATCTTATATATAGAGAATATAGTTTCTTGGAAATAATGATTTATTGCTGCAGATTGTTTTACAAGTAAAAAGGTATTATATATAAGACATTTTTAGAGAGAGAGAGAGAGAGAGAGCTATGAAATTTCTGTTCTTTCACATGAACAAATGAATATAGTGTATTTTTTAATAGCATGAATTTTGTTTAATAATTTGGTGACTTTCCTAGAACATGCTCTCTTTTAAAAAAAATGAAGATGGCACTCCAGGACGGGAAAAAGAAGCCCGACCCAGATAACATTACCCCACAAAAGCTAGTCTATAAAAGTTCGTCCCATGTTTCTAGTAGTTACTGAATAAAATTAGATTATGATTTTTGTCCTTATACACAAATATAAAATTAGTCAGGTGAACCTATATTTAATCTTAGTCACAAATTCTGTTATAAATTATCAATCCGTTATAGTACTAATAATAACATCAATAAATATGGAAAAATTCATATTTGCCTTATTACAATATAAGATTTCACAAAATACTATAATATGTAATATATATTTAAACTACTGTCTTTTATGTAAAATATAATTATATATACTACCTTCTAAAATAAGAATCAAATTCAATTCTCATAACTGTAAAAAAAAAAAAAAGAGAGAGAGAAGAAGATGGTATCATACGATTTATCACCGGACTAGAAGCTGAATGCCCAGTTCTCTCATTCTCCGCATCTCTCGAGCAGATTTTTATTCTGATTGTGTTGGTGAGTAATCTTTTGATGCAATTTTCAAAATCTGTGGGATTTCTCATAGCTTGAAATTGAAAAAAATTACATATAAGTTATGTATTGATATTGATTATATTAGTTCATATGTATAATTAATTAATCAAGTTGCTGAATTTTGAATCCTTTTGATTCAATCTTCATAATTTGTTCATTTCTTGAAAAAAATTTATTTTTCATCCATTTGTGTAATGTATTTTTCTTCCATCAATTATATAAAATCAAATCTAATATAATTACATTAATTTAATTTAGTTTACACAATTATGTAATCTTGACAACGTGAATTATATCAATCAAACAAGACGTAAGATACATATTACAACGGTGTTTTAAATTTATGATTCCATATGAATTGTTCTCATTTTTTATTTACTATGTATGTGACCAATTGATGTCTATCATTGGAGAATATTAATACGGGGTTCAATGAACAAATGATATAAGATGAGACTCTAAAACTTTGATTGTGATTTTTTTTTTCAGACATAAATGTATTTGTTGGGTTTTTTCATACCCAATAAATCTTGAGCGATGATGTAAACTTATTATGTATTCAGTCGGCATGGATCAGATGATTGAAGTAGTATATCAACACCACAATTGTTTAAACCAATCCCATAACCTATTTGAGCAATTTAAAGTAGCATAATTTAATTAGTGCTACTCATAGTCCGACCCATTACCTATTGGGTCTTATTATCTTTTAACCTAAAAGCCCATACTATTCAATTGTATAGGTTGCCCATTACTGTTGTTTCTCATGTGTGGAATTGATTTTAATTAGCCCCTTTGTGTGTGAGAGAAAACGACGCCTTCCATCCCTTTCTTCTTGGCTCCGTGCTTCCCTGGTTCAGTGCCTTTGTTTTCTTCTCCTTTCTTTAGCCTGCATGGCTGATCTTGAGGCTATAATAAAATCTTATACCTTGCCCTTTATGGGCAACTTGAAAGCAATCGGTATTTGGCGTTGGTTTATGGTTTAGGCTTGACATTGTGGGTTCATTTGATAATACTGAGCCCGAATCCTTGGTGGATGAAGATCCTTGTTCAACATTTGGTATCAGAGTCTCGTTGTGTTTCTCCGGCCAGAAATCGACAAAAAGGTGGTTGAAATTTGCGAGTTCTTTAAAGGGGTAGAAACCGCATCTCCCGATTCCGGCCAAACTAGTGACCGACTAGAATATCTGAGCCCATGTTCGAGTTCTGCAGGCTGAGGCGCAGTAGGTAATGGTGCGGATGGTGGTTACGGTCGTCGACGGTAGAGGCGCATGGGCGGCGCGTGACGACTTATCTTGACGAGCTCTCTTCAGGCAATTTACTTATTTTGATTTCCTGAATGTACTAATATTATTGGTTTCGTGTTTCAGGTTATGCAGGAAAAGTTGAATGATGTTACCCTTGGTGGGTTGACAGTTGTAATTTCTATATATTTATTGAATTACTTTGGGCCAATAATCGCGGCCATAAAGTAGTAAATTCGCATATCTCCTATTTTACGAACTATAGAACTTGTCCACTCTGGTAAATTGGCTAGTCTCGTTTAAATTTCAGTATTAGCGCGTCATCGTGTGGTGTGACATCAGGATTGGGGTTACCGTGAAGGGATAACCATTGCTTGTGTAATTATTTGACATATTTGAAGTGTTGGATTTAAATGCAAGTTGTTCATTACTTCTGTGTTTTAATTGCGTGAGAATTTTGAATTTTTTGTTGACATACCTTCGTGTTGTATTGATTATTCCATTAGAACACCTATACTTGACCCATTTAAACATTCACTTGATCTGAGATCTCGAGTCTTACGAAACCCTAAGAATCTAGAACGGTGTATATTGTTGCCTTATGATTACTTTATGTGACCTATTTGTGCATTTTGGCAGTTTTTCGAAATGTTTTCACATTTCGAAATTAGAATTTTCAATGAGAAATTTGACTTTTCAATTTGGCAACAAAAGATGAAGGGGATTTTAGTTCAAAAAGAAGTTTCAAATGCCATAGATGGTAAATTTCCTATAAATTTAACAGAAGTACAAAAAGAAGAATATGATGAACTTGCTTACACTTTAATTATTTTATACCTATCGATACCCTTTTGAGAAAAGTTCGAAAACTTGATTCTACTAAAAAACTTTGACAAAAGTTGGAGAACTTATATTTGCTTAAGTCTACTCCTAATAAGTTGTACTTACTCGAAAGATTTTTTAACTTTAAAATGGATCCTTCAAAGGATCTGGATGACAATTTAGATATTTTCAACAAACTTGTTCAAAATATCGTTAATTGTGATGAAAAAAATGTCTGATACGTATAAGGCCATTGTTTTGCTGAATTCTATGTATGATTCATGTAGAGAGGTTAATAATGCAATTAAGTATGGTAGGGACACTTTAACACTCGAGATTGTTATAGATTTCCTTAGAAGTAAGGAAATAAATATTAAAACAGAAAAATAGAATAAAAGAAGTAGTGTGTTGCATATGATGACGAGTAGAATGAAGTTTAAGCTCAAGACAATGGTGATTTTAGTAGTGACTCGAGTGATGAGGGTGGTAAGAAGAAGGGCAAGAGATGTGACAAGTCTAATGGTAGACGGTAGATTGGACACTTTATTAGAGATTGTCCCAAGAAGGAAAAGGATAAGCAAAATGGTAAGATGAGAGGCGAGGCGAATGTGGCTATAGGGTTGAGTGATGACCCTAATGAGGTTTATTAACAGTAAATCTAGTTACTGCATGTGCATCCGTGTGTAATCTTTTCTACATGTGTGTGATTTCTCAATTCCGTTACATGATTATATGTTGCATTTCAATGTGTTTCATATGTGCATTATCATGAATTGGAGTGATCTTATTACTAGGTGTAATTGTTTACATGCATAATGGTTTGTGATGCATTAGCAGTATGTTGTATGTCTTTTGGTAAGATGGAGTATAGCCCCGTGAGTACATGAAGCATGTATGTTATATGTTTTAGGTTCAAAACACGAGGTAAGGTCAATGATACCAATTTTATTGGTTACCTTGATTATGCAATTATAAACTGTGTGCTTTGATTACTTGCAGATTGATTGGGTATCAAGGTAGAGATTTGTTGAGTTTTTTGATATCCAATAAATGTCGGGTGATAATGCAAGCTCATTATGTATTCAGTCGGCATCGACCAGATGACTGAAGTAGTATGTCGACACCACAATTATTTAAAGCAATCTCATAACTTATTTGGCTATTTGAAGTAACCTAATTTAATTAGTGCTACTCATGGCCCGACCCATTACCTTGGATGACTTTTTTGGTTGACATCCCATGCTACCTATTGGGCCTTATTATCTTTAAACCTAAAAGCCCATACTATTCAATCATATAGGCTGCCCATTACTGTTGTTTCTCGTGTGTGGAATTGATTTTAATTAATCCCTTTGTGTGTGAGAGAAAACAATGCCTTCCGTCTCTTTCTTCTTGGCTTCGTGCTTCCCTGGTTCAGTGCCTTTGTTTTCTTCTCCTTTCTTTAGCCTGTGTGGCTGATCTTGAGGCTATAATAAAATCCCATACCTTGCCCTTTGTGGGCAACCACGAAAGCAACCAGTATTTGGCATTGATTTATGATTTTGGCTTGACATTGTAGTGATTCATTGGTTAATACTGAGCCAGAATCCTTGGTGGTTTATGATTCCATATGAATTGTTCCCATTTTTATTTACTATGTATGTGACTATTTGATGTCTATCATTGGATAATATTAATATGGGGTTCAATGAACAAATGATATAAGATGAGACTCTGAAACTTTGATTGTGATTTGTTTTTCCAGACATAAATGTATTCATTGAATGTATTTGTGAAGAACGGTTCAAATGCGTTTGGTCTTCTAGTTCCATATTCTTTCAAATACGTGGACCTTGTTGAGATGATAACTAATGAATTAAAGTTTGACAAGATAGATGATAAGTTCATTTTATACACTTATCCGGGCTCCAAATTATGACATTTTGTGGTTCTTTTAATGAAATTATAGCCTAATTTATGATATAATGTGTTATTAGGTAAAACTCGATGGATGATGAAGAATCGGAGAAAAGAATGCAAAATTGACGAAAAAGAGGCAAGATCCAAAGTTTGGGGATTGAAGTACAAATACTCAAAAGTTGTATAGAATTTCACGATGAAGATTCAATAGTGCTAGGAGTCAATTGGATAAAGTAAGACGTCAAAGAGATAAAATATTGTCAAAATATGATCACACATCAATTTAGGATCGAAAGAGTTATGTATCGATTTTTAGATTCATATTGTGATCCATATATGACATAGCAAATGATCGAATTTGAAGATGATTTCTAAATAAAATTGTAGCCCTTTGAGTTAGCTTTCTAATGCATCTTGAATTACCTCAATTGGATATTGGGAGAGAAAGTTATAACAAAAATACTGAAGAAGGCGCAGAATTCAGAACAGGTACTTAGTACCCAGGCGCTATTTTACCCAGAAGAAACAGATTTGCAGCGCCCAGGCACTGCCCGATTTTTGATGCGGTGCCTAGGCACCCAATCCCAGTGCCTAGAATCTTGAATTAAGAATTGAGGAGATCATTAGATGAACTTGTTTTGCCCTAATATTCATTATGTATTCCAATTTTCTATCAATCAGTGTTTGAAATCTTTTTATACTTTCCATTAGTGTTGGTAGTTAGTTCATAAAAGAAAAATAATTTTCATAACTTTTACCATACTTTATTCATTTACTTTCATCAAATAAGAGTTAGAAAAGTAGATTAAGACTAAAGTATAGTCCTCGTGGGAACGATAATCCGGACTTAAAGATCCACTTTATTACTTGTTACGATATCGAACACTTACGATAGAAAAACGCAACAATAGAACAACACGTATTGTAGATTTGACTTGTATGACGTGCACATGTAACTGATTTCAGATAGACGAAGTTCCATGTCTACATGCTTTGGAGGTCATCAGAAGAAGGGAGATATCAACCATATAGTTATTGCTCCAGCTAGTACATAAAGGACTCATACGTTAACACATATAGCGGTGACACGAAGATCACAAACATTGGATAGGCATCAATAATGCGTGTCATGGTCATATACTTCCCTTAAATCTAGGAGATAGGCCAATGGACCAAAGAATAATAGGAGGCGCACAAGACTATAGTGCATCAATCTGACAAGGTGTAGACGTTGTAAAGGTAATGGTCATAATAAAAGAACATATAAGCAGTCTTGCCAATGTATCATGTAAGAAAGCATAAGCGTGGAGCTGAATTTGATGATTGATTCAAATGGTAACTGTGGAAAATATGGATTATACTAGGTATGTAATACTTTCATGTAATTTGTTTTTGGTAATTGAATATTACATATTCAGTGGACTTATATCTCAATGAAATGGTATATGTAATTTGTTGTTCAGAATCATACAACTATGAATTGTTAGAATAACTTTTAGACATCTTTTTCATTGGTGTGTATTTACTCAAAATGTACTTTACATGATTCTAAAATGTATTGCATATAAGTTTGATTATATCACAAAATAACTTTATCTTATAATCGTTTGTTGCATATTGTTAGTATGTGACATTAGCTTGTGTGATTACATACACGGGACATACGAAATAATGAAAACACGTAGTCCATGGATAACGTGCATTGGTTAGATAGCATAATTTTTTTATTTTGGTAGTCGTATTGCTGAAAGAATTACTTATTGGTTTATATTTTTCTCTCTCCATCACAATCATTTCGGGGTTTCATGTAAGCTTTTGTAATGCATATGCGCAAATTAAATCGCCGGGTTATGTTCCAACACATGTTTGTGAATTGCATGATGTAGATGAGGAACATAAAGAAGATTGCCTCAGTTATTACAAAGAGAAGTTGGCTACGACATATGCTCTTATGAAAACACCACTAATGTCACCTATTTGCATTATTCAAAACCTAAGCAGTGTGAAGATTGCAACTCTATAGTTAAATTCGTCTCAAATGTCACAAAAAGGATGATTTGATTTTAGATATAGTAAAAATCAATTGACATTCGGCGTTTCAATTATTTTCAATACAATTTACATTGGCGTTTCTAGGGACCTACCAAATGGAATAAAAAATATGGACACATGGATATAATATGAAAACATATCTTCTTTCTTGATAACTAGAAAATACATAATTGTAATAAGAAAACACGATATTCATATCACATTTTAAGAAGAAGTTGTAGCAAAAACATATTATATTTCATTGCATTACGAGATATTAACATATTATGTTTTTTTTTACGTACGAAAATGAAATATTTTCAAAAGATTTAAAATATGATAATCCAACAAAGACTGACAGCTAGTCTGCCCTTCAACTAATTGTTTAGATAAGGCAATTGTTCTAACGTGCTTATGGTATCACTACACCTTTCAACTTCCTGTCTTGCCTTACGCTGCATGGTACTATTGTGCCAAATGATGAAGAACAAGAAAACCAGCAACTTTGAATCTACCAAAAGGAAGGTTTGAACACGATAATGAATCTCTTTCCTCAAACGATATCTGTGAGCATCAGGATAAGTGCTTAAAAACTTTAATAATAAATAGGTTACAACAGTAAAGTAACCTTAATCCAAGTTGAAATCAACTAATATGAACTTGAAATAAGAACTTGAATGAAAAATCTTAGAAATCTAAGTTTGATCTTTGATTTGGAAGTAAGCGCATAGATTTGATGTTAATGATATGTTTTTCTACATGAAAACCATCCATATATATAAAACATCAATTGTTATGTATGAAAGGGTGCCAAAAAAAGCCAAAGAGGTGTAAAAGCGATCAAAATGTCACCAAAGTATTCAAACCCAACGGTCACATATATAAACCGAGTGATCCCCTAGTGTACATTTTTCGCCTTGGTACTGAATTTCTGATTGCCCAGCCTACTTTTTTCTTCGTTTTTTCCATTTTGTTTTTTGGTTGTTTTCGTACTTACTTGATGTTCTCACATGGATATTTGATTACTCCAAATCACTTATAATTATATATTGGAACAATATCACAACAATCCGTCACTTATTCAAATATATAATGAGTTCAAACTCAATTTTAACGACACTTATGCTAATGTATAGATATCTTTCGATTTCAATTCAACCTAACTGTAAATCTCACAAAGTAACATCAAAATCCCAGATAGTATGAATGCTTTGGACCGATTATTTCTTGTGATGAAACCGGTAAAATCACACACACAAGTATCATGTGTTACAAGTTCCACACAATCTCGGTTAACACTCTAATACCCTTAAACTTCTCTTATTCATGAACTTTTAAGAGAGAAAATCTAACTCTCAATTGAGACGACACCACCACGTTAAAATTAATATAGATAAAGTTCTTGCAGTATATTTGTCACTTTTATAGATACTTGATCCAACAATCTGAACTTTATTAAGAGTTATAAAAACTTATCAATTGACTTGTATTATCCTTTGAACCCGAGGTATGCTTGTTACTATAGTCAGGTAGGATTGCCGTCATTAATGGATTTAATTATGGAGTTTCAACTCCATCCTACTAGTTTTTGTCTGCACCAATTCCATTGTGATTGGTTTAGTAAATAGATTAGCCAAATTCTCAGTTGACTATACATGAGTGAAATTATTCTATCTTTAATTAATTTCTTCACATAGTCATGTCTTAGACTTACATGTCTAGACTTACCATTATACACTTCATTGTATGCTATAGCTAAAATAGCTTGACTATCACACAAGATAGATATAAAAGAATTATTCATCTCTCCCAATGGAATTTCATTAATTAAATCCCTAAATCATTCAACCTCTTTTTCAGTTTCAACCAATGCTACAAATTTGGGTTCTATAGTTGAGTGTGTAATACGTATTTGTTTATTGGATTTCCAAGAATCCCCACCTCCTCTAAGAGTAAACATCCAACTTGAGGTGGATTTATTCTCAACTATGCTAGGTATCCAACTAGCATCGTTAAATTCTTCTAGGATTGTCGAATATTAGAATATTGAAGACCTAAATCCTTAGTTTTCTTCAAATAACCAAAATCCTCCCGATAGCGTTCCATTATTCTTCCCTTGGATTGCTAGTAAACTTATTAATGTTACTAATTGCAAATGCTATGTCGGGTCTTGTACATTGCACAACATACATAGACTTCCTATAATACTTGCATACTCAAGTTGTGCTATTGCTCTTCCATCATTCTTTATAAGTTTCAAACTTGGATCGACTGCAGTATAGCCTCTTTAATGAAGTATTGATCACATTTTCAACATAATATGAATGGCTAAACATATAACCCCCATAGTCTTGGTGATTTTGATACCTAATAGGACATCCAATTAACATGTCATCCATGTATAAGAGAATGAGCACAACATAATTGTAACAAACTTTTAAATATAAAAATTTATCAACACTATTATATTTAAATCCAAAATAAATTATTGCTAAGTCAAAATTTTCGTGCTATTTCTTTGGTGCTTGATTTAATCCATATAAGGATATTACTAATTTGCATACTTTATCTTCATTTTCGAGTAGAACGAAATCTTCTAATTGTTCCAAATAAATCTCATCATCAAGATCACCTTTTAAGGATGCCGTCTTAGTATACATTTGATGTATATGCAAATCATAAATAGAAGCTAAAACGAATAAATCCTAATTGATGTTATTCGTGCCATTGGTGCATACGTACCAAAGTAATTTATTCCTTCATTTTGTCGATACCCTTTGGCCACTAACATAGCTTTAAAGGTATTTGGAGTACCATCTGCATTATACTTCATCCTAAATACCCATTTACAGCCTATAGGTTTCGATCCGGTGGTAAATTGACTAATTCCAAAGTATTTTGTTGACATTATTGAGTAAATTTCTTCATTTATAGCAACTTTTCAAAAAATACTCTATTGATGACATTGCATCTCAATAAGTTTTAGGATCGATTTCTACTTGAAGAACGTATGGAGTAATTCTTGTGACGCTCTTCTCATTTTCATCAGCCAAATAGAAGTAAATGAATTGATAATCAAATTCATCTGGTCCTAGCAATTTTTCCTTTCGAGCTCTTTGTTTCTGTGAAGTTCACTTAATTCAACATCCTCAAAAAGTATTTCTACTTGTGATCGTACAGAACTAGGATTCTCCACTTGAGGTTCCCTTAAAGAATTATTATCTGAATATAACAAGTTCTCAAAGAACTTTATGTTTTGAGATTCAATAATGACATTGGTTTCCAAGCTTAATAAACGATATACCGTACTTCATTTTAGGTATATCCAACAAATACACATTTGATCCATCTAGGACTCACTTAGTCCTTTTAGGATTCGTATTTTTACAATAAGCAAGACACCCCCACAATTTGAAATAATCAATGTTTGGTTTTCTCACTTTCTACAATTCATAGGGAGAAACCTGAAATCTTTTAGAAGGAATTCCATTAACTATGGGACTCGCGCTTAACAAAGCTTCGCCTCATAAGTTAAATAACAACTTAGCACATAATAACATAACAATTATCATTTCAACTAGTTTCATATTCCTTTTCTCAGTCAAATCATTTTGTTTGGGTGTTCTAAGTGCACTACATTGATGTATTATGCCATATTGTTTAAAAAAAAATTAAATTAATTAGAGAAATATTCAACTCCCATATCATTTCTAAGAATTTTAATATTTCTATTTAATTGGTTTTCTACTTCGGCTTTGTGTATCTTAAACATATTAAAGACTTTATCTTTATGTTTCATCAAGTAGATATAATAAAACCTAGAATGATTATTTGTGAATGTTATGATTTATTTATTACCTCATCTAATTAATATTTCATTTAATTCACATAAGTCGGAATGAATTAAATCTAATAAATTAGAGGTCCTTTCAACACTGAAAATATTTCTTAATCATTATAGACATGATGCATAATTCAAATTTATTATGTTATATATTTTTGTATGAAATCATTCCCTTTTTTATCGTTCTTTTTGAAGTAGAGTAGCAATATGTCCTAGTCTATCATGCTACAAAGTAATAGACTCAACAACATATTCAAATTTTAGTTTTATTAGTATCATTGTCAATAGTACAAAGTTTGACCATTCGGTCACTAGAATAGCCTTTGCCACAAATACACCATTTTGAGAAAGTACAAGTTTGTTCGACTCATATGTGGACTTATTTTCCATTTTCTCAACAAATTCCCACTTACAAGATTTCTATTCATATTCAGTACATGTAAAAAATTTATCAATATGATCTTCTTGTCGAATGTAAATTGTAAGTCTAGACTACCTTTGCCAACAACCTTGGATTAAACTTCATTTCCCATTTGAATGTGTTCACTAACCATCTCTTGATAGATTTTGAAAAAATAACTATCATAGCAAATATGTATAGTGGCACAAGTATCGTACCACCATCCTTGAACCTCTTCTTTGATCGAATTGACAATACTCACAGTAGTAACAACGTTGTCAACATATTTCACTTCTCTTTCTTGTTTTGGTTGTCTACGATGTCTAAAATTCCGAGCATAATGTTCGGGTACACATAACAAGAAACATTGAATTTTTTCTTGTTCTGGTTACCATTGTTGTCTTTGTTAGAGTTTGAGGATTTCTTCTTCTTCAAATCCTTATTGTATTTGTTTGTTATGGATTTTGGAAGTAGCCTCATGAAAATCTTCATTTCCATCTCGTGCCCTTGACTCTTCCTCCATATAAAGATGTTTTTGAATCCATTCCAAAGAATAATCCTCGGAACTATACAAAACTTTCTTCCTATAACCCTTCCAAGAAGATAATTTAGCAATGATTGCACCAACTTGGAAGGTTTTGGAAAGATCATTCTTCACGACCTTCATTTATTGACAATGACTTGCAATTCATGTACTTTTCCTAACAATGGCAAGTTATTCAAAAATTTGGAATAAAAGTAATTAAAATCAAGAACTTTTTTATACTTTCCTCCTTGGCCTTGTAATTGTTTCCCAATGATTTCCATATATCCCTTGCCGAAGTGTTGTTTGTATAAAGATTGTAGAGGTGATCGGAAAGAGCATTCAGAATGTGCCCTTCGCATATCAACTCATCTTCTTGTCTTTTCTTCCTTTTTGCCTTTATAGCATCGATGTCATCTGGGGTTGGATCTGGCAATGGTTCCAAATCCAGATCCAAAATATAGAAGATCTTCAATATTGTAAGAATAAACTTCAACTTATCGTTCCATCTGTTAAAATTAGACTCGTCGAATTTGTGGAGCCTCACAAGGTCTTGATTTATCATTTTAATAGTAGCCATGGTTGTCTCGTTCTCTATGTCAATATATCGTTTGAGATTCTTGTGCAAAATGTGAAGAATAAGAAAACCAACAACTTTGATTCTACCAAAATGAAGGTTTGAACACAATAATGAATAGCTTTCCTTAAACGATATTTGTAGCCATCGGGGATGAGTGCTTGAAGGCTTTATTGACAAATATTTTGTAGGAGCAAACAAACCTTAATCCAAGTACAAATCAAGCAATATGAACTTGAAGAACAACTTTAGAAATCTGAGTTTGATTTTTATGTAAGTGTATAGATTTGATGTCAATGATATGTTCTCCAACATGAAAACCATCCACATATATAGAACATCAATCATATTGCACGAAAGGGTGCTAAAAAGCCAAAGACATGTAAAACAATCAGAACATCACCAAAAAAATCAAACCCATTGGACAGATATTTGAATTGGATGATCGCTCAGTGAACCATTTTCGCTTCAGTAATGAATTTGTGAGGCTAGGCGATCGCTTTTCCCTATTTATTTTTGGTTGTTTTCGAACTTGATAGTCACATGGATGTTTGATTACTTCAAATTACTTATGATTATATAATTGAACAGTATCATAACATGTACTAAGTCGAAGTTCGTATCATGCGCTTCAATCAACTTCTCGCATCCATGATTGAAAAGCTAACATGACAGATGGGTTTAGATTTGATTGGGTTGAATTTCTATAATTTTTTCCATTTATGATGCACTTGGAAAACTTTATCATGTATAGACTACACATTGAATTGAATTATATGTTAGACACTATGTATGTTTATATAATTGATAATGAATATTGAAATACATTTGAAGTGCACATGAAATATGATGTGCATATTTAGAAACATCAATAAAAAATCTGACATGATGTGAAAAAAGTTATAATGAGTATGATGAAACCGTTTTTACAGAATTCTATACCCATCATCGTTTTGAGGAATGTCAATAATAATCTTCACAGCAAGAGGCTTGACCATTCCAATTCAACTGGTGCTTGTTTGCCAAGCATTTATCTTCACCATTACGCATGACAGTACATAAGCGAAAGCCTTAATGTCACTGTAAATCTTAAAGATCGAATTTTTGAATGGTACTATGGGTTATGGTGTTTGCTGTAAATCTTAAAGGATTAAACTTTAAGATGTTCTTGAAATTTCTTTGATACAGCAAGATTCGATATTCATTGAGTTAGAAATTGCAAGATCTGGGGATTTTAGTGTTTGTCAAATTTATAGGAAGGTCGTCTTTGGTGGACTAAAATTATTTGCCATATTCAATACTAATAGATGTTGGGTTGTTTTTTTATTTAGATTTTACAGTAACAAGCTATAAAAAATGACTAAAAGTATTGTATGAATATTTTTCAAATATTAGGTAGGTGATGCAATTTCAACCATTACCTATAATAAAAAATAAACAAAACTTTACTTCCGTTTACCAGCTATATAGCGTCATTACTGGATGATCTCGTCAAAAAAATTTGTAAGAGGGTTTATAGTCACTTGCAAAAGGGATGATAGTTGTGGAATGGGGACTTCAGATTTGGACAGCATTTATACCAACATCTCACTCCTTTTTAATCTAGAGAATACTTTGTTCGGACAAATCCCGCAAGAGTATGATATCGCTGACAAGTAATAATATGATGAATTGAGTTATCATCTCACGAGGAATAATTGCTAATTATAATTCTCTAATTTATATTAAATTTGATGTTTGTAAAACAAATGAGCTGATTGTTTGTAATTTCCTATATTAGGCTATGAATAATGTAAATAAAGTGTTTTTATCAAGTTATGAGATAAATGTATCAGATTTAGAATCCACATATTGGTATCTATTTTCGATACTCAACTTATGTATTTTAGTATTGTTCAAGTATTTGTGAGAATCGATAATCTTATATTGTTGAATCTTCTTTTTTTTTTAAATAAATCAAACATATCCTAAGCACGACCCAATCTATATTCCTAGTTCAAATTCATATATAAAGAGATGCATTCAACCACACAATTATTTAAAAAAAAAAAAGATAGCGTACACAAAAAATGTAATTCGAAACACCTATTGCCTGTGTGTCAATTATGCAATGTTATAAACTTATTGTAAGTCTCCTAGCACTATAATAAGTAATAAATTATCGAATTGATAGCTAAGCAATGAAATAACGTAATAACAATGCATAATTAATCACCAACACAAAAATTTAACAAACTATCAATTCAATAAATAAAAAGTACATGACAAAAATGGTTTCATCATTCAACCCATACAAAAAATAAGTTTAGCCCAACATAATTGTATCTAAATTACACAGAGCAAGGAAAATGCGTGACCCAATTTAAAGGATAGACGTAAGAGCTTGGCGAATCAATTTCTTGTACTTTTCCTTCGATTTGAGCGTCGAATCTTCAACTTCTTGTATTAATTCTCTCTAAAACTATTGTTAGGCTTCGCTACGATCAAAGAATAATTGATAATACATGATAATCCGTTCTGAACAGCCTATGGTAGGTTAAAAAGTCTTAGGAAATCATTTCATATGAACACAGGTCAAAATAAGGAAACAAAATATTTCCTTCGGAAGACTACCATGCTTGCATTTGGTATAACTCCATGCGTATGAATCGTTCACCCTTTTGGCCTCAGTTAGCCTCCAGAAGAGACATGCGCATGCATGAAATTTGTACTATGTGCGCATGGTTATGTCCCTAGAGGTTAATATTTTTATCATATTTATCTCTCCCGATGTCCCATTTAGGTGATTCAAATTGCATTGAAAACTAAAAGAGCTACAATTATTCTAGAAGTGTCAATTTTCTAATTCAAACTTTTTTACTATGATAAAAATGGATTTCAATCTGGAAATTTGTAGCATAATTTATTCGGTTGAAAAATGATTTGTGAGAATGCTTTGGTTATATTTCACCCATTTGATTTCTTTCTCATCAAATTAACCTCTAGCACTCTCAGATTTTTATCGTGAGGTTTGACACAACTTTTAAATATTTGCACTTTAGTGTTCGAACTTTGAATATCTTGTAATTGAGTCATTTTTCATCATTTTTCTCCAATTCTGTCATTTTCATGGATTATTATCTAGCAAACACAATATACATGAAATGAAGTCATAATTCACCGAAATATCCAATAAATACCTTTACTTAGATGCCTGAATAAGTGTACAAAATACACTAATCATACTTCATCGTAAAAATTCCATGGAGGATATACTCAATCAGGGTTAGCCCTGAGAATTTTGAGGCCTTAAGTGGCTCATTATTATGAGGCTTTTAAATATATATTTTTTCAAATGTAAAAGTAATTAAATATTTAAATAAATAATATATTTATATTTTAAACGAAAATGTGGTAAATTCCAAAAGACAGAGTAGAAAGAAATCGTTTTTGACAACTCAAGAGACTAGAGTAACGTAATATTTAGCAGAATTACCTCGTTGATGAAAATTTTTAACAAACTACAAGTAATAATCTTCAAGAATTATTTATTGAGAAGCTCGAGTATGGTACAATTTAGCAAATTTTAGAGAGTTTAAGGAGTTTTTGAGAAAGCCTTAAAACCCATAATTTGAAGTCTTGAGAATATTGTAAGAATGACTCGTATGAAGAAGAGTGATTTTTGGTGCTTAAACTTGAGATGGGGCATTAGATAAAAGAAGTTCAAATTTAGGGATTGGATTGCAAAATAGTGACAGATATATATATTTTTAGACAATAACGTGACGAATTAAGATTATTTAGTGATGAGAACCATAACTAGATTTTAAGGACTTTGATTTGAGAACTTTTTAATAATTTTGAAAACTTGAGGGATTAAAGTGAAAATAAGTTTGGAAGAGAATAATATATTTGGACCAAATGAGTACATATTGGAGGATTGAGAATTTTCTTACCAATATTGGACTCACTTCGAAACTCATAATAAATGGCACATTATGAATTCAAGAATTTAGTTATAACTCATTAAAGTAAAGTACATAATGTGTAATATTAGTCTCTAAATTAAACTATATTACCATAACAACGTTGGGCTCGTTTGATATCTCATAATTAATCATATATATTAAACTCGAAAAAAAAATTATTTTGAATAAGCAAGAACTAAGTTAGAATAGATAAAATAAATTATAGGTAAATGAATTTTTAATTAACTCATATGTTAGTTGGGCCATGTAGTTTCTTTCATTTTGAGGACTTTAGGATTAGAAGACTTAGGTCACTATCTAGTTGACTTGGGCCTAGTGTTGTGCTAGAATTACTATAAGGAGAAGAGTGGTTTTCCGTGCTTAAATTCGAGATGGGCTTCAAATAAAAAAATTTCAAAATTTAGGGATTGGATTGCAAAATAGTAAAAAATATGTAATTTTAGACAATAATTTGACGAATTAAGATTATTTAGTGACGAGAAACATAATCAGATTCTAAGGACTTTGATTCGAAAACATTTTAATAATTTTGAGATCTTAAGGAATTAAAGTGAAAATAAGTTTTGAAGTGAATAATATATTTGGACCAAATGAGCACTCATTAGAGGAACTAGAATTATCCTAACAATATTGGACTCCTTTCGAAACTCGTAATAAATAGCATATTATGAACTCAAGAATTCAGTTATAACTCATTAAAGTAAAGTACTTAATGTGTAATATTAGTCTCCAAATTAAACTATACTACCATAACAATATTAGGCCGGTTTGGTATCCCTTAATTAATCATGTATATTAAACTCGAAAAAAGGTTATTTTGAATAAGCAAGAAAGAAGTTACAATAGACTAAAAAAAAATTATAGTTAAATGAATTTTTAATTAATTCATCTTTTAGTTGGGCATGTAGTTTCTTCCATTTGGCCCTTTAGGATTAGAGGACCTAGGCCACTATCTAGTTGGCTTGGGCCTAGTGCTGCCCTAGAATTACTAGTATGGAGAAGAGTGATTTCAGTGCTTAATTTCGAGATTGGACTTCAGATAAAAAAAAAGTTCAAAATTTAGGGATTGAATTGCGAAATAGTAAGACATATGTAATTGTGGACAATAATGTGACGAATTAAGATTATTTAGTGATGATAAACATAATCAGATTCTAAGGACTTTGATTCGAGAACATTTTAATAATTTTGAGAGTTTAAGGGATTAATGTGAAAATAAGTTTCAAAGTGAATAATATATTTGGACCAAATGTGCACTTATTAGAGGATCAAGAATTATCTTATCAATATTGGATTCATTTTGAAACTTGTAATAAATGACACATTATGAACTCGGGAAAAAGTTAATTTAGATAAACCCAATTATAGTTATAACTCATTATAGTAAGGGAAAAATTCATGGATCAGGTATTAACTTTGCGAAAATCAAAAATCAGGTGCTAATGTTCAAAATTGCAAAATCAGGTTTTTATTTATTAATTAAGTATTTAATTGTAATATAATATAATTAACCCACCTCCACCACCCCTACTGCTCCGATGACAGTTTCTGTGACTACTCTATTCTGACGATCGACGACTACTCCGACGACTTTTTCGGTAGTCGTTTTGCCGCTGCTTTATTCCGGCAACTGCTCCAATTCCGACAATTGTTAAGGTCACAGTTATATACAATTTGATCACAGATATCTTATTAATTAATTAAAAATAAGTTTTCGGTCACGGCTTATCAAATTATTTGGTCACAAATTATTTCGAAATCACAAATCAAAAAATGTATAAGTTGCAATTGACTTTATTGGTCATTAATAAACAAAACTATAGGTCGCAGATTATCGAATTTTAAGGTCATTGTTTAATAATTAGTCATAGAGAACCATATAGTGGGTCACAGATACCCAAACACCCGTCCCCGATCCCCATCCACCACCAATACTTGGTCACAGACCGACCAAATAGTTGGTCACAGACACTCTTCGGCATCACCGCCCAACCATCCACCAACAATAACACCAACCACGCAGCTTTAACACCTTGACAACCATCTCAATTTCTATCTATACCACACCACTATTACCACTAGCCCGACCACCACCTCACCATTTGTATTTGCAAAAACCATCAACTAAACCCACTAAGAAGATCGGAGAATGAAGAAAAATCTAAAACCACCACAAATCGCCGGACCCAATAGCAGACAACACTCACACACTAAAATCAACACCCAAAATCAACACATACTAAAATCAACACCCAAAATAACACATAGCGGACAACATACACTAAAATCAACACCCAAAATGCGTGAAATCCTACACATTCAAGGCGGAGGGAGAAGGGAGGGGGACGGTGGAGGTGGAGGTGGAGAGAGAAGACGGACGGGAGAGAGAGAGAGGGAGAGAGAGAGAAACAGACGGAGATAGAGAGGGAAACAGACGGTGTGACGCCGACAGTAAGAAGAAGGGAGGGGGAGGGAGGGAGGGAGGGAGGAGACAAGAGGGAAGGGAAGGAGGAGGCGGTGGACGATGGTGGTGGTGGATGAGTCACCGTTGTAAGAGAAAGGTGGTGGAGGTGGTGGGCGAGAGGGTGGAGAGAAATGAAATGGATTAATGTAGGGTTTGGATAGATCTAAGATTTTATATATAACATAAAATACCTGATTTTTGAATAGATAAACCTTAAACCTGAATTTTAAAAACTCACAACTTAACACTTGGTTTTTGATAATTTTCCCTTATAGAAAAGTACTTAATGTGTAATATTAGTTTTCAAATTAAGCTATATTACCCTATTAATATTGGGCACATTTAGTAGCTCATAATTATCATTTTGAGGCCCTTTATAATTAGAGGTCCTAGGCCACATTGACTAGTTGGCTTGGGCCTAGGGCCGTCCCTATAATCAACTATAAAGGGATTCATTCTGCACCTGTGTTTCTTAATTCAGCTTTCCATGGTTTCAATCTCCTTGTTTTTTACCCAGTGCATGATCATGGATACAACAAGTTTCATGCCTCACCAACAATTCTTGTGCATCTGGTCCTCTTCCTTTTCTCAGCCCACAATAGCCCTTTTCCCTACACCTATAAATGTTCATCCCATTCTATGGCTACCACACAAAGTCCAACAGCCATAATCCTATTCAAAAACTTGACCTTGTTACTACCCTCACCACAACCTAAAAAGTTGAACCCACATTGCCATGTCAATCTCTTACACATCCTTATTGACATATTTCTATATTTGAGGGAATTCAATCCATTACTTTGAAATGGTACCTAGACTCTCGTCCTTCCACATTCGTCCCAAAGTTTGGTTGATTGTAATTGTATTTATTGAATTAAACATAAAGTTGTTGTCTCGCTTGATCACATAAAGTTCGATTGGTTGCTAAAGGGTTCCATCAACATCCGAGGGTATTAGTATCACTAGATGTTTAGTTCTATTGTTAAACTAACAACAATTTGACTCATTCTTAGTTTATATTCCGTAAGTGTACTGATCGTAACAAGTAATGAAGTGGACCTAAGAGTCTCGATATCGTTTTCACGAGGTCTACTATCAAACAATTGATTAAATTATTTCTAACTTTAATTTGATAAAAAAACAAATAAAGTGGTTATTTTTTTATTTTTATTTTTTTAATTTTCTATTTTAAATATATTAAAACAAATAAAAGTTATTTTTTATATGATGGCCTAAGTGTTAGGATTCTAGATTTTACCATAGTTATGTCCTTAATCTCAATCACCAAATTTTATACAATTGATTATGTTTAACCGATCGAATTTTTCTAATGTATTCAATTTACCCCTCTCGAGTTCTCATTGAGTTTATTTAACTAATTCAATTACATATCTATATGTGAATCAATCTTAGTTAAACGAAATTATTGTTCTAAAAATTTTTGTAACGACCGCAATAACTAACATAAGTATCTCTACGTTTTATACTAAATTGTCGATTTTTACTGCGTGGTCTAAACAAATAATCTGCATCTCTACGTAATTATTGTTCACGAAATCAATAAATTAGTGGCCAATTAATCCAACCATTAAGAATAGAAGTAAAAAAAAAATTAATTCGCAAAATCAATTGAGATTTAAAACTTTTTAAATTAAGATTCAAAACTAGGTTACAATCATTCATCCTAACTAAATTCTTAATTACACATCATGAGAGAATAAAAATACAAGAAGGAATTAAAGTACATCACTAGGGTATTAAGGAAAAACAAGAAAAAGATGAAGATCTTGTACCAAAATTCCACCTTCTTGTAAAATCTTGAAACCCTAGTTTCTTGATTTTTCCTTTCTTTTGGCTTGAATAATATATTTACAATAAGTCCCCCAAGCCTTGGCTTGAATATATGTGTTTAATGAAATCCTACAAGCATCCTCTAGTTGTTGGACTATGTTGTGTATTTATAGAATAAGATTAGGCAAAATCCTTGTTCAAATTGGTTTCCACCAAAAGAGTTAAAATTGGATCTACCAAAGAATTTAAGGAAATTGTAGGAAACAAATTCATTGTTCAATAGACTCCTCTTCTCATGTGACTTTAATCAATCATCTTCTAATATTGCAATTAAGTCATCTTCATTTCAAAGTAATAATAGTTGACCAGAGACAATTTTGGGAGTTTGCAATTTAGTCCTTAAGGTTTCCAAATGTCGAATTTAACTCCCAAAACTTATGAAATTTTTACCGAATGCTCCATTAATACTTCCAATTGATCTCTTGCCAACCGATTAATCTTCAATTGCTTCAAATAAGCACCAATTAAGCTCCAAATAGCCTCTTTTCACATAGATTGTATCCAAGTTGGGATTTTTCTTACAATTAACATAATTTACACAAATTAAGTAGATAATCGCTCAATTTATATATAAATAAGTAAGAAAAGAAGCCAAGGCAAGCGCATAAAATGCTCTCATCACTTGACTTCTAATCTAAATTGCATTTCCTTTAGTTGGATTTCAAAAAATTATTTCTCCATGTCACGTTGACCTAAGACATATACATGGCTGACCCCTCTGGGTTTGTTGATAGGAATAAACCAAATTAAGCGTGTCTGTCAAATTCAGAAGGCTATATATACCATCAAACGGCGCTAAGGGCAGGGTATACCTCATTGTTTATTTGTAACTCAAATGGTTGTACTATATATATTTTGATAGAAAATATAAAGAGTAATATGGACTCTCAAATGGATAAGAAAAACAGCTGATTTTATCTTTCTATAAGTGACAGAAAAAGAAGAAAGAACTAACTACAAAAGAATGGAAATCAAATTGTATATTGGAGCAAAAACTTCTTTATAGTCAATCCCATACTCTTGCTCATATCTTTTAGCCTCCAATCACGCCTTATACTTATCAACTTCACCATTTTCCTTTAGTTTTGTTTTGAGGATCCACTTCATGCTAATGATTTTGTATCCTTTTGGAAGATTCGATAGCTCCCAAGTGTCATTTCTTCAAATGAATGGGAAGAAAACATGTATCACATATATCACTAGAAAAAAATAATTTTTTTTTTGTCCAACTAGATTCAAGGTTGCAATTTCATCATCAAACGCCTTTTGCCATTTTTTACAACACTTTTAAAAATTGTAGTCGTAATCTGAAAATAAAGCAAAATGAATTACTAGATCTCCAGTTTGGTCAATACCTGACTACTTCACAATATATCATCCATACGGGCCTCTTTCGAATACAGTGAAGATGAGTTTCAGTTAGTGCATTAGTAGATTCTGTTGTTGTTGGTGAATATTTGATGCTTGTTGGAGATGCATTTGGTAGATTTTCAGGTATAGAAGTAGCTGGAATTTGTTGATGTAAGGATCGCTGCATTTTTTCTTCAACTTCACTATAAAAAAATGATTGGATTAAGTTGCTGCCTATTCCAATTCCAAGTGTTCTCCTCGTAGAAAACTACATCTCTAATGGTCACGATCGGGGGCAGACGCAAACTATTTATGTTAGGGGGCACAATTACAATTGCAAAAAGTGATGAAAAAATTAAAGTAAGAGATACCTTATTACAATTGTTCTCTACGTGTTCTCATATTTTGATAGCTTTCCATAATTACATCATTTCCAATCTTGTCAAATACGTCTTTCTCAATATACGCAATCAAACTATCATTCAACCATCGATCTCCGATTCGATTGCGCAGACGATTTTTGATGTAAGTCAGCGCAGAAAATGATCTCTCAACTGTAGCAGTAGCCACGGGAAGAATTAAGGCTAATGTCACAAACTTGTAGACTAATGTCCATAAGTGATACAAACAAAAAAATCAACCACATTAGAAGCCCCTAAATCAGTTTTTTGTTCTCATAAGTCATACCAATCAAATTTCAAACATATTAATTAACAAGTTTCAATATTCCTAAATCATTCACATAAAAATCCCTAAATCCCTAAATCCTTAATCAGAAATCCTTAAAATCAGTGATCAAAAATCCCTAATCCCTAATCAGAAATCCCTAAATCAGAAAATAATAAATTAGATAACACAATTAATACCAACATAATAAAATTGGAAAGTCAGTAGATAGAGTCACAGTGTCACACACACCCTTAAGAGGACGGAAAGCTGACTACAGTGGCTAGAACAGAGGCTGACGGGGGCGTAGTGGGTAGACTGTAGAGTGCCAGCGAATACGTCATGCGTGAGTGGATGTGGCCTGTGGGTAGACACAGTTGTTGGGAAGAAATGGAACAAAATGGAACCGAGGAAGAAATTGAACTTACTAAGTGTAACTATGTATGTGTCTGTGCGGCTATGCCTGTGCCGTCGTTGTCGTGCTGAGTCAGGAGACAGGAAGAGAGTGGGAGAGAAAGTGAAAATGATTTTCAATTTCATTTTTTGTCTTTTCATATTTAATAAAAAAAACAATTATTCAAAATCTAGGAGGGCTCGTGTCCCCCTAGGCCCACTCCCCGTCCGCCCCTGGTCACGATCTTCTTATTCAATGGATTGAACAATTTATATTTTATTTACGCTAAGAATGACACTCTTCACCGTTATTGTCAATTTTCTACCTTTTTCACATCTGGAATATATGCATATGCAATGCAACCTTAAGTTCTAAAGCGATCTATAACTGGTTTCCATCCACCCCAAGCCTCTTTTGGTGTCATATTTTGAACCTGCAAAAAAAGGACTCCAATTTAGGGCATGGATGCTCAAAATTCACTGATTCACACCAAAAATTCTTTAGAACTCTAGCCCTTGCTATCAAGCCTCTCACTATGTTGTGATGGTTCTATTTTTCCTCTCCGATACACCATTTTTGTTAGTGTATGAGCGGTTGTAAGTTATTTGTGAATGCCATGAGCATCACAAAAACCTTCAAACTCCTTTGAGTATTATTTTTCACCACGATCAGTATGAAGAGTTATAATGGTATTTCCTATTTCATTTTCAACATGTGCTTTGAAGCTTTTAAATGTACTAAAAGTTTCTGGTTTTTCCTGCAAAAAATGAACCCAAGCTTTTTGAATATGATCATCAATTAAGGTAATTAGGTATCTCTTACCCCATTAGAAGATGATTTTCTTAGCCCACAAATGTCGAAATGAACCAGCTCCAAGACATATTTTTCTCTTAATGACTTTCCTTGAGGAAATTGAAAACAATGTTGTTTGCTAACGACACATTCTTCACAAACTTTAGAATGAGTGTCAATTTGAGGAAGGCATTTTTATAATATTTTTTTTGGTTAAGGGTCATCACTACAAGAATGTGCGCTATCACCAACGGAAATTTCCGTTGGTGAATCCCAGATTTTCGTTGGTAAATGGGTTTTCTAACGGCAAAATGTCGTTGGTAAAATCCGTTGGTAAAACCTCCGTCAGTAATTTACCAATGGCCAGAGGGTTCGTTGGAAATATACCAACGGAATAGCGACGACATGTATTTCGTTGCTGATTACCAACGGCTGTAAAATATGTTATTTGTAACGGCATTACCATTGCATTGGTCTGTTGGTAAATTATCAATGAAAAATTTCCGTTAGTAATTTCATTAGACATCACCAAGGCCTTTATCCATAGAAGGTCCGTTGGAGATCACCAACACTTTTTTTCTATAGAATGTTCGTTGGTGATTACCAATGGTTTTTTTCAATAGTAGTTTATTGGAGATCACCAACTGGTTTTGTAGGAGTTTTGCAAGGTCTTTTTTACATTGCCAATTCCGTTGGTAAGTACGGCTATATCAATATTGTTTTTTCTTCTTCGTATAAATTAATGGTTTTAAAAGATAAAATGTAACGTAAAATGTAACGTATATCATAAAAAACTCCAAGTTGATTTCATTAATTGACATAATTGGACAATACAAAAGTTCCAATATCACCAAAGATTTCAAAAGTTCCAATATCACCTAATACTTCCATATAACATTTTTACCCGAACAAACAAACAAAAGGATGTTAAACAAAAGATTGTTCGGTTTGTAATGTATGACAAAATAAACTTTGGAAGGACCACATCTTTCATTGAGCAAAAGATGTTAAACAAAAGACCATTCTGGTACCTCACGTTATACCTTGGAAGGACCACATCTTTCATTGAGCATGCTAATCGTCATTTTCTCAAATGCAATACGCTTTGCTTCTTCTTCACGCTTGCCCGCTTCCATTTGCTTCTCAAACTCTAGTCGTCTCCGTTCCTCTTCCACCCTTGCTTCTTCAATTTGTCTTCGCATTTCTTCCTTTTCCCTTGTCAACTCTTCAATCTTTTCACAAGCGTTCCGAAGTTGCTCTTTCAAAGGATTGTCTTCATTATCTTGGGTCATTGACTGGGCAGGTTTAGAACTAAAAGAGGCACACGAAGTAGACAATGTAATTCCAAGACCATACAAGCGGCCTCCTTTACTTGGTCCTTGAGTAGCTTCACACCATAGTTCTACATCAATTGGAAGCTGTGATGACAATTTAGGACCATGCTTTGCTTCCATCAATTGCTGATATTTGTCGTAGTAAAGAAAAAAAGAATATTCATCCAACTGAATAATTAGAACTAATGGTGAAAACATGTGAAATCATGTGAAAATCAACCAAAAATTGGGGAATGAAAAAAGTCAATGCTTCCACACCATGTAGTAAAGAAGGCAAAAGTTAGACCATTATAAACAAAAATTAAACAAACTAGATTTATGCAAAATGCTTAATCTTCACTATAATCTGTTGACACAGACCTTTAGTCACTATACCATTTTTTTCCTAATCCCCACATTAAGAACTGAATATTGCATTCAAAAATACTTAATATTCACTATTAGTATAACACATAGTCTACTTCCCCAACAAAGAGAAAATTAGTAAATGCTTTCAGATTGTGTCTAGAGTTAATTCTCTATATCATCTATGTATATCTTGTATTAAGAAGTTGAATGCAACATCAAAAAGAGAGGAATAAATATAAGAAAAGAATTCCCAGCCTCTTCCTTCACCAGAGAAGTAAACTTCCCTATTTCTACACTAGTTCTCTGCTTATAATAGAGAAGCAAACATCAGGGGCAGCCCTGACTATAGGTGGCTGCCATAATATTAATGCTTTATATATCAGTGGTAAGGTAAACATATACTGCAGATATAGAAGTTCTATAATAGAAAAAATGACACCAGTGTTTGCAATTGTATCAGAACAACAAAGTAGAGGTTAAATAATCTTACATATACTCCTTGCGACTTGTTATCAATGAAATCTCCTAGCCCCTTGTTTCTCATGTGTGTACGTTTATATAAGTCTGAAGCATGTGGCGACTTTCCAGTTTTCTCACGCTGTAATATGGAAAAAAAATTAGTAGAATGATCAAAGTAAAACAAAATGGTCAATAATGAATAAAGAAACTAGGACCAGAGAAATATTTGATCCAACCAAGCCAGCTACTTCTATAAAGTTTGGTCTTACATACCATCCTCTTTGCGTGCAAGGCAAATGGTATTGAACCTCCCGTATGCTTAGATATGGATACTGACTTCGTACTACATCGATTTTTCTTGCCATTTTCTGATTTCTTTAACCATTTTTCATTGTTCCAATATGTGTCAATGAGCTCATTCCAATGCTCTGGTTTCATCCAGTGTGGCCCATGTCCCTTCAAATCGATTATAGTTCGATTCTCTTCAGGTATACCACATTTTCTTTTTGCCTCTTCTCGAGCTTCATTAAACATGCTCCTGATATTTACTTTTGATGACTCTTCCCAAATCTTTCTCACCTCAGGTGTCCTTTCAGTTGGCCAATTGTATTTGTCCTAATACAAATAACAGTCAATATATTAGTTAACACACAAATCTAAGGATGCAAGACAACATGAATACCCAAAGATACAAATTAAGCGGACAGCAAGTTACCTGAAATTTTTTAAACAACAGGTCTTTAGTTGTGGCACCTTACGGAAAAAGCAGAATGGCCCACCAAGATATACCTTCATATTATCAATAATATCACGTGGTGCGGAGGGAGTCACAAACCTACATATTAAAGACAAACACGTTCACATTTACATTCACTAACACCAGCGATGCTGTTTACTTTTTGTTAGAATATGCTTTCAGTTCAGCAAAACAGATCACACGTGCAGAACATTTCGCTTACATGATTCAGCAGCTTCAACAGAAAACGTCCAGCAATTAAACATCCTTCCAGATCCTTCTATCACATGGCCAACACATGCCTATTCTAAATCCTTCTTATTGTAGTTAGTTTGTTAGATTTAGTCTATAAATAGGGCTATGTAATCACCTTTACAATTGAGCATTTGATGAATAATAAATCTCCTTCTTCATCATGTTCCTTCAATGTGTTTATTCATATTGAACCTATCCTTTAGTTTCAGTTTCTGATTATCTCCTTTAATTTCGTTTCTGTTCATTTTAATTTCAGCTATCAATTTTATTCCTGTAGTTTCATTCCAGCATTTACGTTTCAGTTTATCTTTCATTTAGTTTTTGTTCATCTCAGCTTCGTGGTCCAGTTTCGTTTCTGCTGCTGTTGATCTGTTTCTACTGGTTTCATTTTCTTAAGACTTTTTAGGTAACAACAACCTTCTTTAACTCTGAAAGCTCATCAATATACAAACCTAGACAACAGCCTTATGAAGCAGAACCTTCTAATCTCAACAATAACTTTGTCAAATGCTTGAGCCACATATGCATCTATTTTACACAGCAAATTTTACACAGCAAATGATATTCTCATTTTATTATAATGTAAAGACTATGCAAATTTGAATGTCTGATATTCATCTATTTCAAAATTAATTATGATTTTTTGAGGTATTTATGTGAAATCCACTTGATGATATACATATCAATACAACTACAAAATCTGTTAATACTGCAATAACAACTAACATTCAACACAAATACACAATCTAGTAGACCTCGTTTAATGACAAAAAAATGAGCTAAAGATTAAACAATAAACACCAACAAAATGAGAAAAAATGTTGCTTATATACCTTCCTCCTTCTATTTCTAAGATGATACGACCATTCTCATCTACTCGGACCTGGGTACCTTGGTTGGGACCTGTATTGCTTTCAGTAGATCCATTGTTCTCTTCCTCTGTAGAACGTGAATGCTCAGATCTAGTTTGTTCCCACGGAGGAAAATATTCTTCTTCTTGATCATCATCTTGCAATCTACGAATTCTTGGCATTGAGTGCCATCTTACTGTACGCATATTGTATGCAACAAAGTTGGGTTCGGTATTGATGTGAAAAAAATCAGAAATTAAAGGAAGGGAAGTGGTGAAATTTGGGGAAAATATGGACATTAACAATTTAACATATATAAAACCCCAATAGGACGGAAGTGGTGAAATTTGTAGAGGGAATCTAGTGAAAAATTAGGAGGGAACTTGGGAAGAAAGAATGGCGCGAGAATGAATTCTGATGAAATTTGTTTCAGCATGAATTTGTTTTAGTGTGAATTTGGGTCGGTCTTTTTTCAGGTGATTGGATCCAATCAGTATTGGGCTGATCGTTATTCAACTAAATGGACTGCATAGCAAAAGCCCCTTAAAACAAAAAATTGCATACTGTGAAGGGTTTATAAGAACTCTAATATTAAATAATATTAAAACAATAAGAACTTTAATATTAAAATTAAAAAAACATCATTTTCCACGTCGAATTGGATTACAACTATGATAAGTCAAAATGAAAACAAAACATTGGCGTTTTTGATTGGTAAGAAGTGATTCGAATGTGATTCAACTTCAAATGGCTCTAGAAATTGCATACGGTGTCAGAATGACTATTATAATATGTTTTCGGAATCGTCTCGACGAGCCCTACAAGACTCTAGAAATTGCATACGGTGTCAGAATGACTATTATAATATGCTATGCCGTGACAACGATGAATTTTAGCCGTTTGAAAACGTTTACCTATTGAAAAACTGTATTTTCTATTTTTATTAGTGTCTTCACTCTTTTATTTATTCATTTCTCAAGTTCGGCCCGCTTATTTGTCGAAGCCCATTAGGGATTTGTATTTAAACTTTTCCATCATTTTTCTAGGATTTTAATTGACTTCAAATGAAAAGTTTGAGAGGTTTATCGAATTGCATTCCGTGTTGAAATTATTTGTCGATTGTATTTGTTGGTTTTTTAACACACTAAAACTCATTCAATTTTATATGGACGAGTGGATACCGGTATTGAAGCTGCTGTTGTCATTTGGAAGTTACCGGTTTTACATTGAACTTACTATATATGCACATGACTTACCGGATTTAACACTAGCATACCGGTTTTTATAGTTTCTCAAAATTAATTGATCTTACCAGATTTCATCAAACTTACCGGATTTACATGTAACATACCGTATATGACTGATACCGGATTTACACTCCTTACCGGATTTGAAAAAAAATTGATTTTACTGGATTTGTAAAGGCTTGCCGTATATGCGACTTACTCACCGTATTTTCATTGTACATACCGTATATGCCACCAGCTTACCGGATTTGCAAAGGTCTTACTGGTTTGTTAGAAAAACAGGGCACTTACCGGTTTTACACAACACTCACCGTATATGTACTGCCTTCACCGTATATGCAATACACTTACCGGATTTAGCTATGTTTTCCTCTGTTTTTCTCTCATCTTTTCAGCCTTTTTTCAACCATTTTTTGAATTACTTTTCTTCAATTTTTTGATCCTAAGGATTAGTTTTCAGCTGTAATCTTCAAATATTAGTTTTTCATCTCTAAATCCTTGCAAAAAACACCCAGATTCAACCCATTTTCATCAACATTTTACTCCATTTTTTCTCTGTTTTTGTTAGCAAACACAACATCTTCTTTTTCTTCTTCCTTTTTTTTACTCGTACACAGCATCTTCACCCTTTTTTTTAGGGTACCGCTATTTTCATCCACACTTTTTATATATACATCCACTTTTAAAAATTAAATTTTACTATATTTTAAATCCTATATAAATTTACTTAAATAGGTTCAACATTATTTATCTAGATATGTTAATGATTTAGACATTATAGTTCTCTCAGTTGTGACAATTCAAGAGGATTTATGCGTCTCCACTTCACCTTGCTAATTCAGTGTTTTATATTTATGCAGAAAAATGATAAAACGCCTGCATTTGAAGCTGGTGCTGTGAAAGCCATTCTTGATCTTTATGATGTTATGCGACACGATGTTCTCTCTATTAATATGAGGTTTGTTGAAAAGGCTGGACTTCTCTCCTGTTCTATTTTTGCCGTTTACAAGCTCTATCAACTTAACGTCTGCATTTGAAGCTGGTGCTGTTAAATAGTATTTTTTTTAAATTTAAAAATTTTGTAGTGGATGAACTTAGAGTGGGATGAACTTATAAAAAATGTGGATAGAAATAGCGGTACCCTTTTTTTTATCATTACCAGCATCTTCATTTTGAGAAATCAATCCATGAATCTCAGATTTATTCACAGTTTCATGAAGAACTTTCATCAATCTCAACATCAACAGATTTCCCTTATATTTCTTTGTCATTACAAGACTCTATTTATAGCCAAACCTTTAGTAGATATTACAAGATATTTCTACCAACTAATCACAGTTACACTTTATCTTAAGAAAACGAAACCAGCAAACACAGATCAACATGAACCAGCAGAGATGAACATCAGCAGAAAATGAAATCAGAAGGCAACACAGATCGTGAAATTAAACCAGTAGAAACGAAACTGAAATGAAATAGAAGCTACTATAGAAACTACATTGAAGGAACTTGAGAAAGGGGAATTTTATTATTCATTCATCAAGCTCAATTAACATGGTGAATACAAAGCTCTATTTATAGAGTCAATCTAACAAACAAACAAACTAACTAACTAACTAATGAAGGATCTAAAATAAGCATGTGTTGGCCATGTGATAGAAGGATCTGGAAAGAGAGGAGCCGCTGATGAACGTGAACTGATGGGCTAGAGAGAAGCATGTGGAATGTGTTGCCTACATTTCTTCCTCACTTCCATTAGATATAAAATCATGGTCATTGCCTCCATCATCCTGTGCATATTCCTCTTCAGTATTAGGCGTCTTATAATCTTTATTTCAGATAATGGCATCCTCTTTGTCAACTTCCTCAGGCTGAACATCATTTCAGACTAGAATCTGGTGATCAAGGTCAAAATTTAAGCAAACTGGCTGCTGATTGGACACAGCCTGATCTTCTTGGAATGCAAGTTCTACCCACACATTACACTCTTCATTCCCTGTTATTATTCCTTGTATATTTGTGATATTTCTTGTTTTTGTTTTCACAACAACCCACCAGTCAAGTCTATCTCTAGCCTTCGTAGGAAATCCCGTGTAATATACTTGCTGAGCTTGATGAGCTAGTATGAAGACATCATTTGTAACTAACTTCTTTTTACTATTTACTTCAGTAAGGACAAATCTTCGATCCACATTAACTCCACCATCATTGTCAAACCAATCACATTTAAATAAGGTTATTTTATTTCCAGCATCTCCCAAATACTCTAGTTCCAATATTTCATTTATCACACCATAGTAATCACGTTCATAGTCATCATGGCAACTTCCCAAAACACACACACCACTATTCATTGTTGTTTGGTGATGACCATATTCTAAGGTGTGGAACTTAAATCCATTTAATTTACAAAGTACCCATTGTATCTACGTACTCTACGAGATGGACCTAAAGCTATTGCCTTTACACGAGGATCAACAATGTGATTATCATCCAAAACCTAAAAATATCAATTTACTTGAATTAAGGCCTCAATTAACGAATAATATATCAAGGAATTATAATGTTTTCCGAAATTCACTTACATATTCTCTCAACCACAGGCCAAAACGCTCTTCACGTAACCGATCAAGTTGTGCATCAGACACGTGAGGATTCTCCACTCTCATAAGTTGGTCGAACTCCCTGTAAGAAATGAAACAACAAGTGTAATAATACATGAGATACAACTTTATGCAAAGGTGAGTTTTGGAACTTATACCTCACAAAAGGAGTAACCTCATCACAATTTAGGAGGACATATATTGAAGCTGCATTATACTTTTCCTCGGTTAATGACCTGCGATTAGAACGTTGGGTGCCAAGTGGACGTCCAGGTTGTGCAAAAATTGATAGTCTTCCTTGGGGGTCGACTAAACCTCCATCATCATTTCTTGACACACGATGTAATCTAGTTTCTATGCTTTGGTCAAAATATAATGAGCAAAAAGTTGATGTTTCCTCTACCAAGTATGCCTCCACAATAGATGCCTCAACATGAGCACGATTTTTCACTTTCAGTTTAAGGTGGTGTAAGAACCTATACAATTTTTATAGACATAATCAAAATTTATTCTATATAGAAAATAAGATAAAAATACACAAGGATACCTCTCAAAGGGGTACATCCATCGATACTGCACAGGACCTCCAACCTTAGCTTCATATGGTAAGTGAATTGGAAGATGCTCCATCGAATCAAAGAATGAAGGAGGGAAAAACTTCTCAAGCTTGCACATGGTTACAAAAATATTCTGTTCAAGCTGCTCCATGTCACTTGGCTTCAAGACAATAGAGCATATATCTCTAAAAAAAAGGCTAATTTCAGTTAAAGCTTCCCAAATTGGTTTTGGCAATACATCCTTAAATGCAATTGGTAGCAACCTCTGCATAAAAATATGACAATCATGGCTCTTAAAAGGGTAGAACTGACAATCATCCTTAACACACCGAGCAATGTTTGATACATACCCATCCGGCATTCTCAAATTCCTAATCCAATTGCACACTTCTCGTTTGGTCTTTAGTTAAGCAATAAGAAGCCTTTGGCATATACGCTTTCCCTCTAGAATCTTCAGTTACATGGAGCTCGAAACGGTTGCAATAAAGTTCTAAATCCTTCCTAGCCTTGTAATTATCTTTCGTTTTGCCCTTTACATCCATGATGGTGTTGAATATGTTGTCAAAAAAAATTTTCTCAATGTGCATCACATCTAAATTGTTCCGTATAAGATTCGTATGCCAATAAGGTAACTCCCAAAATATGCTTTTCTTCACCCAATTATGGCTATCTCCAAAACCTTCTATTTCTTGTCTCTGTGAAGATTTTCCATTTGCAATGATTGGAAGGCTTTCAACAATGCTTCGCAATTGATCACCAGTTGGCCTTTCTATTGCCACATCATTTTCAACTCTGTTTTTATAAAACTTGTCTCGCTGTCTTCTGAAGGCATGATTGCATGGTAAGAAGCGCCTATGACAATCAAAATAAGATGTTTTCCCTCCATTTTGAAGTCTAAAGGCTTTACTTTGACTCATGCAATATGGGCAAGACCTTAGGCCATGCGTGCTCCAACCAGATAACATTCCATATCCCGGAAAATCACTAATAGTCCACATTAAAGCAACCTTCATTTGGAAATTCTGCTTTGTGTGTACATCATATGTCTCAACACCTTCATTCCACAACAATTTTAGCTCATCTATCAGGGGGCGCAAATAAACATCTATGTCCTTTCCTGGACTCTTTGGTCCCGGGATAACTATGCTAAAAAACATATTATCCTGTCGCATACACATCCAAGGGGGAAGATTGTACACGGTAATGATAACTGGCCAACATGAATATTGTTTTTTCATGCCGAAAGGGTTGAAGCCATCAGTACATAATCCAATACGAACATCTCGTGGTTCAAGGCCAAATTCAGGATAAGTTCTGTCGAAATGCTTCCATGCCTCACTATGTACTGGATGTGACATTTCTCCACTTGTCACTGAATTTAAAGAATGCCATATCATATGTTGTGTAGTATGCCTTGACATATACAACCTTTGAAGTCTAGGGGTAAGAGGCAAATATCGTAATACCCTCTGCGGTACCTTATGGCCAGATCGAGACACCTTCTCTTTGTATCGTGGGCTATGGCATTCTGGACATTGGGTCAAGTTCTTAGTTTCTTTGTAGTACAAGATGCAATCCTTGACACACGCATGTATCTTCCTAACACCAAGACCGAGACTGGATAACCATCGTTTTGTTTTGTAGAAGGTAGGTTCAAGTTGCTTACCTTCTGGCAAGATTCCTTTTATTATGGATAGCATCCGATCATAACAACTTATAGACATGTTTGATTCAGACTTCAAATTCAAGAGTCATGCCATAGTCAAGAGTTTGGTTTGCTCACTACAACCAGGCCAGATAGGTTTGTCAGCTTCTGCTAATAGATTAAAGAAGCCTAAAGCATGATGGTTTGGAGTGTGTTGTTCTGGGGTGCATTGATCTTCATGAGTAAGATTATGGTATACTTCAGGACCCATTGCATCTATTACCATCTCCTCAAAACTACAATCTGTTGTACCTTGCTGAGTTGAAGACTGACCAACATCAGACCTACTAACAGCGAATGGTTCTCCATGTGCATACCATTGTGTATAATCCTTTGTAAATCCATTTCTGTAAAGATGTAATTTTATTGTCTCTCCATCCATAAACTTAATGTTACGACATTTGGCACATGGGCACCTGATTTTAACTCCTACGTCTGGTTGTGAAAAGGCAAATTAAATGAACTCATCAACTCCCGCAACAAAGCATCTGCGGAAGAAATCCATTATGATCACGATAATGCAACATCCAACTACGATCGGTCTCCATATAACATTCCTTTACGAGTCCCTGGTACATTTTAATAATAATGTGAATTGCCTATTTCATCCAATTTTTTTGCACATTTTTCTGCCACGTATCAAATAAAGAAGCATGATTTTTATTTCTATGTGAAAGGAATATGAATTTATAATAACAGAATTTGACACTAAACAAAATATTGCTCTGAAAATAAAGAGTTAGATTTGTACATAATGCATACCTATGAAGTATGGAGATCCAGGTATCTATTATAGAAGATATAGTGATTCTTGGTCTGTTACTGGATGAAGCACTCAATTCAACAGGTATGGAGAACTGGGCGATCTATGAAATATGGAGATATGGGTATCTATTATAGAAGCAACATTGATCTGGCTTGTAGAAAGGATTTCGATTACTAGCGATGTGGATTGAGAAGTGATGGAGCGATGGATTGAGAAAGTATGGAGATCTGGGTTTTAAGAAGTCGCAATAAAATTATTTTCGATTTTTATTTTTTTTTCTAACGGCATTACTGACGGACCAACGACTTACCAATGGAATCAATGACGGAATGGCGGGAGTCATTGATTCCGTTGGTAACTTATAATTTATTAATTTATTTTTTAGTAAGACGTAAGAGGACCGTTGATAAAATCATTACTAATATTAATTTTTATTTTAGAATTATTTTTATTCATTTCACCAACGGATTACCAACGAAAAATCACCGACGACTTATAAGGTTTGTAATTTCGTTGGTAAATCTTTCCCTTTTTATATAAATGAATAATAAGGAAAACCCGTCAGAATTCCGTTGGAAATCCGTCGGTATCACCGACGGAAAATTGGACGTTGGTAAAATTCCGTTGGTGATAGCGCATATTCTTGTAGTGCATTAATCACCAAAATTCTAGTGTCTATAGCAAAAATGTCAAAGCCGTGAAGAGTCTTTCACTTCAGCCATCAAAGAAGGTTGAGAACTTTCAATCTTCAATGGAAACAACCTATTTGAACTCACTTGAACATTAGGAATAGTTCTCATATAAGGATAATATATCTCACACCTTTCTTGACAGTAATTATATAACCTTTTCCTTGCAATTGTCTAGGGCTTAACAAATTACATTTTAAGTCAAAACATAAAAAATATTGAAAATTGTTTCTACAAAACCATTCTTCCTTCTTATACTAATATAACCATTTCCCACTACATTCACGATAGGACAATCACCAAAACTTACCGTAGAACGAAAGCCTTCATTCAAGTAAGGGATACACATTTCCACACATGTGATTGTTGCAACTTGTATCCACATACCATACATCTGACTCAAGTTCCTCATTGATTGAACCACCCATCAACAAAGTTTTCACTTCCTTGTTTCTACAAATTTTTATTTTGATAGCCCAAGGATAACTAACCAAGAGGGGTGTGAATTTGTTTTTAAAATTTTTTTTTCAAAGAATTAACTTAAATTCAAGCAAGACTAAATATATTAATTCAAATAATAAACGCAAATATAAAAGTGAAAAGTAAAACGGAGAGATGATGCAAACGATGTAATTGTGGATATTCGATCCAAAAAATGATCTACGTCATCCGTTACCAAGCTCTCCGGTACGAGCAAAGCTTTTTCACTATGTTAATTGACTTATGGTACAATCTAACCCTTTACAAAATTTTCGGTGACTTACAAATAAAGACCATCGATCCTTATACAATATTAAGTTTTACAGGACCTCAACACGACCTACTATTAAGTTTTAACGAGATATCAATATAACCCACACTATTGAGCTTTACGGGACCTCAATATGATCCACACGGTGACTTATAACAATGAGAACCGATCCTTATACAATGTTAATCTTTACGGGATTTCAACACAACCCACACTCTATTAAGGTGATTTTATAATGTAATTCATCTCTTGATAAATAATACAAACAAGTTAAGTACTAAGAGAGACAAACACTTTAATAAATAGTAATAAATGATAGCTCAAGTGTAAGATAAAATTTTTTGATGTATATAATAATTAGAAATTTGATTCAATCAATCGACGTTTTTCAATAAGAAGATGAAGAAAAATTAATAAAATATAAGTTCAAAAATCTTATCAAAATATATATCTCTTTTAATGAATGATTGTAATAAATTAAATACTAAGAAAGATATGAGAAACTTCGATGAAAATGAAGATTTTACAAGTTTTATTCAATCAATCAAAGTTTTCAATATGAAGTAGTAGAAGAAGTATATGCAATGTAAATTCAAGATCTTCTTCAAAATATGTCTCTCTTTTATGACTAATAGAAATAAATTAAGTAGAAAAAGAGATATAAAAACCTTTGATGAAGATGATGATTAAAGAGTTTGAATCAATCAAAGTTTTTGATATGAAAAAATAAATGAAATGAATGTGAATGTAAGCTTAAAGAAATCTCTCAAAAATATCTCACTTTGATGCTTTTGAAGAATGTTATATTGAATGCAAAAAGTACAGGTATTTATAGAGTTCAAAATATAAAAAAAATCGGGGAGTTCGGACTATTCATTTGATTGACCCCTTCTTATCTGGATGACAAATATAACCGTTTGTACAGTAAAATTCAAATGTCAAAATGGTCAAGTTTTGGACTGTTAAAAACTTCTGATCGACCGACTCTTTTGGCCTCATCTGTTTGGTCTTTTTATATTTTGGCCCCGTTTGTTCCGATTCAAAGGTTTTGAAAGGCATGAACTTTTGGAAAGTATTTTTACTAAATTTTCATGATAAAAAATAATTTTCAAGTCCAAATATCATTTTTAAAATTCATTTTTATATTTAATCAAATTATTGCATTAGAATGACTTTTAATGCACAAAATTATTTTTAATGCATAGAGAGATTTTGAGTTTAAGCATTCATTACCAAATATCAAAGTACTTGATCTTTCTCCAAAGTTTGGCTCGTAAGTTCTTGAATGTGCAACTTCGATCTTGACTTATTTCATGAGTCCGATTTGTGATGATAGCCTTTGATCTTTTTGACAATCATCGATTAATTTTCTATCGCATGCATTGAAGAATTATAATAACTTGAATTCAACTTGTAAGTAAATAAGATTAACTTGTTTGTTATAATCAAAACTTTATGGTTATAATCAACCATAGATCAACACATTTCTCTTCCTTTCTTTGTCATTAGGCAACTTGGTATGACAGTCACAACAATAATGACCAAAATTTGGAACCTATAACACTCTACCTTGAATTTATCTAAGTGCAGACCACATCCTCTACCTTTGCCTTGAACATGATCATCATCAACTTTAAAATTTTGAGACCGCCTGATGCAATCTTTATTGCCTCGACCTCATCCTCCCCTCCCCTTTCTCTATCTCTACCTCTACCTCTACCTTTTTGTCTCTTCTCTAAAATTCAAAAATTAGGTATTGCTCATGGACCAATAAGGAGCTCTAGAGCTCATCAAGGGAGAATGCATCTTTGTCTTTGGTTTCTTCAATTAAACATACAACATAGTCAAACTTTGGTGCCAAGGAACACAATATTTTCTCAACAATGGCAACATCTTCCATCTTCTCACAATGGAATCTCATTTTGTTAGCTATTCCCATGGTCTCGCACAATAGATGGTAACAGATTCATCATCCTTCATCTGCAGAGTCTCAACATCCCTTCTCAACGCTCTATGGGTTGGCTTCTCAATTTTTTTTTTAATTTTAACTTCAAATCTTCAACTCTTTCCCTCCTTCATATATTTGACATAAAAATTCACACAATCACCAACTTATTTCATTATCAATATATTCAACATTTTAAAATATGAAGAGTTTGAGTTCAGGCAAACAAATTATTTCTTATAATTATGAGAATTTCTCTCTTCGAACGCTTCTATATTTTTTATTTTTAATTGAGATAGATATGATAAGTAGTTGATGCGTTTAAATTATGTTTTAATTGGAATCTTGATTATTATTTTGTATTAATTTTTGCTAATGTTGTTTACATTCTAAATTGTAGGAAAATTGGCATTAAGAATGAAAGATCCTCTTGAAGGAGGAGAAAGGAAAAGAAAAAAAAAAATAGAGTCTTCAAGCTTGAACATCATTCGGTACTTATCGGCAAGTCTCAAATCTCTCTATTTACTTAATTCTACATTGTTGGGTTACACTACTACGTTGAGGGCAACGTAGGAATTAAATTTGATCTGATGATTTGATTGTGTATTTTAATTGAGTAATTTGAGTTAGAAAAAAAAAATTGAAGACCCCTAAAATTATGGGGAAAAAATAAAGATTTATTGCTTTATTTTGCATGATTGTGTGTGAACTTGGCTCGAAATGTAATTCATATTTAACGATAATATTGTGTCTATCTATGACCAAAATTTGAATCGGTTCAAGTGAATACTTGAATTTTGAATTATTACATGAATTCCATTATTTTATACTTGGGTTTTGAATAAATTGAGAATTATTTACTTTTTATTGCACTTATGAATAACTTTGAAATTGTTTGTATAGTTTAGCTACCTTAAAATCTTTTAAATAATTACCCAAGTTAGAATCATATTAAAAACTCATTTAGAAATAAGTTTGGGTTGATTAGATCAATCTAAAACAAATACCATTATTACTTGGTTATTCAAGTCTTTCTCTTTGGACCAATAAAAGACAATGTACTAGTCCATAAGAATGAGGTAATAGAGTATGAAGAAGAGGCATGTATCAATAATCATATAAATCAAAAATTGATATAGAGAAGTGCTACCAACCTAGAATGGAGAGAAGAAATATAGAAAGAAGGGGCTTGACGTTTATATTATTGATATCTGAGCGAAATAGCTACCTACACGTGAGAAGGAAAATAATACAAAAAATTAAAATTAAAATAAATACGTGTGCTCTCTTGTTTTGATGAGCAAATATTATAAATGCAGGTGCATGAAATAGGAAACGTGTTACATCTTGGTCATTGGGTAAGCATATGACACTTGTTGAGCTGGTAATAAAAGTAAGCCTAAAATTGCTGTAGTTCAAATAAAAATAATAAAAAAAGAAGAAGAGAGAGAGAGAGAGAGAGAGAGAGAGAGAGAGCAACATGAGTGATGAGAGAATATTGACATATTCGAGATTTAGTGTTGTTTGGAAAAAGAGACTTCGGAAGTTGAAACATATAAAATGATTCAAGTAACAATGATGGAATTGAGAATTATTAATACACGCTAAATAGTTGAATATATGATAAGCGATGTTTATGAAATAACTATTAATTCTTGTGTTTTATTATCTTGTTTAATTTTTGTGATTTAAATTTTCATTGGAGGAAACATTGAATAATATATCGAAGTGCATATATTTGTTTAGAGTATAGTTAAGTTTCCGTTTTTACTTTACTCGAGGATGAACAAATGTTCAAATTTAGGAGTGTATCATACTTATAGTTTGTTTGGGATGGATTAAAATCCAATTAAAATTGAAAATATAGCCGTTATTGCGTCCAACTCGTCTAATAAAAGTCAACTCCAACGACTATATTTTCAATTTTAATATAATTTTAATCCCTCCCAAACAAGCTTTTATTTTGGCCATAAATAATGACTTTTGAGAGTACTATTATGAGCTTCATGCTTATTTATGTGTTTTTATTGATTATTTTAAGAGAAAAAAATCTAGTATTGGACGAGAACGGAGGAAAATGAATGAGATTTTATCTAAAAGGATGAAAGTTGGATGAAATCTGGAATTTATGGACCAATCTAGAACTATGAAAGTTGAAAAGATAGTCCCGCAATATTACAGGACATGAGTTGAACGAAAAACATGAACTAATGACTAAACCGTACATAAGGAAAACTTCTTGGCTATTGCGATCGCTACGGCCAAAGCAAATTGGATCGCTTGAGGCAAATATGATCCAACAAAAGCCAAATAGAAAACACGATGTGATCAGAGTTGAAGACCCCATGTGATCGCATGGAGAAAGACAAGGCAAATTTTCAAAGTTCTAATCTAAATCAACCACTAATTCCTATAATTTTAGGCATGATTTTAGACCTAAATTGAGGTCTATTAATATCGTTCTTCAGATTCAAAATTACATATCTATATAGATAAATTCTCAAGATCGTGGCTCTAATTTGGGATTTTGAAATTTGGAGAACATTACTTGACCGGGAGATTTATGTTCATTGAAGAAGAGTTGAAGATTCATTGTCGGGATTTGGGCATTGGGTGTTGGAGAACAACTAATCTGGTGATTTTTTTTTTTTTTTTCATATTTTTATTACTTAATTCCACATTAAGATTTACTAAATAAATCATTATTAGGATTAATGACGTGACTTAGGTTAATTTTTTTAATTCAAAAAATTTCATGCAACTTTAGAAGCTTTACAAAGCATGTACTTAATCAAATACACGTATCCACCATTATTACATTTTTTCTCGTAAAATGATTCATGAATATATCAAATACAAGAATCAACTAGTACATGAATCCATTATACATGTATTCCTTAATTAGAATACATGTATCTCAAGTTTATATTTCTAACACTTTTAGCATCGTGGTACCAGTAGAGTGTGCTGTTTACTGATGCAGGATTTTTGAAGGGGGTGATGATAAACAGCTGAGTTGCAACCATCTGTATCACGGAGTTTGCTTAGATCGGTGGGTAGGTTATGGGCACAGAACTTGTCCATTCTGCTGCAATAACTTAAAGCCACCACCACTACTGGCCGACATCCACCATGCAGAAGCCGAGGTGATACTTATTGGATTCGGCGCCACCAAATCAAGGAATGACCGTTGTACCAGGTGGCTGAGCTAGGTCTAGTATGAAACATCTCAGTTAAATGCAGTTAATGTTGTTTGTAAGTTAAATTTGACTCGATATCTCATCAACATTAATATAGTCAAAACTTACACGAAACTATAATGAATTGTTGTACAAAGGTTTAATTAGAATGATATAGTCCCCATTTCAGCATCCACGAAAAATGAGGCTCTAGCAATAGCATTACTGTGCTCACATTTGACGATTGGGTAGAAATTAGAATAGAAACCTCTAATTTCAAAATATTATCAAAAATCTAACAACCCTTCCATCACAATCTATACGTTATGGTTATATTTGGTACACTATATAAAAAAAATCTCAATATGGTATTTGGTATTGTACGAATTATCTAATGAGCACCGATGCCCATCTTATGCTAAGCATCGGTGCCAATCCATATGTGGAAAATTGTATGGTGGGTCTCAATCTTTAAATTTAATTTGCTATCTACTAATGCATTGATATGACACGTCACTGATACTTAGCATAAGATTAGCACCGGTGCTCATTAGATCATTCATCCTTGGTGTTGATAATGCTTATAGGTTATATTTATCCAGCTAGTCAATCATTCCATAGCCATTCAATATTAAATTAACTCATTCAATGATGTGGATTTAGATCAGATTATTTGTTACTTGTAATTGAAATGATCAATAATAGAAAAAACTAAATTGTATATGTACTTAAAAGTAAAAATTACTCATATAAAAAAAAAAACTCTTTATTAGTTAAAAAATCATTGTAAGACGTAAATTCAACTTTAGGTATAGGTAAAAAATTGTTTATAACTAAAAATATACTTAGAAGTAAAGAAAATCATTTATAAGTTTCACTCATTTGTAAAAAAAATAAATAAATCTTATAAATAAAAATACGACTTTTTTTTTTTTTGGTTGTGAATTTCACCCTTCCCCCAAATGAGGCTCAAACTTAAGTCGCTAACTTGGTAAGGCTCTAAACATAACCACTTGAGTTAGGCCTTAATTGCATATAAGATACTACTAATAATTAAAATTAAATAACTTGTGAGGCAAAAATGCTTAGAAGAAAAAATTACTACTTCAACTAAAATCACTTATAAGTACAAAAAAAAACTAAAAAAACTAACTTACATGTAAAACGTTGTTTATAAGTATATAATTCACTTATAACTGATAAAGTCACATACAAGTTAAAAAAAAATACAAATAACTAAAAAAAAATTTATAAATAAAAATTTATTTAAAAGTATAAAAATTCGTTTATGAGTAAAAAAAAATACTTCTAACTAAAATATTTACTCATAACTAAAAACTTCACTTACATGTAAAGAAAGTTACTATAAATAAAAATTTGAAGTACAAGATGTAAGAAAATCATTTGATATGTTTAAGAAAATTCTTATAAGTAAAAATTTTGTCATATATATATATTTTCATCATTTATACGGTCTTATAATACGGTGTAGCACTAAACGTCAAATTAATTGCACCCTAGTTCACCATAATAAAATTTCCCAATCCTATCCTTTCCTAATATATCTATTCTATTCATATCTTCCATTTCATTAGGATGAAGAATTTTTTGAAAAAATATGGGTGCTATTGGTTCGCTGTTTTTCAAGCCATTTTTAATTTTCAATTTTGAAAAATATGAAAAACGTGTTTGGGTTGTCATTTTCGAAAATGCATTTTTGGAAACAAGGTAAAAATTATAATAAAAAACTCAGAACGTATTTTTAACACTAAAAGCTCAAAACGCAAACACCATAAATTAAATTAAATTAAAATCAAAATTAAAACATGTCTTGCCCTCTCTCACCCCTAACCTAATCGATTAATCATCCCTTTCTCCTCTCTTTCACTTCCCGTCTTCCATCAACTACTTCATTCCGATGACCCACTCCATTCCGGCGTAGGTACCTAATCTTCTTTTGATGTCCCTGCAAAAACTCCCCTTTACTTTCGTTGATTGTACCTAATCTGGGGATTTCAATGAGAGCCAAAATGATATGTTTTTTCATCTCCACAATACATGTTTGTTTGTGCATTTCCTTTTGTTTATGTTATTATTGATACAGAACTTTGAAGTTGGAAACTTTTCTTTTATGCTCAACAAGAAATATTTATTTCATCGTTATTTCAAATAAGTCAAAGATCATACTATATTCCTATTTGACCTTCATTCTATAAAAACTCATTTTTAATCATCAATAAAATAAATTTACATGTAAATTCAAAAATTTTCCTACTTTTTAACCACATATTTTCCAAATAATCACTATTACAAAACGTATTTTTTCAATAACATGAGGCTCAATCACATCCTATATAATTATACTGGTTGGATGAGCATTGTTTAAGGTTAGTTGTTTTTATTATATTCTTACTTTAACGCATAGAGTCTTATTCGTTATCGCGTTACACGATTGTATAGATGTAATAGATTGAACACGTTTGTGTTTGGGCACCTTTTATAAGACAAACATATTTTCGTGGAAGGAAAACTAATATAACACAATACATAATTTCATTTGCCGGATCACGCTTTAGGGAGACTTTTCACTCAATATTCATCAGAGCATATGATATTTGAAGATTTGTCGGAGACGTGTGATGATCAAAAAATCATAAAATTTGATGCTAGCCAAACAACTCAAATGGGGAAGTCAGAGATCAAGTTGCTACATAAATGTAGAATGATTATTCATTCACTCATACATGAACCTATAGATTTATTTTGTTTTTTTAGTTTTCCAAGTGCATTTGTTTTTGCTATCAGTATTTAAGTCTACAAATGATAAGTGCATTTTGTGCACTTATTCTGATCATATTACTAAGTTTTTGTGTCGTTTAAGTATTGAATTTTATTTAAATTGTGTTAATTTTCTTTTGTTTAGGTTTTAGACCAGTTCATAAACAATTGGGAAAGAAAGAAGGATCAATTGGCTAATGGATGAAAGTTTGGGGACTCATGCATTTGAATAAAAGTTGAAGGACCAAAAATCGAAGTAATTTAATGTGGATGACCAAAATAGAAGAAATAATGAAGAAAATGGCAAAAAAGAAAATTCTATGAGTTCTTATAACTGGCAGCCGCCCAATTATATAAGTCGGGCGACCACCCGGTTCTTAACCACAATTATAGGGGTTATTTAGTATGCTTAGGCAGCCGTCCCACTTCTTACAGGTCGCTCGCCCAAGCAATTTTGGCCAAAAAAAAATTATGTTTTCTTCATAATTCAATTTCAACAAGGAAACTTCTATTTGAGCCATGAATTTCACGATTTTAGAGATATTTTGGAACTCTTTGGAGGAGATATAAATACCAACTCTCAAAACATAATTAGGATGGAGAATTGATTGCAAAAAAAAAAACACATCAATATTCAACTTCAAGAGCTTCAAGATCGAATACAAGAATTTTCGGGTGATGAACAATTTATATATATATTTTTTCTTCACAATATGTTAGGCTCGATTTCTTTGTATTAGGAGAACGATGAACTTTGTAATATGAGTTTTTAATCTTTGGTTTATATATTTGACACTTTAAACACGTTTTTGGATTTTGATTTCTTGTTTTATGCATTCAAAAGAAGGAAAATCTGCTCGACATAGTGTAAATCGTCATAGGGTCCGATATGGAATAGATTGTTATGCTCTATGTGAATCTTTAAGTGTTCATAAAAATTCATGGATTCTTGTAGTTCACATCCGTTATAAAAATATAGTCGGGTCATATATGCGAGTAGGTTTAACATTACTTGAGAGATATTTTTGAATAAAATAGGAACATTGATTCTCCAAAATTCAATCGTGTTGTTAAAATTGATGGGGGTGATATGTTTGTGGGAGATTTCATTATAGGACGCAAATACAATATATAAAAGTGGAATGTGAATTTGATGGAATTGTCCTGGGTGACTTGCCTGTTGCATTATTTCACTCACCAAAAATTGACGTGGATGATTTGCTTGTAGGATTATTTCTTCCACCAATTAGTAATGAACATCAATTAAAGGAATCAGATCTACTTGACTTCCAACAAATACAACAAGAGGAGAAGATTTTCCATGAAGATGTCATTATTTCTTTACCAAAAGTTTTGGATATGGACGTCGTACTTGAAAAAGTTTCAATTAAAGAAGATGAGCATGGAAAGATCAAGAAATTAATCATAACAGGTCAAAAAGTATTAGTAGCATTCAAAGAAGAGGAAATCAGTATACAATCCATCAACTTTTATCGTTTGCTCAAAAATTTAGTTTGTGATTAAACCTTATGAGGAGATTGAGGTGTACATTATTGAGTTAGAAACGGGTGATGAGGGAAATGCATACTACTTTGAAAAGGGCAAGCTTAAAATCTAGAGGAAAATTGAAATATGGAACAAAGTCAAATTGAGCAAGATAGTAGGACCTCCAAAACCATATTCAAAGTGCCGTGACACATTTATGTCAAAAGTCGAACTCTAGACTATAAATCGAGCGCTTAATGGGAGGCATTATCCCTTACCACTCATTTAGATTGACTATGCAATAAGGAAAAGCGACGGTTTTCTATCCGCTTCTATCCCCAGGGAGTTTCTGATCATTACTCTTTTATTTTAATTATTTTTTTTATTTTACATTAGGGACAATTTAATAATTTTGTTTGGGGGTGGGTAAGTATTATGATACTTGGAATATTTATATTTTTCAACTATTGATTGGGTCTGTATAACATTTTTTTTAAAAAAAAATTCAAATGTTGAAAAAAATTTGAAAGAAAAAGATAAAAAAAAAAAAATAGTGTCTCGTTAGCATTGAACGACTTGCTGTCTCTGATGATTTTTATTTGTTTGAATTGTAGGTAGAACTGGACAACCCCATAGCTTTTTCTTTTACTTGAGTACTTGTCCATGTTAGACTTGATTATTTGAACACATAACCATCATTGACTTATTACTTATGTTGGGACCTAATTTAATTTTGTGTACTTGTTGATATTTTTGACCTAGGTTTAAATAGAATTTCCAAATCCTTAATATATAAACCAAACTGCTAGAAAACAACTCAAAGGTAGGAAGGTTCATGTTTGAGTTCATATAAGTTTGAAAGTTTGGATTTCTTGGATTAGATCTTTGGTTGAAGGTGTTTAGGTTAAGGAGTCAAAACGGGTTAAGGAGCCAGAATGGGCACCGATCAATTTTAAAATTCGAATCTCACATCAAAAGAAAATGTGATACATCTTATATTCATTTTGTAGTCTTTATGACTCGAGTGATTAAGCATGTTAGGGTATCAAAAACCCGACATCTTATGGTCATCTAATTTGGGAGTCATCGGCCTAAAACTCACGACATGAGTCATTTAGAAAGTTTAATGGAGAAAAGTCTTACAAATAAGATATTTGAAAAAAAAAGAGCAAATACCAAAATATACTCATAGCGAAGGAAAGAAAAAAATGATTTAGATTATCAAAAGTGAGAGGTGCCCGGGTAAAGACTTTAAGATTGGAACTCTAGAGACTGGCAGTGTGACTTTGAGAAATGCTTACCATCTCCATTCTAAGTTTAGAAGTATCTAGTTCTAATTACTTTGTGGGGGAAAATACATTTTAATGATTATTAAAAACCCACATGTGCAAGAAATATCTCGAGATTGGAGAGAAAATCATAAATAGTGATTTTGCATGAGAGGTGTGAAGAAAAAATGACCACAAGAGGATTGAGATTTTAAGTGAATCAACAACACTTAATTGATTGTGTTCTGGTATGAGTGTGAGTTCAATGTTGGCTAATCTCACACACACACACACACACACACACACACTAAGTTGACCATTTGATAAGTAAAAAATTATTTTTGATGTTATTTGGATCTTTCTAAAGTGATGCTTAAATTTGACCCGAAGCATATGGGAAGCAGTTCAACGTTGAGTTTGCTATTTGTAATTTGCTTTTGTAATATTTTATGCATTTTTTTTGTTTTGTTCGAGAACGAACATATGTTTTAGTTTGACAGCATTTGATAATTGCATTTTGTGCACTTATTCGGCCATATTACTAAGTTTCTGTGTCATTTAACTATTGAATTTTACTTAAATTGTGTTAATTTTCTCTTGTTTAAGTTTTGGACCCATTGATAAGCAATTGAAAAAGAAAGAAGGATCAATTGGCCAATGGATGAAAGTGTGGAGACTAATATGCATTTAAATAAAAGTTGAAGGATCAAAAATCAAAGTAATTCAACGTGGAGGGCCAAGATGGAAGAAAGAATGAAGAAAAATGGCTAAAAGGAAATTCTAAAAGTTTTTATAATTGGGCAGCCACCAAGTTATATAACCTGGGTGGCCACCCAGCCCTTAACCTCAATTATAGGGTCTATTTAGTATGTTTGGGCAACTGTCCCACTTCCTACTAGGTGCTTTCCTAGCCAATTTAGCCAGAAAATTCTGTTTCCTTCATAATTCAATTTCAACAAGGAAACTTCCATTTGGGCCATGAATTACATGATTTTTAGAGATATTTTTGTTGACCTATGATTCAATATATCTCCACTTGTTTTGATTATAAGAAACAATACAATTATGTTTTTAACAAGTTTTGCTTCTTGAGTTTTTCATGAATATATTTTCTTAAGCATTTAAAGACTCAAATCGTCATCCTTTGAAGAATAAACAATCAAATGAGACTCAAAGAGAACATGAACAAGAACTTTGAACATTAAATCTTAGAAGTAGTTTATCGAAACTTAAATGTAAATGTATTAACTCGTCGATTCTTAACAAGTGCATAAAACTCAAATTATTTTCATAATCCATCACTTGTATAAAAATGTTTTTCATTCATAATATGAAATAGATTTTGAAAATGATTTTTTTTTAAAAAAGTCAACTTTTGGTCAACCAAAAATTCAAACTTCGGTCGACCGAAAATGCAGTTTTGGTCAATCGAAATTCCAACGGTTTGATTTCTTAACGGCTATACACTTTCGGTCAACCGAAATTGGTCAATCGAAAGTGACTAAAAGTGTCCCTTTTGCTCTATAAATATCCATCCATTTTGCATTCAATTGCCAACAACTTACAAGAGATATTTAGAAAGCTAATTTGTTGAAAATCATTGAGTTTATTTGATTCTAAATTCTATATCATTTATTACAAAGAATATCTTGATTGATCAAACTAATTTTCATCTATCTCATCAAGATTTCCTTTTGTAAAGAAACTTTCTCAATCTCATATATTCTTCATTCTTGATAGAAGTTTTCTTTGCCAACACTTATTGAAATGTTATCCTAACTCTCTAAATACTTGACTTGATTATATCAGTTGTTAAGTGAGTTCTTTCAATTGTAAAATTATCATTTATACTTTGGTGGTTCCGAGAGCCTTGTGAAAACTCGATTGTTGTTAAGGATAAGTGCTCATTGTTGAAAGTCGCTTAAGGATAGGTGCTCCTTGTTGTAAGTCACTTAAGGATAAGTGCTCCTTGTTGTAAATCACTTAAGGATCTGTACTCATTGTTTGTAAGTTACCATTATAGTGCATTTGACATTACTCGTGACCGAGAGTTTGGTAACAGGGACGTATAACACATTATGTATTGAATCCCATTAAATTGCTTTGTTATCTTTACATTATCACACTTTATTTTACATTGTCATTTATATTGTGATATATTCATACTTGAATTAAGTTATCAAACTTGCATATTTAATTCTAGTATTATATTTTGCGTTCATATCTTGTGTATTATATTATTTTGAGATTGAGTGTCGAAAAAGTTTCAAAAACCAATTCACCTCCCTCTTGGTTAGTTATTTTTGGGTTATCAATTGGTATCAGAGCCTAAGTGCACATTCTTAAAATCTCACTATCTTGTATTATGACTAATCTTAATATTGATGAGCATTCTACAAATCGTCCTCCTTTGTTTGATGGTACACATTATAATTATTGGAAAACTAGAACGATGATTTATATTCAATCAATTGATTATAATGTTTGGGAGGTTATTGAATTTGGTCATCATAAGCTTACTAATGTTATTGAAGTTGATGAAAATTCGAACCAAATTATTTCAAAGCCTAGAGAAGAATATGATAAGGATGATAAAAGAAAATTATCATTAAATACAAAAGCCAAAAATCTTCTTTATTGTGCTTTAAACATAAATGAATTTAATCGTATTAGCACATGTGATTCCGCATATGAGATTTGGCATGCATTAGAAATAACAGTCATGAATACAAATAAAGTACAAGAAACTAAGATAAACCTCTTGTTTAAAAATTTTGAAAACTTCTTTATGAAATAAGATGAACCCATTGCTAGCATGATTACTCGATTCACCGATATTGTTAATGGCCTTAAAGGCTTTGATCGAAAATTTACTAATGGCGAACTTGTGAGCAAAATTCTTAGGTCTCTCTCGGAATATTTTGATTCATTAAGGATGTTGATAGAAAACACCAAAGATGTCAACACATATCCTTTCGAAGAGCTCTATGGAACCTTGATGACCTATAAGCTAAATCATGCCAAATAAAAGAGAAATCAAGAAAAGCAAAAGAAGAAGAACGGAAGGATTCTCCTAGAAGGCAAATAGCTTTGAAATCATCAAATAATGAAGAAACCTCAAACTCAAACAAGAGTTATGAGGAAATTGATGATCTTGTTCTCTTTGTCAAGAAGTGGAGAGATTTTGCAACAACTGTCGATTCCAAAAGAAAGAAGACAAAGGTGAGGAAAAGAACAAGAATGTTGTATGCTATGATTGTGACAAACCCGATCACAAAAGAACTGAGTGTCCAAACAAGAGAAAATTTTTCAAGAAGAAAGCTTCACAAGCCACTTGGGATGATAGTGATGATGAGCAATAAGAAGATGAAAGTCAAGATGAAGTTGAAAACATGTGCTTCGTGGCCATGGAGGATGAGGTAAACACAAATGACACTCCTTATGATGAATTATCTACTTCATATGATGAAATTATTGGTGCTTTTGAAAAACTTGTTCTCAAACATTCTACCCTCAAAAAGCAACATATTTTATTGAAAAATGAAACCAAAAAGATTTTAGAAACTTAAAAGGATTTTGAAAAGGAAAATGATGATCATGAATTCCTAATCAAAGAAAATGTTTCTCTAAAAGAAAAAATCATTGATTTAACCAACATTGTGCACAAATTCACACAAGGAAAGAAAAAATTTGAATTAATGCTTGGGAAACAAACATGTGTATTTGATAGAGGTGGCATTGGATACAAACCTTCTCTAAAACAAAAATCTCTTGAAAACATGTTTGTCAAAGCTTCTAACACCACGTGTAGTTTTTGTAATAAGTTTGGACATATAGGTTTTAATTGCTCAATCAAAAAGAAATTATACTTTCAAAGAAATAAGTAGGTTCAAGGGTCCACTAGCACTAATTATCGAGGACCCAAAGTTAAATGGGTACCAAGATTAAAAATTTGAATCAATTCTTGTAAGTGCCTTCAAAAATAAAGAGCAATTGGTTCTTGAATAGTTGTTTCTCAAAACACATGACCGGAAAGAATACATTATTGTCAAGCTTCAAAAAGAAAGATGGAGGCCCTGTCACATTTGGAGATAATACCAAAGGAAAAATCATGGGCATTGGAAATATTGGTAATCTTTCATCCCCATCTATTGAAAATATTTTGTTAGTAGATAATCTCAAACATAACTTGCTAGGTATTAGTCAACTATGTGATAAAAGTTATCATATTAAATTTGATTATTCGAAATGCTTTATTGAGAATACTACATCGAAAGAGGTGTTGTTCATATGTAGTCGATGTAAAGATGTTTATGTTGACAACATTGAATTTGAAAATGAATTAAAATGTTTGTCAAGTTTTGAAGATGTTACTTGATTATGGCATAGAAGATTAGGTCATGTTAGTATGGACCTAATTTCAAAAATCTAAAAAAAAATGTTTTGTTAAAGGTCTACCAAACTTGAAATTTGAAAAGGACAAAATATGTGATACTTGTCAATTTGGAAAACAAACAAAAAGTTCTTTCAAAACCAAGCAATTCTCTTCAACTACAAAACATTTACAACTTCTTCACATGAATCTTTTTGGACCTTTTAAAACCGCAAGTTTAAGTGGCAAGCACTATGCATTCGTTATCATTGATGACTTCTCAAGATTCACTTGGGTTTTATTTTTGAACTTGAAAAATGAAGTTTTAAAAGTATTTAAACATCTTTGTAAAAATGTTCAAAATGAAAAATTATATTCTATGACAACCATTAGAAGTGACTACGGTGGAGAATTTGAAAATATTGCTTTTGATGATTTTTGAAAAGAAAATGATTTTGAACATCATTTTTCGGCTCCTAGAACTCCTCAACAAAATGGTGTAGTAGAATGAAAGAATCGTACATTCCAAGAAATGGCTAGGTCCATGTTAAATAAAAACAATTTACCCAAATATTTTTGAGACGAAGCCGTTAACACCACTTGCTACATTATGAATAGAGTTTTGGTAAGTCGAAAGAACACCAAAACTCCATATGAGTTTTGGAAAAATAGAGTTCCCAGTATTAGTTATTTTAAAGTTTTTAGTTGCAAATGTTTTATACTTAATACAAAAGAAAATTTGGAAAAATTTAATTCAAAATCCGATGTTGGAATCTTCCTTGGATATTCACCTACTAGCAATGCTTAAGAGTTTTCAACAAAAGAACTTTAGTAGTGGAAGAATTCATGCATGTTACTTTTGATGAAACTAATTCTCTTGATCAAGAGAAAGGTATCAATGTAGGTTTGGAAACCCCTTTTGAGCAAATGAATTTTCAAAACAAGGAAGATCCTAAAGAAATTGAAGACAAAGACTTGGAAGAATAAATTCATCAACAAGGAAAATAAGAAACTTCCAATATTCAAAATGATCCAACACTCCCCATTGAATGGAAGTTTATTCCCTCACATCCAAATGAGCTCATCATTGGTGCTCCCTCCAAAGGTGTAAATACTAGAAATTCTACCAGAAGCTTTCTAAATAATTGTGTTTTCATTTCTCACATTGAACCAAAGAATTTTAAAGAACCCGAATTTGATGAGTTTTGAATTTTTGCAATGCAAGAATAATTAAATCAATTTGAGAGTAATCATGTTTGAGATTTGGTTGATAGACCAAATAATCAAACCATTATTGGCACAAAATGGGTTTTTCGAAATAAACGAAATGAAAATGATATTGTTATGTGTAACAAGACTAGTTTAGTGGCTCAAGGTTACAATTAAGAAGAAGGAATAGATTTCAAAGAAACATTTGTACCGGTTGCTAGATTAGAGTCTATTCGCATGCTTGTCACTTTTACTTGTTCTAAAGCTTCACTCTCCACCAAATGGATGTAAAAAGTGCATTTTTAAATGGTTTCATTCAAGAAGAGATTTATGTTGAACAACCTCCCAATTTCAAAAATCACAAATTTCCCAAAAAAAAATGTTTAAACTTGGAAAAGCTCTGTATGGTTTGAAATAAGCTCCTAGAGTTTGGTATGAAAGATTGAATAAATTTCTTATCTCAAATGGTTTTCAAATGGGAAATGCGGATACTACACTCTTTATCAAAACCAAAAAGGATGACATGATTGTTGTGCAAATTTACGTTGATGATATTATCTTTCGTGCAACTAATATTTCCCTTTGTGAAGAGTTTTCAAAATGCATGAGCAAAGAATTCGAAATGAGCATGATGGGAGAACTAAAATTCTTTTTTGGACTTCAAATCAAACAAACTAGTGAACACATCTTCATTAGTCAGACAAAATACATCATAGACATGCTCAAGAAATTCGAGTTTGAAGACTTGAAATCGATGAATACTCGAATGAGTACATCAATCAAATTGGATAAAGATGAGAACGACACTTCAATTGACGTAACAAAATATTGAGGTATGATCGGATCTCTTCTTTACTTAACCGCTAGTAGACCTAATATCATGTTTAGTGTTTTCTTATGTGCTAGATTTCAATCTAATCCTAAAGAATCACATCTAAGTGCTTTACAATGAATCTTTAGATATTTATGTGGTACGAGAACATTAGGCCTTTGGTATCCAAAAGGCATGCACATTGACCTCATTAGCTATTCGGATGCCGATTGGGCGGGTTGCACTATTGATCGAAAAAGCACTAGCAGAACTTGTCACTTTTCGGCTTTGCCTTTGTGTCATGGTTTAGCAAGAAACAAAATTCCGTTACACTATCAACCGTCGAGGCCGAATACATATCGGCCGCTAGTTGTTGTGCTCAAGTTTTATGGACGAAACAAACCCTAAGCGATTATCACTTAACATTTGAAAATACTCATATTATGTGTGATAACACTAGTACTACAAATTTTTCGAAGAATCCTATCTTGCACTCTGGCAAAAAACACATCGAAATTCGACATCATTTTCTTAGAGATCATGCGCAAAAAGGTGATATCTATTTGGAATTTGTAAGTACGAATAAACAATTAGCTGACATTCTTACGAAACCTCTAGCTCTTGATAGATTTTCTTACATTCGTAGAGGTTTAGGTATTATCGATGAATCCAAAATTTGTGGTTAAATGTGTTTAAAATGAAAATTACATTCAGTATCTTTCAATTGACCAATTTCATATTTTCAGTCGACCGAACCTGATCTGCCGAAATAGACTGAGGGGCTCAGAATTTTTTTTCAGATTTTCGGTCGACACTGCGAATTTCGATCGACCAAAGAAATCAGGGTCGATCGAAATTCCTAGAGACGGTCTCCCATTTTTAAAATCTCCAGAATTCTCTTTTTTTTTTTTTTTTTGCACCAGAACTTCATCCCCAATTTCTTCAACCCTAAAGTCCAATTTTTCTCTTCTCCCTCTCTTAAAATATCATTTTTTTCATATTCTATACCAAAATCTATTCAACTTTTTACAAAATCTATCACTTCCATAATCAAATCTCAAGTTTTTATTCAATTTCTCATCAAAAAAATTCAAGATATGGGATTTCACTCAAAAATTGTGATTTCTTTTCAAAACTTCATTACAAATGATTTTTAAACCTTAATGCACTCCAAAAGTTTGTTACCCACTCTTTTCCCATCATTTTTCACTAGTTATCTCAACAAAATTTGAAAAATAAAAAATTTTTCTCACCAAAAATTGAAAAATTCCAAAAATGCCCATGCAACCAAAGAAGAAATCAAAAAAAGAGGAAGCAAGCTCGTCGAATGTTGAAGATGACACACCCATGCCCGACCGTTTCACCGATTGTCCCATTCTAATCTGTAAGTCAATCGATTTTTTTGAATTCTCTACCAAAACTACTTCACTTAGGATAGAGGATTATTTTGAGAATATTGGATGGAAAAATGTGGTCACTATCTTGGAAAATATCTATCCTAATTTAATTCGTGAATTTTACAGAGATCTCTCATTTTACTCACTCTACGTCATTTGCACCGTTAAAGAGAAACGAATTACACTTGATAGGAATATCCTTAGAGAAATCCTTGGGTTAGGAGAATGTGAAAACCTTGCTTATATTCATCATTATCCCATTAGGTTTGAGGGCTATGACTAACTCGAAGCTTGTTGTCGAGTCACCAATCGACCACTATCCACCGCAATGACCTTAAACATACATCACCTTACTATACCATGCAAAATTCTTCATTGTGATATTGCTCATATAATGGTCCCTTGGAGTGGACATTTTGAAGAGGTTCATCACCTTGACTTGTTCATTCTTGACTCCTTTCTTGTTGGTTGTCAATTGGACTTTCCCTACATCTTTTTGAAGCACATTCGACAAATCCACAAGTCTCCTAGAGCCCTTGGCTTACCATATAGCATGCTTCTTACAAAAATCTTTCAACATTTCAATGTACCATTAGACGATGAACCTTTTCTTAAGCCCAAACACACCTATGTCATTAATTTTAACACCCTGAAACGCATGAAAATTGTTAAAGGCAATGGGCAATTGGTGTGTCATACTCAAGGCTTCGACAATAACTTGAGGCCTACTACTTGGCCATTAACTTTAGAAGAGGTAGAAGAAGAAATGGGTGGTGATGGTGATGAGGTGACGATTCTCCTCGAGCACAACATAAGGGTCCTACTCCACAAGTAGCATCGACCCCTGGCTGATATATGATCGAGATCATTTCAACATCCTACAAGGCCGGATTGATTCTCTTACTACTACCGTCAATGCGCTTGATCAACGAATGGAGCAAATGAGTTTATCTCAAGAGGCCTTCTTTGCACAAATGTATTCCATTTACCCTCGCGGGCCTCCTCCACTGGCAGAAGATTAAAACATTATCTCTAAATTCTATTTTCGTTTTTGAACTCATGCTTTATTTTTCATGTCATGACCTATGATTACTTTTACTTGTTTTTTTTTCCTAACTTGCACCTATGCCTCAATTAAGGGGGAATTTTGCTAGCTTCATTGTCCCAATTCCTTTTTGATGATGCCAAAAGGGGAAAACAAAGGAAAATGTGATTGTACTTATGACTTGTTTTGTTATGAACTACGACTTGCAATTATAATTTGTGGCTTCACCTACCATTATGGAAGTTCAATTATTAAGTATGATGACTTCTAGATGTGATTTACTATGTCAATGAATTGTGGAAATACATGTCTCTAGAACATCATGTTATATATGATACAAACTTGGTTCCCATTGATAGGGGGAATATCTTGTATATTTCTACAAATCACTACAAATCACATATTGTTTGTCATAATCAAAAAGGGGAAAATTGTTGACCTATGATTCAATATAGCTCCACTTGTTTTGATTATAACAAACAATGTTTTGATTATAACAAACAATACACTTATGTTTCTAACAAGTTTTATTTCTTGAGTTGTTCATGAATATATTTTCTTAAGCATTCAAATACTCCAATCGTCATCCGTTGAAAACCAAGAAGTCAAATGAGACTTGAAGAGAACAAGAACAAGAATTTTGAAGATTAAAGCTTAGAAGTAGTTTATCGGAACTTAAATGTAAAGATATTAACTCATCGATTTTTAGCAAGTGCATAAAGCTCATATTATTTTCATAGTCCATCACTTGCATAAAAATGCTTTTCATTCATAATATGAAATAGATTTTGAAAATGAAATTAAAAAAAAAAGTCAATTTTCGGTCAACCGAAAATTCAAACTTAGGTTGACCGAAATGCATTTTGGTCAACCGATATTCGAACAGTTTGATTTCTCAACAGCTATACACTTTCGGTCAACCAAAATTGGTCAACCGAAAATGACTGAAAGTGTCCCTTTAGCTCTATAAATATCCATTCATTTTCCATTCAATTGCCAACAACTTATAAGAGATATTTAGAAAGCTTGTTTGTTGAAAATCATTGAGTTTATTTGATTCTAAATTCTATTTCATTTATTACAAAGAATTTTTTGATTGATCAAACTAATTTTCATCTATCTCATCAAGATTTCCCTTTGCAAAGAAACTTTCTCAATCTCATCTATTCTTCATTTTTGATAGAAATTTTCTTTACCAACACTTATATTTAAGTTTAAATCTTTCTTCATACTTAACTTGTATTATTCGTTAAGAGAGATCATAGGTTGAAAACTTTGATACAAAGATACAAACTATTTCATTATTCATCAAAGTTTACAACACAAACACTTGAGTTTTATTACTTTCTATCTGTTGAAGTGTTATCCTAAATACTTGACTTGATTATATCATTTGTTAAGAGAGTTCCTTGTGAAAACTCGATTGTTGTTATGGATAAGTGTTTCTTGTTGGAAGTCGCTTAAGGATAGGTGCTCCTTGTTGTAAGTCACATAAGGATAACTGCTCCTTGTTGTAAGTCACTTAAGAATTAACTGCTCTTTGTAAGTTACCATTATAGTGCATTTGACATTGCTCGTGACGTAGAGCTTGGTAACGGGATGTAGAACATATTGTGTATCGAACCCTATTAAATTGGTTTGTTATCTTTATATTATCGCACTTTACTTTACATTACCATTTATATTGTGCTATATTAACACCTGAATTAAGTTATCAAACTTGGATATTTAATTCTAGTATTATATTTTGCATTCATATCTTGTGTATTATACTGTTTTGAGACTAAGTGTCGAAAAAGTTTCAAAAACCAATTCACCTCCCTCTTGGTTAGTTATTCTTGGGTAATCAATTTTGAGACTCTTTGGAAGGGATATAAATACCAACTCTCAAAACATCATATAGGTGGAGAATTGCTAAAAGAGGCAAAAGAACACATCAAGATTCAATTTCTAGAACTTCAACATCAAATTCAAGAATTTTCAAGTGATGAACAACTTTTATATTTTGTGCTTCTTCACAACATGTTAGGCTCAATTTTTTTGTGTTAGGAGAATGATGAACCTTGTAATATGAGTTTTATATATTTTACACTAGAAACACATTTTTGGATTTTTCATGATTTTCATTATTATCTTTTCTCTACAATTATTGTGCACGGTAGTTGTATGAATTTGATGGCTTGTTTTTTGCATTCAAGAGAAGGAAAGTTGGTTAGACATAATGTAAATCGTCATAGAGTCTGATAAATGATAGAAATATACTGCTATGATCTACGTGAATCTTTAAATGTTCATAAAAATTCATGCACTCTTGTATGAGATTATATGTAGAAAGATTGTTAAATAAAATATGAATATTGATTCGTCAAAATTCAATAGTATTGTCAAAGTGTAGAATTAAGGTTAAAAATGACTGTTGCGTGGGAATTCGAGATCCCAGTGCATTTGTCATTCATTAAAACACATTAACTCACATTTAACAAAATTTGCATTTAGTTTAGTTAATTTACTCATAATTGCATAATTAGCTTGTTTTAGATATAGTTTTGTCATAAGCAAACACATCACTTTTATTATTGTTTCAATTAAGATCGCGATAATTAGAATTGGACTAAATCAAGTTTTGTGGGACGATACTTGGACTCAAATCCACTTTAGCGAATTGTACACTTGCGGTGTTTTTAATTTAAAATATATTTTCATGAACAGTAAATTAGTTCACTTTAAATTATGTACATGCTGCAGTCTTATCATTCACATTATAATTCTTAATTCACGTTATTAATTTTTATCAAATATCATATTTTTTTGTCAATTCATTCTCCATTTTTTTAAGTGAAAAATTATTGTAAGATTCACTAACTTTTAAATCTATATATTACTTGATAAAATATTAGCATAAAATTATTCTACTTCACTGAAAAATTTAATTCATTGAATAAATTATCTTAAAATAGTTTCTAAAAATTCTAAACCAAATGTGTTTTTGTGGAGATTGAGCGTTCTTTTTCATTTTCTTTATGGAGTTTATTTCCATCTCGATGTTCATATATATTGAGGTTTCTGAAGATTTTGAATTCATTTTATTGTCGTCTGCATTAAGAATTTCGTTTTGGCATTACAGTTGAATTAATTTCTTATCCTCCTTTTAGTAGTGAATTGTGTAAATGTAATTGGATAGTGATGCATCAGACCCAGAAAAACAAAGAATTTCTTCCAAAATACAAAAATTCATGTTAAATACAAATGATACAGAATTTCTTCGTTGGAAAAATAAAAAGAAAAATACTACGTAAAATATTTCAAATTCACATAAACTGAAAGACAAAGAATGAAAATAATAGCAAGTAAAATATATTGGAGTCAATGGACAACTTTAATTAATTGGGGGTCGATTTTAGGCACAGTTTTAAATCCTTCGCAAAAAATACAGCAATGAACAATTTAATCACTGGAAAGTGTTTTTTGGTATCCTAGGTTGAGGATGCATGTGTTGGAAAAATGAGTATGTGGCTGACTTTGGCATGAGTTTTGAGTGTGACTCGTTTGACAATTTTGGAAGATAAAAATTGATTTGCGTTCTTCTCCGTGAGTACATCGAAATCATGTATTTACTTGCCAAAAAAAATGAAGCTCGGGTAAATGAGAAATTGGAGTCCATAATGGACCAGTGAAATATGGTTTATATTGAAGGGAAAACTAAATTTGAGTTTATCCCACATAAAAAGTTTATGAAAGGAAGAACCACTTTGGAAGTGTGTAATCATGTGTAGTATAGAGGCTCTCTCTACATGCGTGCACGAGGGGTGCAAATCATGGGCCGAAATAGGTTTCGGATCTTAAACTTGTGTGCGGGCACGACCTGCGTATGCAAATGCAAGACCGAATTGACCAAAATTTAGGCTCCTTAGGATGGCCTATGTTTTGTCAACTTTTTGCTTTTAACAAATGACTTTTGGTTTCTAAAACTCCAATGGTTATATAAAGCCTCATTTCCATTATTCCAAACATGAAGTATACAATCTGCATTATAGTTCCAAAACATACGAAATTGTTCTCGTCTGCATACATATTTTATTGTCCATCAAGGTCTTGGTGGTGATATTATTCAGATACTAAGTCAGTTTGACAGAGTATAATCTGCAGTGCTCGGACTCTACAAGTTTATCGTTATACCCTGAAAAACAAATGCTCAAGTTAAATCTCAAGCACAGACGGTAAGGGGGCAAATCTATTTTAAAGAAACTGTGTGTAACACAGGCCTTGGGTTAAAATTTTTACTGTTTAATTCGTTTTTTCCTTGTTTGTTACTCGTTTTTGTATATTGATATTTTTTGTTCTCTTTAAATCTGTTATATATAATTTAGTTTGTTATATTCAAAATTACATGCAAAAAGGGTATGTGAAAATCCAGTGTCTAAATTCACTGCATATACGGTATCTATCATGCAAATACGATATCCAATGTGTAAATCCGGTATCTAGTATTGAAACACTTATCTAACAAACTTAAAACATAATCGTTATTATAGATAAGTTGTTTTATTTAGTTTATTGATAAATTAATATTGATTTATTGGAAACTAATATTTGTTTCATTTTCCGACGACGAAATGGCAACCGAATCAACCAACATAGATGTAACTCAAGCTATGGCTAATGAAAATCAGGCAATAGGCTCTACTGTGGCTCAAAGGTCAACTTCTATTGTGGCTCAGACCGTGGCTAGGTTGCCAAGTCATGTTGTAAGTCAAACAACTGACCATACCGTTAATTTTCCGATTAATCACGGAGAAAAATCGAAGAAATTCAATGGCTTGAATTTTAAGAGATGGCAGCAGAAAATGCTATTTTATCTGACTACCTTAAATCTTGCGAGATTCTTGACTGAAAGTGCTCCAAAACTCAATGAGGGTGAGAGAGATGTTCAAGCGATCAGTGCACTTGATGTTTGGAACCATTCGGATTTTCTGTGCCAAAACTACATTATGAACAGCTTAGTAGACTCGCTATACAACGTGTATAGTACTATGAAAACTGTTAAGGAGTTGTGGGAATCTTTGGATCGAAAATATAAAACTGAGGAAGTCGGGGCTAAAGAGTTCGTTATCGGCAGATTCTTTAGATTATAAGATGGTGGACTCCAAAATAGTAATCAGTTAAGTGCAAGAACTCCAATTGATTTTTCACGAAATTCATGACAAAGGGATGATGTTGAGTGAAACTTTCCAAATGGCTGCAATTATTGAAAAATTTCTCCCTCACGTGGAAAGACTTCAAGAATTATTTAAAGCACAAACGAAATGAAATGAACGTCGAAGAAATAATTGTTAGACTTTGAATTGAAGAAGACAACAAGAGTTCCTAGAAGAAGTTGTTCAATCCTGGTGTTGCTAAATCTAATGTTGTAGAGTATGGTCAAAGTAGTAAGACGTACAAAACTAACCAGATCATCCGGTGGCAAAGGGACCAAGCTAGGACCTAAATGTTGAATTTCTAAAAGGAAGTTTTAAGGAAAAGGAAAATGCTTCAATTGTGAGAAAGTTGGTTACAAGTCTTCGGAGTGCAGATTCCCAAAGAAAAAGAAAGAAGCCAATGTGGTTGATTACATGGCACATGATGAGTCGGAGATGAATCTTGCAGCCATCATTTCTGAAGTGAACATGGTGGGTTCTAAACCAAAAGAGTGGTGGATTGACACCGGAGCTACAAGGCATGTGTGTTCTAATAAAGAGCTTTTTATTGCTTTCGAAGCAATTGAGAATGGAGTGAAGTTATTTATGGAAAATTCAGCAACTTCTAAAATCAAGGGTCAAGGAAAGGTGGTTCTAAAGATGACTTCGAGAAAAGAGTCGACTATTAAAAATGTGCTATATGTACCAAAAATCTGCAAGAACCTTGTATCCGAATCGCTTTTGAATAAGCATGGTTTCCGTATGGTATTTGAGTTAAACAAAGTTATTTTGTCAAAAAGTGGAATGTTTGTCGGAAAAGGCTATGTTTCTGATGGTATGTTTAAACTGAATGTAATGGTTGTTAAACCAAAAATGAATAAAATAAACTCTTCCCCTTACTTTCTTGAGTCTTCCAATGTATGGCATGGTAGATTAGGACATGTTAACTATGATACTTTACGTAGACTAGTTAACTTGAATTACATACCCACGTTCCATTTTAATTCCAAACATAAGTGCGAAACTTGTGTTGAAGAAAATTTGAAGTGGTCATCATTTAAATTAATTGAACGAAATGCAGAACCATTTGATTTAATTCACAGAAATAAATGTGATTTAAAATTTGTGCAAACAAGAGGTGACAACAAGTATTTCATTACTTTTGTTGACGATAGCACTAAATACTGTTATGTGTAAGTTATTTAAAAGTAATGACGAAACTATAGAGAAATTCATTCTCTATAAGAATGAAGTTGAAAATCAACTTAATAAGAAAATTAAGGTACTGAGAAATGATCGAGGTGGTGAGTATGAAGCACCATTTGTTGAATTCTGTGCACAATAAGGAATCATACATGAAATCACCACACCTTATTCATTGCAACAAAACGGTGTTACTAAAAGGAAAAGTCGTACCTTAAAAGAAATGATGAATGCAATGTTAGTAAGCTCTGGGTTACCTTAGAATATGTGGGGAGAAGCTGTGTCATCAACAATTACCTTTTAAATAAGGTGCCCCAAAAGAAAATGGAAAAAACCCCTTATGAGTTATAGAAAGGAAGAAAGTCTTCCTATAAATACTTACGAGTGTGGGGGTGTCTTGCTAAAGTGGCTGTTCCAATACCAAAGAAAGTAAAGATAGGCCTAAAAACTGTAGATTGCATCTTCATTGGCTATGCACATAATAGTAGTGCTTATCGGTTTCTTGTGCATGAATCTAAAATCCTAGACATACACAAAAACACGATAAAGGAATCGAAAAATGCTTCATTCTTTGAACATGTATTTCCATACAAGTCAAAAGAGGAAGCAAGCTCTTCTAAACGGACACATGAGACTATGGTTGGAAATTGTCTAGACCAAGAGATAGAAGAGGAGGTTGAGGTAGAACCAAGACATAGCAAAAGAAAAAGGACAGAAAAATCTTATGGTCCTGATTTTCTGATCTATATGCTAGAAAGTGAACCTCAAAACTATCAAGAAGCTGCGAACTCTTCAGAAGGACCTCAATGGAAAGAAACCATTAAAAGTGAAATAGATTCCATTTTGTAAAATCATACATGGGAGCTAGTGGATCTTCTTCCAGGAAGTAAACCACTATGCTACAAATGGATTTTCAAAAAGAAAATGAAAGCAGATGTATCTATTGAAAAGTATAAGGCCATATTAGTAATAAAAGGTTACAGACAACGAGAAGGTCTTGATTACTTTGATACATATTCTACAGTGACGAGAATAACATTTATTAGAATGATACTTGGGATTGTTACTCTACGAAATCTTGAAGTATATCAAATGGATGTTAAAACTACTTTTCTGAATAGAGATTTAGAGGAAGAAATCTATATAAAACAACCCGATGGGTTTTCATCTCCAAGACAGGAAAAGAAAGTCTGTAAACTGGTAAAGTCATTATATGGCTTGAAACAAGTACCAAAACAATGGCATGAAAGATTTGATGATGTTATGATGGAATTTGGATTTAAAATCAACGAGTGTAACAAATGTATCTACGTCAAAGACACTAAAAAAGGTTATACCATTTTATGTATTTACGTTGACGACATGCTTATTGTTGGTAGCAACGATAAGATGATCAAATCCACTAAAAACATGTTACATTTGAGATTTGACATGAAAGATATGGGTTTAGCTGATATTACACTTGGAATCAAAATTCAAGAACATTAGATGGGCTCGTTCTAAGCCAGTCACATTATGTGGACAAAATTCTAGAAAAATTCAGTAAAGATGATACTGGCATGGCTAGAACACCGATAGATACAAGTCAACATCTATCCAAGAATAAAGATAAAAGTGTTTCTCAAGTAGAATACTCGAGAATTATTGGAAGTCTGATATATTTGATGAGTTGTACAAGACCAGGCATAGCTTACACATTCAGTAAACTGAGTAGATTACGAGTAATCCAGGATATGATCACTGGAAATAAATAGTAAGAGTACTAAGGCACTTGAGATATACTCATAATTTTGGGCTATACTATACCAGATATCTAGCAGTCATGGAATGATATAGTGATGCTAATTGGATATTTGATATGAAAGACTCAAAGTCCATGTGTGGATTTGTGTTCACATTGGCAAGTGTAACTATATCTTGGAAATCTTCTAAACAAATAGTAATAGCTAGATCTACCATGAAATCTGAGTTTATAGTTCTAGATAAATGTGGTGAAGAAGTAGAGTGGTTACGCAGCTTCTTAGAGGATAGTCCAAGATGGTCAAAACCATTGTCATCAATTTGCATATATTGTGATAGTCGAGCAGCAATTGGAAGGACACAGAATAACATGTATAATGGTAGGTTTAGACATATACGTCGTAGACACAATACCATAAGGCAACTATACTCAACTACAGTTATCGCTATTGACTATGTAAAGTCAAAGGATAACATTGCGGATCCGCTAACCAAAGGGTTAAATAGAGAGTTAGTTGGGAAATCATCGAAATGAATGGGACTTAAACCCTTGAACGAATAAATTAATACAAAGAAACCCAACCTAGTTGATTGGAGATCCCAAGATCTAGGTTCAAAGGGACAACCTAATTGTAAAGACTTAATTAAATCACTGTGGGAGATGTTATCTTATGTCCATTCCTATGATGCCACAGTGATGCCCGCAAGGATGAAGGATAAATAACGAGCTTTTAATGATTCTTATGCGTCGAAAATCTAGCCAAGTAATGCTGTTACTTGTAGTACGAAATCACCTATGTGAGAAAAAAGTGGGGCCGCTTCTAGAGAATTGTGTAGGGCTCAATTCTTAGGAACTCTCGCAGAACCAAGTGTATGTTCATGGCCAAAATGAACATGATAATGAGAACTGAATTATGTTAGGAAGAATTATGTGTGAAGTATATCATCATTTACATAAATGGCAAAATAATTCAAGGACAACATGTCTACTTGTCACCTAGTAAAGTAAATATGTTCTCACAAGGGAAGGTTCAAAGGGTACTACATACCTATCCTATGCAGGTTTCAATCGTTGAGCTTTATCACCAGGTCTTTTATTTCACATTTATGTCTTTCCCAATTTTCATTCATGTGGGATATTGTTGGAAAATGAGTTTATCGCTGACTTTGGTATGAGTTTTGAGTTGGACACATTTGGCTATTTTGGAAGATAAAGATTGATTTACGTTCTTCTCCGAGAGTACATCGAAATCATGTATTTACTTGCCAAAAAAATGAAGTTCGGGTGAATGAGAAATTGAAGTTCATAGTGGACCATTGAAATATGGTTTATGTTGGAGGGACACTAAATTTGAGTTTATCCTACATAGAAAGTTTATTAAAGTAAAAACCACTTCGGAAGTGTGTAATCATGTGTAGCATAGAGGCTCTCTCTACGTGCGTGCGCGTGGGTTGCAAATCATGGACTGTAATAGGATTTGAATGTTAAACTTGTGTGCGGACACAACCTGTGTATAGAAATGTCGGATCAAATTGACCAAAATTTAGGCTCCTTAGGATGGCCTACGTTTTGTCAATTTTTTTCTTTCAACAAATTACTTTTGGTTTCTGAAACTCCAATGATTATTGCCACGACTTTTGGTTTCTGAAACTCCAATGGTTATTATCATTGAGTTATAGACAAATTTAATGAGGTTAAGTCTAAAGAAAGCCACATATTCCACTATTCCAGACATGAAGTATACAGTCTGCATTATAGTTCCAAAACACACGAAATTGTCCTCTGTCTGCATACATACTTTACTGTCTGTCAAGGTCTTGGTGGTGATATTGTTGAGATATTAAGTCAATTCGCCATAGTAGAATCGGCAGTGCTCATACTCTACAGGTTTACCGTTATATCCTAGGAAATAAACGTTCAAGTTAAACCTCAAGTACAGACAGTGAGGGGGCGAATCTGTTTAAGGGAAACTGTGTGTAACTCAGGCCTCGGGTTAAAAGTTTTACTGCTTAATTCGTTTTTTTCCTTATTTGTTACTCGTTTTTGCATATTGATATTTGTTGTTCTCTTTAAATCTATTGTTTATAATTTAATTTGTTATGTTCAGAATTACATGAAAAAAGGTTATGTGGAAATCCATCGTTTAAATTCACTGCATATACGATATATATCCTGCAAATATGGTATCCAGTGTGTAAATCCGGTATCTAGTACTGAAACACTTAGCTAATAGTATGTACTTGTAGGACTTCTGTATGAACTCAAAATGGTTCAAATGATGTGTTTTTTCATCTCCACAGTACACGTTTGTTTGTGCATTTCCTTTTGTTTATGTTATTAAGGATATAGAACTTTGAAGTTGGAAACTATTCTTTTATGCTCAACAAGAATTATATAAAATTTGTTATTTAAAATATGTCAAGCAATATACTATCTTCCTGTTTGATTCCCATTCTATAAAAAAAATCATTTTTCCCCGTGTATATATGTATATTCTTGTTTTAATGCTTAGAGCTTTCATTATTGCATTACACGATATATATATATATATATTCTTGTTTTAATGCTTAGAGCTTTCCCCGTGTATATATGTATATTCTTGTTTTAATGCTTAGAGCTTTCATTATTCCATTACACGATATATATATATATATATATATATATATATATATATATATATATATATATATATATATATATATATATATATATATATTCTTGTTTTAATGCTTAGAGCTTTCATTATTGCATTACACGATTGTATAGGTGTAATAGATTGAACACGTGTTTATATTTGGGCACCTGCAACGAGAGAGACATCTTTTCGTAAAGGAAAACTAATATTGTACAATACATAATTTTATTTGTCAGGAGCACGTTTTGGATAGAGTTTTCACTCAATATTTATTGTAGAATATGATATTAGAAGTCGTGTAACGATCAAAAACTTGTACAATTTGATGCTAGTCAAATGACTCAAATGGGTACAAATCAGAGATCAAGTTGTGATACAAATGTTGAATCATTACTTTGCTACTCATACATGAACCTATAGATTTATTTTGTTATAATTTTCCAATTAGGTTTATTTTTGCTATTAGTATTTAAGCATGTTAACTTACTTCACTTTAAACTATATGCTTCCTACAATCTTATTATACACATTTTATAATTCTTAGTTCACGTTATTAACTTTTATCAAATATTTGTCAAGTTAATTCATTATTATTTTATTATATTTTTTAAATGAAAAAATTTATTTTAAGATTCACTGAACTTTAAATGTATATATTACTTGATAATCTATTAGCATAAAATTATTCTACTTTACTGAATAATTTAATTCATTGAATAAATAGTCTTAAAACAATTTCTAAAAATTTCAAACCAAACATGTTTTCTGATTTTTTTTCTTTTTTGAGAAATAGTTTTTCTAAATAACAAACCAAACACATTTTCTATAATCTTAAAACAGGCCCTCAAAATAGAAAAACTAAAAATGAATTCAAAACAGAAGATTGAAAATTGAAAATTGAAATACAAATCAAACAGGCTCTACATTTTTGTGAACATTCTATGTACAAATATCGACCTATCTTCAAAATCAATGGTAGGTCAAGGAATTTTAGGTAAAATTTTAATTTGATTTCAAATTTGTGTTATGATTTGGGTGAACACTCTTGATACACATATCAACCCATCTTGAGATTCAACAATAGCTTAAGGGATTTAGAGTAAAATTTTAATTTCAAATTAATGTTCTGATTCAATCCATCCTCACTAATGTTGATTGTAGCATATTAGATTAAATTCTAAAACATTATTCGGTGTAGTTTAATGATATATACTTATGCAAATTGTTGACCTAAAGTTGAATATCCATCCATTTTGGCCAACAGCTCACTTGGTTTCAAATTTAACTCAAATTTATCTTTACTTACATATTCTACTGAACTTTAATAATGTATTTGCTTCTATAATTTTGTCACGTCCTATCAGATAGATATTGGAATTAAATGCAGTAGAAAACACGGACCATTGGAACAAGTAGAGTTGCCTACAAGTTTTGAAATTAATTGTTGACCTCGTACAAAGGAGGAGATATAGCTCAAGAAATGGAGTGCTTGTTTTACCAAGATGAAACCTACTAGAAGGAAAGAAAACAGTTGTGTTGTTAGCCCTATAGCTGTTATGTTTAGTCCATAGTCATAAATAATTCGTGATTTTCAAGATCTGACTTGGTGTATATGTAGAACTCTCTCATTTGTATATTTTAAAACAATGAATGCAATTCAATTCAAAGGTTCATTGTGTTGGTAACCAACTCTAGTCTCTTCTTGTTATGATATCAGAGCAGTCTTAAATCTCTGTTGATCCTGATTCTCCACCCACTTCCAACCACTAAACCAGCACACATTAGCTCCCATCATCAGGGGCAGACGCATACATTTTAGGTTAGAGGGCACAATCAAATCCTGTACAAATCGAATATTTTTTTCTTGATTTTTGAATGATTCATACTTGACTTGAGACAATGCAGATTTACATTTAAAAAAACATTTCTTCATTAATATTTTACTAATTATTTTCATCTATTTGATTTCGAAGAGTCATTTTATTAATGTTTTGTTCATCATAAGAAAATGCATATTTACGTTTAAAAATCTTAAAATATATTTGATACAAGCAATCAATTCAATTAATCGAAAGGAAAGACATATAACTAATATTCAACACTAGTAATCAATCAAATAAACACATTTCGTTAAATATAAGTTAAATTGGATATAATGAGTTCAAACACATTCTATATACACAATGCGTTAAATATAAGTCAAATTTGATAGGCGAAAATGCAAATTTAAGTTCTAATTAATTAAAAAATTGATTGGAAAGTGAAGATTTGTAGTAAATATGATAATTTGTAAAGAAATTATATACAAATTTTAAAAAAATTAGAAGGGTTAAGATTTTGTTAAAAGACGTGAGGAAAAGAGTATAAGAGAGCAAGAGACAAAAGAAAAATTCAAATTTATTATGATTTTGCCCATGTTTGGTGGAGATTAAAATCAATTTTTTAGTAATTTTGATAAAAGTTAAATAGTTATGGATTTCATGAAATGGTGTTATTAAAATTAATTATTAACTTTGATTTAAATTAAAATTTAGATTTCAATCGATACCAAACATGATTTTATAAAAATAAAAATCTCAAAAGTTGGGGGAGTCACGTGACCTCCCAGGACCCCTCTGGGTTTGCTCATACCCATCATGATTGATTCAGGAGATGAAACTATAAATCCAACCATTCCATTCAACTCCAAGGAAGATCCTACTTCCAACCCTATTTTTCTTCACCATGGAGTGAGTCTTGGACTGGTATTGGTGTCACAGAGCTATATATGTGGCCTTGTCTGCCAAAAACCAACTTAGGTTTGTTGATGGCACAGTTAACCATCCTATTAGGCCAGGAACACACAATATTAGACCAAGAAACAAAAATACCAAAACATTCTCTGAAATAAAGTGCAGAAAATTAAAGGAACACAATCGATATATTTTGGCCTAAGCCCCGGAAGTTCGGTGACCACTTCTAACACATACATCCCCGTTGAGCATCCAAATGTTGGATTATGCTCGGTTCTAGTATAACTCCCAAAATGGAAACAAAAGGTTACAATAATGTGCAGTCAATCACAAAGAATAGTACAAAACACTTATCTCTCTCAAAATACAACAATCGAACTACACGAACCACAAAGAATCACTTCAGAACCTCAGAATCAACAAATCAGAAGCACAGACACTTCCTAACAGATATTCACTCAGAATATCATCACAAAGAGGTAACAATATTACAAATCACCTTATCAAATCAAGAATTGGAGAAGGAATTATAGAGAGATCGAGAAAAAAAAGAAAACTCTTGGAACGGCACACTCCCAGAGAGAGAACAAAATGAAACCCTAAAACTCGAGAATGCCAAATGAAATATAGCATTAAAGAAAAGAACCATCAGAATTCAAACCAATGGCCAAGATTCATCCACGTGTTGCAATCCAGTTGAAAGTGTGGTTTAAAAAACTCGCATTAGCCAAAAACGCGTTTTAGCACAAAATTATGGGAGCTTCAATTGAACCCGGTTCAATTTCCACGATCTCCACCTTGCTACCAAAATTTGGGTTATAATGTAATCTTGAACACAATTTCAAGTAATTTTCATTTGCTTTTAGTATCTGTACATGCATCACAAAGAATCAACAAATAGTTTCAAACAGTTTAAAAACTTATTCAAAGGAATTACTTTAGTACCCATATCAGATGGACTAAGTTGAGTTGAAACTTTTCCAATTCTAAGAATTCCTTTAGAAATTATATCTCTAATAAAATGATATTTAACATCAATATGCTTAATTCTATCATGAAACATAGGATTTTTGCTCAAATGAATAGCACTTTGATTATCATACAGTAACATAACATCATTATCAGCAAAACCAAGTCCAGACATCAACCCATTCAACCATATTCCCTTTTTCACAGCATCGGTTGTAGCAATATATTCTGCTTCAGTGGAAGATAAAGCAACAACCCTTTGAAATTGAGATTTCCAACTAACAACAGTATCACATAAGGTATAAAAGTAATGAGAAGTTGATCTCCTATTGTCTTTATCTCCAGAAAAATTAGAATCAGTATATCCTTTTAAAGTTACACCATTTTTACTTAATTTGAACATTAAACCCAAGTTAGCTGTGCCTTTAAGATATCTAAACAACCATTTTAAAGTATTCCAGTGTTCTTTCCTTGGGTTAGTCATAAACCTACTCAATATGCTAATGCCAAATGCAAGATCAGGTCTGATACAAATCATCAAATACATGATAGAACCAACAGTATTTGCATAAGGTATTTTCGACATTCTAGCACACTCTTCTTTAGAATTTGGACAGCATCAGAAGAAAGCTTAAAATGATTAGCAAGAGGCAATGTTACAGGTTTATAATCATACATGATAAATTTTTTCAAAGCTTTAATCACATAATCATGTTGATTCAAAAATAGCATGTCTTTATCTTTATTTCTCCAAATTTTCATGCCTAATATCTTTTTAGCAAAACCAAAGTCTTTCATTTCAAATTCAGACTTAAATTTTAATTTGATATCATCAATTTCAGACTTATCATAACTGGCAAGAAACATATCATCCACATAGAGAACTAAATAAAGAGAATTTTCACCTCTATTACCTTTTAAATATAAACAGGTATCAAACTTGCTTATTTTAAAATCTAGTTTTAGAACAAAATAATCAAATCTCTTATACCATTGTCTTGGATCTTGCTTTAATCCATATAAAGATTTTTTTAATAGACAAACAGTAGTTTCAGTATTTCCAATTTCAAAACTAACAGGTTGCTTCATGTAAATTAGTTTATCTAAATCACCATACAAGAAGACAGATTTAACATCCAATTGATCAAGTTCCTATTTAGACTTTGCAACTAAAGCAAGCAAACATCTAACGGAGGAATATTTTACAACAGGAGAAAAGATTTTAGTGTAATCAACACCTTGTTGTTGAGTAAAACGTTTTGCAACAAGTCTAACTTTATATCTAATATTTTTAATAGCTCATTACCCTTGTTTTATTTTATAAATTCACTTACAATCAATCAGTTTTTGCCCTTTAAACCTCTTAACAAGTTCCCAGATCTTGTTTTTCAAAAGTGAAGACATTTCATCTTCCATAGTAGCTTTCCAATTTTTACTTTCCTTACACTTAATGACATCATCATAGGAGTTTGACTCATTTTTAAATTGTTTTTGATAAGTGAAAAAACAAAATCATCACTGTCAAATCTAATAGGAGGTCTGATCTGCCTCATTTCTCTATCTCTTGTGAGTTGATACTCATCAGAAGGGAGAGCATTAGGATCAGATTCATCTGTCTAATCAATTTCAATTTCAAGTTCAATACCAGCTTCATCTACTAGAGGTACTGGATTAGCAAGTTCAATTTGAGGAGGCTCCATCTTAACTTGAACATCTTTATCAAACAAAACTTTATCTTTTCCTTCTAAACATGGCATTAAAGACTCATTGAAACAACATCCTTTTTAAAAATGACTTTATACCCCTTTTCACATTTAACTCACAATCTGTAACCTTTAACATGTTCATCATAACCCAAGAAAACACATTTAAAAGATCTAGGTTCTAATTTTTCAATATTTTGATGAGCACGTGCAGTACAAGCAAATACCATTAAACGAGAATAATTCACAAAACTATCAGACCATACAGATTCAGGCACATCAAAATTTAAAACTTTAGTAGGATTTCTATTAATAAGATATGCATCTGTTTTAACAGCTTCACCCTAAAATAATTTAGGCAAACCAGGACTTAGTAGCATACATCTAACTTTATTTAATATAGTCATATTCATTCTTTCAACTATTCCATTTTGTTGAGGAGTATAAATAACAATTTTATACCTCAAAATACCATTTTCTTTACAAAAATTGTTGAATTCATGATTGCAAAATTACAAACCATTGCCAGTCCTCAAAATCTTTATCTTGCATTCAGTTTGGTTCTCAATTGGGATTTTCTAGTTCTTAAAAATTGAAAAAGTTTCATCTTTAGTTTTTAATAAGAAAATTCAAATTTTTCTTGAATAATCATCAATGATCAGCAAAAAATATTTAAAACCAGATAAAGTACATACAGTAGCAGGACCTCACAAATCATCATGTAAATATTCCAATATTTGTTTGAATTTATGAATTTCAGTTGGAAAATGTTCTGACTTGTTTCCCTATAATACATTGTTCACGGGAACCAAAATCACAAAAAATTTGTTTTCCAAAATCTCATTTTGATTGTAAAAATTTTAAAGTCTTTTTGCCAATGTGGCCAAGTCTATCATGCCACATTTTTACAAGTGTAAGTGTTCTAATACAGTAGAATCAGTTAAGCCAAGCAGAGGTTTTGCTTTCGAAAAATAGAGACCATGTCTCTTAAGGGTACTTATAATTAAATCAATGCCCCTAAGAATTTCAATATTTCCTTGACCCATATTTATGTTAAACTTCATATCATCTAACATACCTAAGAACTCCAAGTTTCTATTCAACTTAGGTATATACCTTGTTTCTTTAAGAAATAAAACATTTTCATTTTCCAATAACAATTTTATAGTCCATATTCCTTTTACTTTACAATTAAAATTGTTTCTCATTATCACTTGCTCCCTAGCAACCCTTTCAAAATCAAGAAAACAGTCTTTATTTGGGTACATATGGAAGGAACAACCAGAGTCAAGAATCCATTCATCACTCAGTAATTTTTCCATATTAACAAGGACCAATCCAGAATTAGACCTAGCTTTATTATATACTAAAGCATTATTCCCTTCATCAAACTTATTATCTTTCAATTCATTTTTCTTTTTAAAACAATCTTTGGCAAAATGCCCTAGTTTTCCACATTAATAGCATTTCTTACCTTTTAGCCTTAGCTTCGGACTTATGCTTATCATTAAATCTGTTTTTATTTTTAGTAAAAGACTTAGTATTATAATTTGATTTACTAAAACCTTTCACCTTTACTAGCAAACCATCTCCAATCAGATTATTACCAGAATCAGATTTTAGCTCTAGAGCTTTATTCCTTAAAGAATTTATTATCATATCAGTAGTAAGTTCTTCCCTACCATACTCAAGAGCAACCTTGATATTTTTATATCTCTCACTAACAGAGTTTAACAAGACTACAATCATCTGATCTTTTGAAAGTTTTTCATCACAGTTAGCCAAGTCTTGGGTAAATTTTGTAAATCTATTCACGTTTTCATCAAATCAACTGAGTGATCCATTTTGAAATAAAAGAATTGTTTTAATAAGAAACGCTTATATGGAGTGGTCTTAGTAACATACTTTGCATGGAGTTTGGTCCACAGTTCAGATGCAGGTTTAGTTTCACCAATACTTCTTATCACATTTTCAGATAAGTACAAGAAAATAATACTCTATGCAACTTCTACAAGTTTAGCATTCTTTGCTGGAAGTAATTCAACATGCCAACTATCATCTAATGCCTTAACACATCTCATTTGCATTAAGATAGCCTTCAGTTTTTAACTCCATAAGTTGAAATCAATTTTTCCATCAAATTGTCTGACTTCAAATTTTGCAGAAGCCATGTTATAGTCAAGTAAGACTCACAGACAGAAGACAACGTATACAAATATGCAAAGAACAACAAGAGTACAAATTGGTAGCAATCAGAAAATCACAGTAACACGCGCAGTAGAACAAGATTTTCAAATATCAGGCACTTACAGAAAATATGTAGACACTTACAGAAAATATGTAGATTAAAACTCTAAAGAAAACACAACAACAGAGATCACATAAATTCCTCCTACAAGATTCTCTAGGTGCACACCCATACTTGATTCCCAAGGCCTCGTAGGAGCCTTTGGACAAAGATTGAGATCAAGGGGGTTCCAGTGCATGGTAAATCAAGGGAAAAATCAAGAAACCATAAAAAAAATTTGAAAGTGAACTTTACAAAAGTTTAGAAAGATTTCACCCAGTGAGTTTAAAACTCGATATTATGTAATTTTGCTTAACAACAATTCCAAAGATTTATATCCTTTTCAGATGAACCATTCTTTTCCAAGGTCCAGGTATCTTGCTTATCAATTAATGGTTCTGATACCACTGTTAGACCAGGAATACAGAATATTAGACCAAGAAACAAAAATATCAAAACCTTCTCTAAAATAAAGTGCAAAAAATTAAAGGAACACAATCGATATATTTTGGCCATATTCCCGGAGGTTCGGTGACCACTTCTAACACCTACATCCCCCGTTGAGCATCCAAATGTTGAATTCCGAAAATGGCAACAAAAGGTTACAATAATGTTCAGCTAATCACAAAGAATAGTATAAAACACTTATCTTTCTCAAAATACAGCAATTGACCTACATGAACCATAAATCAGAAGCACAAACACTTCCTAATAGATATTCACTCAGAATATCATCATAAAGAGGTAACAATATTACAGATCACCTTCTCAAATCAAGAATTTGAGAAAGAATTACAGAGAGATCGAAAAACAGAGAATACCCTCAAAACGGTGCACTCCCAGAGAGAGAACAGAATGAAACCCTAAAGCCAAAAACTCGAGAATGCCAAATGAAATATGGCATTAAAGAAAAGAATCATCTAGAATTCAAACCAACAGCCAAGATTCATTCATGTGTCACAATCCGGTTGAAAATGTGGTTTAATAAAGTTGCATTAGCCAAAAATGCATTTTAACACAAAATTATGGGAACATCAATTGAACCCGGATCAATTCCCACACAACCATCCGAAATAAGCTCTCAATATCCCCAATAGCAAATATGCAATCACATGATTTTATCATGGATCACAAATAGCTTACCACCTGAAATAGCTGCGTATGTGATGTATTCAGATTCTTCGTCAAGTCGAGTAACAATTGCATCTTCTTGTTGGATCAATAGCTAGCAGCTACCAAACAGGAAAAAAACCCGTAAGTGTTTACTTCTCCAAAATGAAACTGATATGGAAAAAGATCTCTAAATATGAAGATCATTTTACTTGATCTGCAACTAAATGTTATGCCATCATTATTATCAACAAACGAAAGGAAAAAAGACACATAATGCAATTCTTAATGGGCCTAGATGAGATCTATACCAGATTAAGGAATTAAATCCTTTTTAAGGATCCACTACTATTACTTGACAGCATCTTCAACTTGGTGTTCCAAAAGGAATCCAACCATGAGCTAACTAACTATGCTCAAAAGGTCTCCGAGGCCTCGGCGATGCTTGCTTATGGAGGGAAATTTTATAGACCAGGGAGAGTAGTCAAATAAAACCAGAAGGGAAGCACTAGATCGCCTCTATCAAAGAATATGCACCATGTAGCAAGTGTGGAAGGACAAACCGTACCGTGGATACATGCTCGGAAATCCATGTATCCTCCCAACCACAAGTCGTCATCTGGTTCTAAAGATTATAGGTAATCTCAAAATAACCTTATCAATTGTCTCTAAACAAGATTTGGCTGCACAAATACCTTAAATGAGTCATGATCTTAGATTCAGGAGCCACAACCGCAGAGTTGGTTCTTTTGGTTTGTTAAAACATAGAAGAGCCATCAAAGAGACTTTAGTAAAACTGATAAATGGGACATCCACACCTGTCCCTTGCTTAGGAACAATAGTCATTTTACCTACCCTTACTAGTACGAATGTTCTCTATGTTCTACTCTTCAACTTTATTCTCATTTCCACAAGTAAATTGACCAAAGACCTGAACTATCATTGTGTTTTCTATTCGGACAAAACCCGCAAACATACGAGATCATTGTATAAGTAATAAGATTTGTGAGTTAAGAATATCGTTCCCACGAAAAATAAAGTCTAATTTGTAATTTAATAGCTACTATTAAATTCGAAGTGTAATGAAATCAAAAGAGATGGTTCGTATATTATTTATACTAATCCTAAACTAATAAAGCTAATTAAGTGTTTATCTAATATGTGAATGTTTGTATTGGAATCCTGAATCCCCATATTGTCATTTAATTCAATTATTAATTTGTAATCTAGTAAATTCATGCATTCAAGATAATCGATAATCTACTGTTATTCAATATTCTTTTCCAAAATATATTAAACCAATATTTAACACGACCCGATCATACTTCTAGTCCGAATTTATATAAAAAACATGCATTGATCCACATGATTTATCACACATGATTACACATGCCATAAATTTTATTCCTAATATCTATTGTCTATGTGTTGATTTTACCATGTTCTAAACTTATTGTGAGTATTCCTATGTTACAACAAGCAATTTACTATATAATTGATGATTAATCAATCAAATAGTTCAATGGGAATGCAAAATCAATCAAGAAAAATCAAGAAATACTAAACTAATTGTCTTGAATTAAAATAAACAAATAATATGGTTCATCATTCATCCAATACAATGAAAAAATTAGCCTAACATTTTTATAATTAAATTACAAATGAATAATTGGAAAAAAAAACACCCTGAAATAAGAAAAATTGAAGAAGTAGGAAATATCAAATCTTGAAACCAGACTATAAAATTTCAAAATTATTGTATGATTCGCTTTGAATTGAGGTATAGACTTGTTCTTCTCTTTCAAAATATGTAGAATATGTTGAAATTTAGGTTCAAAAGGAGGTCTCCTCCATGTTCTGGTCGAGTTTGGTATTTAAAGGATGCCAAAAAGATTGCATTGAATTGTTACCAAAACTAAAATAAGGAAAATCGAATTTTTTCCATTTTAGCCTTGAGGCGTGCACCTATTTCAACCTAGTTCATGAGCCTTGGGAGTTTGGACAGCCTCAAGCACAAAAAATTTGGTTGGGGCGCATGCCTTTCTTACAGGTGAGGGCGTGCGCGTCGCCTAATTTTCGGCAGCTGAATAGTTCTTAGTATTTTTATCATAACTTTCTTTTTCGATATCCAATTGAGGTGATTCAAAGTGTCTTGGAAATATAACTCAGAGTTCTACAAATCTTCAAGAGATATAGATTTTCCAATTTGAACATTTTCTATGCCAACACATGGGTCTCAAGCGGTGACTGAAAATCTGAAGCATAACTTTTTCGGTTGGAAATTAATATGTGATAGTACTTGAACTATATTTCATCAATTTGGCTTATTTCCTCATCCATTGATGTCTAACACTCTCAAATCTTCATCATGAGGTTCGACGTAACTTTTGAGTATTTGTATTTCAGTCCCCGAACTTTATATTTGATACAATTGAGCCCTTTTTTGGCTGTCTTTGCATTCTTTTCTCCAATTACTAATCAAACATTGAGTTTTACCTATAAAATGAAATATAACACAAGTTAGGTAGTATTTTATTCGAAGAACAGTAAAATATCATCATTTAGGATCTCGAATAAGTGTAAAAACTACACTTATCATTTTCCTTGCCTATTGTTGTTACTTACAGGAGCTGGTAACCAATAAGATGATTGGAGTTGATAAGGAAGCCTAAGGTCTCTACCTTTTGCAACTGGACCAGCCCCGAATCAATCATTTTGTTGCCCCATCGACAACTAGGCTTTGGCATCTTAAAATAGGACATCCCCGTGATCAAAGAATGAATTTAATGCATAGCATAGAATCTAGTATTCCTAAGTTTGATACAAAATTATTTTTTTTGTGATTCTTACCATAAGGGAAAACAGACCAGATTACATTTTCCCTCTGGTCACCATTTTGTAGAAGCTGCTTTTGATTTAATACACCTTGATATTTGGGGTCCTTATTCTGTTACATCCTTGAATGGAACCCACCATTTTCTCACAATACTTGATGATCACAGCCAGAGAACAGAGGTTTATCTCCTGACAAACAAAAGTCTAACCAGAAACATCATTGATAGTTTTTTCAACCTCATTGAAAATCAGTTCAAATACAAAATAAAGACTGTAACGACCCGGGTCCCACTTAACGGGCTATCCCGGTCGTTAGATCGACGACGTACTGTCCTCACTGTACCAACATGGGTCTTTTCAGCATGCTTTGTCCTCACTCGCACGCTCCCTGAGAAAACTTCCCAGGGGGGTCACCCATCATAGAATTGCTCCAAGCCAAGCACGCTTAACTGTGGAGTTTCCAACGATGGACTTCCGGAAAAAAAGGTGCACCTTGTGGTATGAGTAGTACTTATCAAATCTCTTAAACTTTCTTGGTCTGGGGTATTACAAAGACTATAAGATCTGACCAAGGAAAAGAGTTTAACATGACAAAAAAAATCTCCAAAAGAAGAGTGTGACCACTAGCAAAGTTGTTTATACACACTACAACAAAATTGATAGTAGAAAGGAAACACTTACACTTGTTAAACGTAGCAAGGGCCTAGCATTTTCAAGCAAGCCTACCTTTAAAATCATGGGGATAGTGCATCCTAACAACTGCTTATCTCATAAATAGTATGCTCTCACCAGAATTGAAAAATCAAAGTCCTTACTAGCTTTTCTTTGGCAAAACACCTAGCTATTCTCACTTAAGAACATTAGAATATTTATGTTATGCATCAAATCTTGATCCCCACAAAAATTAGTTTGATCCTACAGCCCAAAAATGTCTGTTCATTGGATATCCAAATGGAATAAAAGGTTACAACTTAAAAATGAGAAAAAAACCATAACTAGCCGAGATGTGATCTTTTTAAAGACATTTCCTTTTCAGCAAAATCATAAGTTATCTTCTCTGTTGTCTACGCCAAAAATCACTACTCTAGATGATGTCCCAGTTATACAAAATCCCATCTCAGAGAGTTTTGATCCACCTTCACAAATGGGTGATGATTATAATTTTTTGAAGGAACCAGCACTTGAAATTGATAACCATAATCATGAAGAATCTCTTACTTCAGAAGCCGTTGAATCATCTTTTCTCCCATTTCTCGAAACATCTTCTTTCCAAAAACCCCGTAGATCCACTAGAATCAAAAATAGACCTGAATATCTTAAGATTTTCGTTGCAGTTTGGCGACTTCTTCGACAACTTCTGGCACTCTTCCTTCTGATGTAACAGCTCCTAGAGGTAATAATTATTCTCTTGCTTCAATTCTTAATTACTATAAACTCTCACCCATACACTTGAAATGTACTCTATCCATCACTCTTGAGCCAGAGCCTCACACCTTTGAAGAAGCCCAGAAATTCTTACATTTGAAGAGTGCCATGAATGTTGAAATTCAAGCTCTTGAAGACAATGAAACATGGGAACCGACCAATTTGCCTCCAGGGAACAAATTAATCAGTGGCAAATAGGGTCTACAAGACCAAATATAAGGCAGGTGACAGCATTGAACGATACAAAGCTAGATTGGTGGTGAAGTGCTACACTCAATGAAAAGGAGAATATTATTTTGAAACCTTCTCCCCTATTGCTAGGATGCCAACTGTGAGATGCCTTATGTCCATTACTGCATGTAAAAACCGGGTCCATCGTCTTGATGTTAATAATACTTTCCTGTATGGATAATTGGATGAGGAAATATACATGACTCTGTCTCTAGGGTATGGTAGAAAGGGGAAGCAACGAGTATGTAGGCTTAAGAGGTCTCTTTATGGACTTGAAGTAAGCCTCTCGTCAATGGAATCAAAAACTCACCTCTATTATCACCAAGATTGGTTTTATCTAATCTAAAGCAGATTATTCACTCTTTACCAACAAAATCGATTCATCTTTTACCATAATGTTTGTATACGTTGATGATATGGTGATTGTAGGAGACAAGGAATAAGAAATATAGAAAGTAAAGTAATATTTGGCAGATCATTTCAAGCTAAAGGATCTTGGAAAGTTGAGATATTTCCTAGGCATAGAAGTTGCCCGATCCAAGTAAGGGAATTTTATTTGCCAAAGGAAATACACGCTAGAAATTCTATAAGACTGGACTTCTAGGTGCTAAATTTGTCCAATTTCCCATGGAACCAAATTTGAAACTCAGACCCTGTTTGAAGGAAATTTATACTTTCATTTTTAGCAATGATATGACCATTGCACAGTGAAAACCAAACCCATTTTCCACACTTCTGACACAGGCCACTGCAAAATGAAATTGTAAGATTCTCTCTCTCCTTGATTTACCTTTTCAACCTCACTTATTATCTCAACCACTCACATGTTGAAAATTCAAAGGCAGTTCAGTGAGGGTAAGTTTGTGAAGTGATGGTGTAATTCAAAGGCAAGAATCTATCAAAATATGCAAAAATCTGGTTTCCTGTCAAAGCAATTTGAAATGGGGAGTGAGTCACCGTGCAACGGACAAAATTCTTCTAAAAATGACAACAAAATTTCCTCCAAACAGACATTCAATGGGGAAGGAAAGTAAGCCTTGACTGATCCTAGATAGTATAGAAGACTAATAGAAAGGCTGCTCTATCTAACAATTACTAGGCTTCATATATCATAATTGGTACAGGTCGTAAGTCAATATCTTAGTTAGCCTAAAGATGTGCATCGGAAGGCAACATTAAGGATAGTAAGATATTTGAAAACATCCCCATGACAAGGGGTTGCTTTAATCAGCAAAAAGTAAAATGAAACTGACGGCTTTCTGTGATGCAGATTGGGGCACCTGTCCAGAAACTAGAAGGTTACAGGGTTTTGCATCTTCTTTGGAGATGGTTCGATATCATGGAGACCAAAGAAACAAATGACCATGTATAGGTCCTCCGCTGAGTCAAAATATCGATCAATGGCTGCAACAACTTGCGAATTGGTATGGTTTAAAAGTTTATTGAATGATTTTGGCATATTTGTTGAGAAATCAATACAATTATTTTGTGATAATCTAACAGCTGTTCACATTGCTTCAAATCGAGTATCATGAGAGAACAAAACATATAGAGATTGATTGTCACATGGTGAGGGAGAAAATACAGGCCTGTTTGATAAAGACATTTCACATCTCAACAAATTTACAAGTTGCAAACGTGATGATGAAGGCAATTAGTTCAAAGAAGTTCCAATATCTCGTGGGTAAGATGAGATAGATATTGGAATTAAATGCAGCAAAAAACACGGACCATTGGAACAAGAGGAGCTACCTGCAAATTTTGAAATTAATTGTTGACCTCCTACAAAGGAGACATAGCTCTGCAATTGAAGAAATAGAGTGTCTGTTTTACCAAATTAGAACCTTCTGGAAGGAAAGAAAGCAGCTGTGTTATTAGTCCTATAGCTGTTATGTTTAGTCTATAGTCATAAATAATCTCTGATTTCAGGATCGGACTTGCTGTATACGTAGAACTCTCTCCTTGTATATTTTAAAACAATGAGTGCAATTCAATTCAGAGGTTCACCGTGTTAGTAACCAACTCTCCTCTCTGTTTGCTATGTCCATTAATTTAGTTGAACGTGATTAATCAGTTAAAATGTAAATAACGCTATGATTCGACCCATTGCCAACGCATCCTCAGCAATTTTTCTCTATTTGTTACAAATTTGAGTAATTGAACATAACAACTTATCATGTGGCCTCATATTGTTGACATCTAGAGTTCTTCTTTACACTTGAAAAAAATTAATTGCAAGAAAACTGATTTTGTTGATCCATCAGTTAACGAGTTCACACCCCGAAAAATATACCTGTCCAACTCTGCATTTAAACTATTGGAAACAAAGAAATCAAAATGAGTTATTTTGTTGTGTCATTGTTGATTGCACTTCACTATATCGATTGAGATGGTGATATAGAAATTAGAATGAAGAATTATCCACATTTTTAATTAGTATTTGGTTCTCTATTTATAATGTCTACATGATTCTATACAAAGTGAATTAAAAGTAAAGATAAATGCATCTACAGATAAGGACAACCACTATTGGCTTATATTTGTTGAGATAAAGATAAATTATTCATATGACGTTTATCTTAATTATTTTCTCTAATGTCTCCACAAGATAGTGAACCCATCAGACACCAATCTTGGAAAGAAATAAAAAAATGGAAGTTAGCTCAAGAAAGTGGTGGTGTGAGTGCATAGTCAAGCTGATAGTACTGGAGACTAAGAGATTTACGAAGTGCATTATTTTCTAACATATAAGTAGTCCCAACACTATCATAGTAATAACCACAGTGGACGGTAGCTGAATGCCGAATTCACGAAACAATGATTAGCCTCAGGAGATGATCGAGCAACAAACACCAAGCAATTGGAGTGGAGTTTTGTTGGAGTTGTGACATTTTGTTGTCACATGAAGAAATTGTATTTTTATTGTAATCTAGTTTGTAGCTAGTTTAGTTAAAATGTCTAACTAAGTTGATGTTAAGTTAGACTAGATTATAACTAGTACAAGACAAAGTAGTAAACCATTCTACAAGTAAAGTAAGTTCTAGTAGCAAAATTGAAAGCTACTACTTGCAAAAGGATAGTCAAGAGGTAGAAAATATCTCTAAATATCTTGTAGAATATCTAGTAAGTTTGGCTATAAATAGAGCCAAGTTGTAAGAGAAAAATATAGAGGATATATGAAGGATTTGTTATAGAAAAACCGTCTTTAACAATGTAGATAATCAAAGTTCCTTCTTCTCCTCTGATCTGGTAATAAAACCAGCAGAGTTCATATGAATTTTATTATGTTTTCATATGTTTTATGCCTTATAAACCGGTATGTGAATAACCGGTATACACTCCTCCATACAATGTTTGAAGGGCTCTCTTTATAGAGTCTTAGATCAAAGTAAAAACCCCAACAAGTTTCTATGATCAGCATTAGATTAAAGATTAGATTAAAAAAAAAATTAAAACCAGGCTAATATGTAAAAATAAATAAATAAATAATGCACAAACAAAATAGTTTTTTACATTCAATTTTTTTATCTTTTGTTTTTTACCCATCAAAATGAAATGGGTTGGGGGACTGGGCCAGGCTACATTAGCAAATGCATTAAGATAGTGGATAGTGACGCTGGAGATATAAGCTATGATTTGAAGTCCCACAAAGATAGCGAGGAAGCTTTTGACAGAGACCTAATGTACAATTGTTGGGCAATGCATGAACTATGCGAGTTTGTTGACTCCGAAGGTAATATCTAGATGAGTGGGTAGTATATATTGTAGGCTTCCAACAACTTGACAAGACTTAGTTGCATTAGAGAGAGGTCTCATCGTACAGACTTGGGTTGGTAAAGATAGAAAGCATGGTGTGAACAGCTTTGGCATTGAGCACCTTGGTACGTTCTAAGAGATTAATAACATATCAATGCTGGGAAGGAAAAATGTGGTAGAGATAACCCGAGTGTCCGGAAGGCAAGATAATGATCCAAGGTCTTTGATGGAAAATCTGGTGGCAATCTGCTTGTCAAATTTATCAATGAATATTTTAATTTTACAATGAGATCACTGACATAGAAACAACTAGTCCCAAAAATGAATAGTGTTGAAGCGTGCGACTTATACCTGGCCGTCAAAACAAGCATCAAGTCCTGATGAGTCGCAAGTGGGCATCGGTGCGGATGGGGTGCGCAAATAAACTTCTTGTTCGTCCTTTACCTAATGATCAGCTAACATCTTTTCGTGATCTTGTTTATTTGCTAAGAAAGGTCAGCCAAGATTATTAAAATATTATGATCTTGTTCCATGTCAAAAACAATGTAGACAGTAAGGAATATCAGTTTCCCAACTATGATGAACACATACTTAATGATGCGGGAAGATCCAAGTGAGATGATGCTGAGTTGTCTGATAGCTCGTTGATGGAGCTGAGATACCATAAGTTGGCGGATCAGCGCAAAAATGGCAAGTAATCAACGATATTTCCTAATTGGGGCCATTTTTGGACATGTTTCGGTATTTTGGCCATAACTTTGGCTACGGTTATCAGAATCACGCTCATGACCCCAATTCTGAAAGCTCTTTTCGATGCACACATAGTGCTTTTAAGGGCAAATTTTGTTGTTTTCCTTTCCTTTCCGAATTCCGAATTTAAATTATTTTTTTGCCTTTTTTAGTAATATTTCATTTACCTTTTTAACATAGATTTTGAACTCGAATTGAGCAAAGTTTTTGGGATATTATTTCTCTTATTACTTATTTTGTTTTGGTATGAATATTGGGATTTTGCTATTTTTGGTAAAATTCTGATAATTATGATTTTTGAGCTATATAAACCGGCTTGTGGGTTATTTTCGGTTGTGGGATGAATAATAAAGATTTCTCTTGTTTTTCTTTGCGTTTTGTTTTGCATTCTTCTCTGTTAATTATCTGTCGAATTTCTGTCTGCAGAATAATTACTATTCTGCCCGGCGTCAGTTGGTATCAGAGTATCAACATCTTCCTGGGGTGAGATTTTATCGGTCATCCATGGTTGGTGGTCATGGTTGTCGCGGGCATGTTCCGAATGAGGAAGTTTCCCACCATGATCGTAACATTCAGGATGTGACAATTGAAGATTTACAGAGGCAAGTTGCGAAGTTAACTCAGCGTCTAGCGGCACAAGATTTCGATGATCGTGAACTGGAGGGTCACGATTCCGACACCAATTTCGAAAACCTGTATCACAACAATCATGCTTGAATCTGGGGGCACCGTAGTCGGGAAGATCGTCATGTAGACTTCTGTTTTCTGCTAAGTTTTTTGGTATGTTACGGTCGAAGGATTTGTTGATTGGTTGAATGAAGTTGAACGAATTTTTAAATATAAGGAGGTTCCAGATCGTGTCAAAGTAAGGCTGGTCGCCATCAAACTCAATGGAAGAGCATCTGCATGATGGGAACAGTTGAGGCGTTCATGAAATAGGTAGGGTAAGGCCAAGATCACTGATTGGGAGAAGATGAAGATGAAAGGTCACTTCCTTCCTTTCGGCTACACCCAAACCTTATTTCAACGGCTTCATTCTTTGAGGCAAAGCATGAGATCGGTTGATGACTATACGGAGGAGTTCTATCAATTGATAGCTCGGAATGATCTATCTGAGATGTAAGAACAGATGGTGGCATGGTATTTGGGAGGATTGTGATAGCCCTTGCAGGATGTCCTCGATCTTCGCTCGCTGGGGACCGTTTCTAACATACCAACGTGCACTCGCCGTAGAAAGGCAAACCAACCAATTCTCCCTCAAGCACCCTATCCTACTTAACAACCACCGTGGGATAATTCTACCTCGGGTATTAGGTGTTCCAGATGCGGTGAACAGGGAGATAGAGCAATTGATTGCATGAAACCAACTAGTCAGGTAAAAATATCCTAATTGAAGAATATATAGTAGACGAAACTGAGGAGGTTGGAAAGCCCGTTTATGACAATAATGAAGAGGGAGATGTGTTATATGGAGATGGCCATGAGACTTTAGTCGAGCGCAACAATCTGTTGACTCCCAAAGGTGACTCGGGGGACGAATGGTTGAAGACCAATATCTTTCACACAACCTGTACTGTAGCTGATCAGGTCTGCAAACTGATCATTAGCAGTGGTAGTTGTGAGAATGTAGTGTCCGAAGAGTCTGTTCAGAAATTGCAGATGAAGACAGATCGTCATCCCATACCATATAAATTATCGTGGTTGAGTAAAGGCATTGAGATATCAGTCGAAAAGCAATGTCTAGTATCTTTTTCAATTGGAAAGAAATATTTTGATAATGTCTGGTGTGATGTTGTGTCAATGGACGGTTGTCATGTATTGTTAGGCCGATATTGGCAATTCGATCACAGTGTTATTCATGATGGGAGGAAGAATACATATTCCCTTAGCATCAAGGGGAAGAAGGTTGTGTTCGCACCTCGTAGGGAAGAAACCACTCCTGCTCCGGTAGTCAATAATACCAACCTACTTTCTATGTCCAGGTTTTTAGTTGAGATTGAGCGTAAATATATAGTTTATGCTCTACTACCTCGTGGGAATAGTACGGCAGACGAGGATCCAGATTTTCCAACAGAAGTGCAGCAGATGCTAATGGCGTTCTCTGGCCTGATGCCAAAAGTGCCACCTATGAGGGATATTCAACATCTGATCAATCTTGTTCCGGGATCGAGCTTGCCTAATCGATCGACGTATCGCCTCAGTCCCAAGGAAGCTGAAGAGTTGCAGCGACAAGTGGTTGAATTATTGGAGAGGGGATACATCCGAGAGAGTATGAGCCTATGTGCGGTTCCTACTCTACTAGTGCCGAAGAAGAATTGTTCTTGGCGTATGTGTGTTGATAGCAAAGAAATCAACAGGATTACAGTGAAGTATAGGTTCCCAATTCCCCGCCTGGATGATATGTTAGATTAGCTATCCGATTCTAAGGTCTTCTCAAAAATTGACCTTAAAAGTGGATATCACCAAATCAGAATACGGCCTGGAGATGAGTGGAAGACATCGTTTAAGACGCAACATGGATTGTATGAGTGGATGGTCATGCCTTTTGGACTATCCAGTGCACCCAGCACCTTCATGAAGTTTATGCATCAAGTTTCAAGGCCTTTTAGGGGAAGTTCGTGGTAGTCTACTTTGATGACATCCTCATTTATAGTCCGACTTGGGAATCACACTTTTATCACCTACGTGTTGTTTTTAATATGCTGAGCACAGAGCCCCTATTCATTAACCAGAAAAAGTGTTCTTTCTTCACCACTTCTGTAATTTTTCTTGGTTTTGTTGTGTCTACTGATGGTGTTCAAGCATATCAATAAAAATAGATGCAATCTTGGAATGGCCCAAGCCAAAAACGTTGCACGATGTCAGAAGTTTCCATGGATTACCATCTTTCTACCGCTGGCTCATAAGAAACTTCAGCACCCTAATTACCCCAATCACATAATGCCTCAAGGGACATTCTTTCCAATGGTCTGAGAAGGTAGATACCAGTTTTCAGTTGGTCAAACAAAGGATGACATAAGCTCCAGTTTTGGCACTTCCTAATTTTAAAATGGTGTTTGAAGTAAATTGTGATGCATATGGGGTTGACATTGGTAGTGTTTTGAGTCAGGAGGGGCGTCCAGTAGCATTTTTCAGTGAGAAACTATCAGGGTCAAAGAAGAATTATTCCACCTATGATCTCAAGTTTTATGCCATTGTTCAGTCCCTGAAGCATTGGCGTCATTACCTAATAGAGAGAGAATTCATTCTTATCACTGATCATGAGGCCCTCAAGTACATCAATGGTCAGCATAAACTGAGTAGACGGCATACCAAGTGGGTAGCATACTTGTAGGAGTTCACGTTTGCACTAAGGCACCAAACTGGGAGTTTGAATCGTATCGCAGTTACATTGAGCCGTCGCACATTATTCCTCACCACCATGAGCACCAGTGTAGTAGGATTTGAGGCATTTCCTGATATGTATGCTGTAGACCCTTCCTTCGGGAAGATAATTCGAGAGGTAACTGACAATCAACGACATGATTTTATTTTGCATAATGGCTATCTGTTTCGTGGATTACAGTTGTGCATTCCAAATTGTTCACTAAGGCAACAGATTATTAGTGAACTTAATAACATAGGCCATTTCGGGTGAAATAAGACATTAGCTTTGGTCTCCTCTAACTATTATTGGCCCAAATTGAGGAGTGACGTGGCTTATCATGTGAGCTGTTGTTATGTGTGTCAGCGGTCCAAGGGAGCTCTTACTAGTGCGGGCATCTACACACCTTTACCAATACCTGAAGCCCCTTGATTTGATGTCAGTATGGATTTTGTATTGGGACTACCCCGTACCTAACGGCTCTTGGATTCTATTTTCGTTGTGGTTGACAGGTTTTCAAAGATGGCCTATTTTATAGCTTGTTGAAAAGCAATGGATGCTACCCGAATCGCTCATCTTTATTTCAGATAAATTGTACGTTTGCATGGTATTTCCCAATCAATTACTTCTGATCATGACACCAAGTTTATGAGTCATTTCTGGAGAAGTTTATGGGAGAAGCTGGGAACGTGGTTGAATTTTACCAGCGCCTACCACCCCCAGACAGCTGGTCAGACCGAGGTGGTGAACTGGAGCTTAGAAAACCTTTTAAGGAGTTTGGTAAGAACTAAACCGAAATAGTGGGATTTGGCATTACCTCGGGCAGAATTTGCCTATAACAGGTTGAAGAATAGAACCACAGGAATGAGCCCATTTGAGATTGTCTATGGTCGGAATCCATATGGGATACTTGATTTAGCCCCTATTCCACGTGTAGGTCGTCTAAGTTACAAGACAGATGAGATGGTAGAACATCTTCAAGGTATCCATGAACAAGTGAAGCTTGCCATTCACGAGAGTAATGCTAAGTACGAAGTTCAGGCTGATAGTCACCGTCGTCAAGTACTTTTTGAAGTTGGTGATTTTGTTTGGACAGTTTTAACTCGTGATCGTACGAGGTTCAGTTTTAAAAAGCGGAAGATTGGACCATGTGAGGTCCTACAGAATATTAATGATAATGCCTACAGACTGCACCTTCCCAGCCATTTGAAAACTTCTGATGTCTTTAATGTAAAGAACATAAGTCCTTGTTTTGTGGATTCTGACGACACTAATGTGAACTCGAGGGTGAGTTCTTTCAAACCTGGGGCAACTGATGCAGGAGAATTCGAGTTAGATAATGTCGAGTTGTCTGATAGCTCATTGATGGAGTTGAGATTCCATGAATTGGTGGATCAGCGCAAAAATGGCAAGTAATCGACGATATTTCCTAATTGGGGCCTTTTTTGACACGTTTTGGTATTTTAACCATAACTTTGGCTACGGTTATCAGAATCGTGCTCATGATCCCAATTCGAAAAGCTCTTTTCGATGCACACGTCTTGGTCACTGAGCTTGTGCATCAATTTTGAGGGAAAATTTCACTATTTTCCTTTCCGAATCCCCAATTAAAGTTATTTTTTTGTTTTTTTAATAATATTTCGTTTGCCTTTTTAACATAGATTTTGAACTCGAATTAAGCCGGATTTTTTGGATATTATTTCTCTTAGTACATATTTTCTTTTGGTATGAATATTAAGATTTTGTTATTTTTTGTAAAATTTCGATAATTATGATTTTTGAGTTATATAACCCGGCTTGTGGGTTATTTTCGGTTGTTGGATGAATAATAAAGATTTCTCTTATTTTCTTTGCACTTTCTCTTGGATTATTCTCTGTTAATAATTTACCAAATTTTAATCTGCAGAATAATCACTATTCTACCTAGCGTCACTTAACCTTGCCTCTAGAATATTTGATGATTCAATTGGCCTGCCGCAGCAACAATGATGTTTCTTTTTACTTCTGGCAGTCCCGATTTCCTATACACTAATATAGACATTAAATTAATACTAGCACTCATATCATATAAAATAGTAAAAGAACGATATTTTCCAATTGAAATAGACAAAATAAAACTACCGGTATCTTTTAGTTTGGGAGGCAGATTGTTTTGCAATCTTACACGACTCTTCTATATTTTGCGTCAAAGTTCCAAATTTCGGAAGTTTTATCTTCTTTGTTATTATGTCTTTCAAGAATCTTGTATAGCTTGAAATTTGAAGTATTGCGTCGATAATTGGAATATTGATGTAAAGTTTCTTTATCACGTCCAAAAACTCCTCAAACTATTGGTCTAGCTTGTGTTTCTTCACACTTTGTTGAAATAGGACGGGAGAAACATATTCTTTGATGAGTCTTGTTACATGTACATTAATATTTACATTTCTTCACACTTTGTTGAAATAGGATGGGAAAAACATATTCTTCGATGAGTCTTGCCACATGTATATTCAGATTTACATAAAGGATTACATAATGTCACATGACACTCTAGCATTTGTTAGTTTAAAATACAATTAATTTTTCTATCCAGTTTTTCCCTCCACATCATTTTCGATAATCGCTTATGTACAAGTAGCAAAATCCTTCTTTAATAGAAGCGAGGCGCTTTAGCGGCTCGGAATATCTGAATTTCTCATCACTTTATTATCTTTTACATTTTGAAATCTTTCGCTTGTTCCTCGTCACTATTAGGCACTTTTTGACTGTTTGCAACCAGTCTCATGAATGTGATTTCCAGTAATTGTATCTCACTTCGTATAGTAATTGCATTAATTAACTCCTCCTCTATCCACTTTCGAAGTCTTTTAGGGAAAGAAATTGGAAGTACATATTTTCGTAACTTTGTAACTGGTTTTTGTTGCGAGGCGTCAGTCTGCTCATCTTCAACAATTCTTGTGGCTAGCACTTGCTCCTTCGAATTGGTATCAGCTTGGTAGAGCACACCTCGTGGTCGGTTGCCATGGCCGATCAATATCTCAGTCATGCTGCCCTTTTGTCTATCACAACCCAACACCAGTGCCCAAGGAGTCACGGCCCAATGCTTGCAGTGTTTTTTTTTTATTAGTTCCCATATTAGAATTGAATGGCTCGACTGCTCCAATAGAAGTTCAGTGACCCGATTGCAACTAAGAGAAAAACACCGTCGACCTCTAATATAATTAAACCATAGTTTTATACTTTTAGTATCCTAATAGGCTATTTACTCCATATCTCTATAAATTAACAACATGTCGGTGAGATTCTCTAAATACAAGATGCTCTCTATTTTGAGAGAGTGATTATAAATAAGTTACAAGTTAACTTTTCAAATGAAATATCATCAAATTTAATGTTTCACTTCTTAAATTATTTAAACGGAATTAGATAATTTGGTTGTTTTTTATCCAATTATTGTTTAAGGGGCGGCTTTTTGAAATCACAATCAACAAATTTATCCAGTTATCAACTAATTTAGATAGCATATGAAGCATATCATGAAATAGTTATTACAATAATCTAATATTTGAAACAAATAAAATATGTAATTATCATGTTGCTATTGTAAAAGTGAAAAAATGAATCGAATTGGCAACTTAATTTAGAGTAGGTGAAAAATAATTAGGGAAGTGTTTATATATGATTGAAATTATAAAAAATATATATATAAATGAATTACGGATAAATGGATAGCAATTGTAGGTTGCTCATCCAGATAAAAAATAATTTGAGTGTTTATAGACTTGATCCAAATATAAGCTAATTATCTTTGATTATTCTTTTATATGTTCTTTTTAAATTTATTGGTCTGAATGGACTGGCCTACAGGCTAGCCAAGTGCCATTGGATAGAGCATGGCTCACACCTTTTAGATGACCGGCATGCATTCCAACACAGGACGGTTCACGGGTCAAATTGTTCTAAGCCCGTGCTTTTCATGACTGGGAGACAACTACAACTAAAATCAAGAGCTTATTTGGGAGAGATTTTTTGGGGAAGAATTAATTTTGAATAGTGATATGATGGGAAATGTGTGATTGAAAAAGAAGAAAAATTATTGATGTGAAGGAAAATATTATTTTATTGAAGAATGGGTGGTTAAAAATGAGAATTGATTTACTGCAAAAAAATCTAATCCCTCCCAAACAGGGTCCAAATTTCACTATAAGATCGTTAACTAGAATAATGTGATTCACCAATAATGAACATAACTATATGTCGAAGTAAGATCAATGTCACATTTTATAATAAAATTATGACACATTTTTATACAATAAACAATGTAGTATTATGGCTAGTGATAATAAATAGCATTCCTTATTAAAAAACACGTGTCGTAGGTTGAGAATCCAATTGTTTAAGAACATGGACTCTACGGTTACTGGTTTTAATAAGAGAATCTATTTGTTTTTTTTAATTCATTCAATTAAGAAGATATCAATTTAATATATTGTCATTAACGTTACAAATAACATAACTGCATGTGCATATATTTTGGAAAAGAACATTGAACCAATAAAAGAAACACCACAAGCGGGTAGCATAGTAAGGAATAAATGAGAAAAATGGATTACTAAACTTCTTATTTGTACTAATCCATCCTACACCCTCTGTGTAGCTAGAGATAGACTTAGCGCAGCCACCAGGTACACCGGTCGTCCCTTGATCTGGTGGCGCAGAAGTTAATTTTTATCACCTCCGCCTGCAGGTGGAGGTCCGCGGCCAGTTGACGTGGCTTTAGGTTATTCCGGCAGAGTGGGCATGTTCTGTGTCCATATCCTACCCACCTATCTAAGCAAACTCTGTGATAAAGATGGTGGCATCTCAGCTCTCTAACCTCATCCCCATCATCAATTCTGCATAAGCAAACAGCACACTCTGCCGATGAATCCCCACCCTCCGCATTGTTATTATTTTCATAACTCATCACAGTAAGGTCATCAACATAGTCAGGTAATTCGACTCCACGAGGCTGAAAGAAGGATTGGTGAAGAAGGACATCCCATGCCCACTTCAGCTGGGATGAAATGAGAACTATGTATTTCAATACAACAGACTTCATCATATATATATAGATAATAATTTCTTGGAACACTTTTGCTGTATATTGTGAAGGAGGTGCTTTATTGCTTCTCTATGGCACCTGTGGGATGTGCATTTGGCCATATAGGTATATATAGACATTTTTTTTAGAGAGAGAGAGAGAAAGAGAGAATATGTGGCAACAATGATAAATATTACGACCAAAATACAAAATTCCGTTGAACATAAATTGGGGCTGTTCAAAAAAGGTATATAGTTTATTATAGCGTGAATATTTTATTTTTATGGTGGCTGTCATATTAGACTATTAAGTAAAATATGGCGTCGAAAAGAACAAAAAATGAAGACGAGGGAAAAGGCATGGAACAAAATGACAAGGCAAAGCAATTTTTTATCACATTTAAGGCTGGTCAACGTGAAGAGAAATATTTCACTACACCTCCTCATTCTATTTCATTCTGCACTTTTTTTTTTCTAACTTTTATTTCTTGACACTATTATCCTGAGTTTCCATTTTTACACACCCATTTTCTCATTTATGTGATATGGAAATACATATTTAGTTTCAAATAATGCTATACATTATCAGTGTTGATGATCACTAATTTATGTACAAGTGATGTCAATGTTACATTATTAGTGTTGATTGTTGTTCTCCTTCGGTAAGAAGCGAAATTCATTCTATTTCGGGAGTAGATTGTTGACGGCCTCTAAGCACCATAGAATGAAGCAAATTCATCTTAATAATACTTCGTGGGTCGGCGGGGTCAAATTACATGTTGTTCATTGTTTGTTCCTTATTTGTTTCTATTAATTATATTGCTCCATTTTCATCATGTTACCCTTTCAAATATAGTCCTAATAATTTGTACAAGTAAGTATCTTCAAATTGTTTGAAAGAAGAAAAAAAAAAAGGAGTAATCCAGAAACAACAATAAGGCCATTTGATTGTGGAATTTGGATGGAAAGAAAATGAATTTCGGGGAATTGAATTATCTAGAATTATTTTTTTGGGATTGTCAATTAATTGTGTTTGATTAGTATAATTTTTCACGTGAAAAATATTGAAATTTTGGACCTTTTGGTATTCGTTTAGCTTTATTTTACATTAAAATTGTTCATTAAAGAGAAAAAAAATTTACAATTGGGGATAGAATTTGTTTCCATTTACAAAAAAACAAAAAAAAACCACCAAAACCATAGGAAAGTAAATTCAAGAAAAAACTGGAGAATGAAGCAAAGTTGGAAAATTTTTTGCCTAGAAAATTTTGGCTATCAAACAGCTAAAAAGGTGGAAAATGGAAAATTTGACACATCAAACAGGGTCTAAGATAAAGAGTTCTTTGTTTTGTTTATTTATTCATCTTTGCCTATGTTCCAACCATTGTTGGGCTCGCTTCCAAGAGGTGAACTATGATCTATGAACTTAAGTGTAAATAAATTGTCATTCCAACTGTATAGTTAGTATAGACAAAAAATAAACATTCTCTCTCACCAGCTAGGTTTTTCTGCATGCAAGTTCTCTAGGGTTTATGCACACACAGCAGGAGGCGGCCCCTCCTCGACCACCAGTCCAGGAGATGGGGAGGACTGCTACGTACGCCTTTATGGTGCAAGCCCGGCCTCAGCCTATCCCTGAAGTAAAGATTGAGATGAGACAGTCGAATGAGAATGAGGGATCGTTGTGGTTTCACCTTTCCAAGACTGAACTGGAGCAAGCGGCGTCGCCTTTCCGATTTTCCGTCATGTTGAAGTTCTTGAAGAGAAGACCCACGTTGGATCAGATCTGCTTATTTACCAAATCTCGCTAAGGAATCAAGGGTTTCTTCTCAGTCAGTACAATGCAAAGACCACGTAACATATTCATTCGTTTCACTACAGAGTAGGATTTCGGTATTGCATGTGCACGTGAATCTTCGGACATAGATGGTGCCCCGTATCGACTATTCATTGGGTCTCAGGATTTCGATTAAGATCAAGAATCTTCTCTGGTTCCTATTTGGGTATTTCTTCCTGGGTTACCTCCCCATTTTTATCAAGAATCTATATTGCATATTATCACAGGAGCTTTTGGCCGGTTCTTGAAGAGGGATAACTTTATAGCATGCGCTTCTCGTAGATGTCAAGAAATTGTTTATGAAAAGTTCCCAATGTTCTACCAAAGATGTAGGATATAGGGTCACCTGGAGGTTTCATGTAAAAAGAAGGAGGGTGGAGGTGCTAAGCATCCTATAACTAATCCTACAGAACCAAAAAATGTGTGGAGGAGAAAGGAAGAGAGGAGTGGATTGGCATCAGAAAAAGCGGACCAGATTGAGAAGTTGGGTACCAGAAACGAGAGAAAATGAATAGAATTCTGCAGCATGATATATTGATCCCTTCGGCCTGGACCCTGTTTGTAAGTAATGATGGAAGAGTTGCGACGAAAGTAAAGGCTGTGCACGACCGAGAACTGGAAGAGATGGATAGAAGCTGCCAGAATAAAACGGTAGTAACAAATGATAGTTCTGTGGAGAATATTGAAGAAACCAATAGAATTGAGGGTGAAACCAATGGAAATGATGGGGATCTGGACTTCATGGAAAATATGGAGAAAAACATGGTCTTTAAGGACTCTATACTTGAGCAAGCTATTTTGAGGGAGATACTAACGTTGTTCAAGAAGTTCTGGCTATGGATATCATGGAAAACATTGCTGGCCAATAATAAGAGGAGAAGCTCTTCAACATATTGATCAAGCTGGAAAATTCCTACAGATCGAGTCATAGGCATTGGAAACACAGATCACATCTGAGGGTAAGTATGATAATGAACTACCTGAATTAGAAGTTCTTAATTATGACACTGACCACAATATGGCAGGCCCTCTAAAACGAGTCAGAGAATATAATCGAAAAAGGGTGACTCTAGGAATCACCATGAGATCCAAAAAATCTTATTGATGATGAATATCCTTATATGGAATCTAAGGGGTGTGGTATCATCTAAGAGCGGGTTGTTGTCTTTGAGAAAACAATACAATCCTTATATTTTAGTTTTAATGGAGCCTTTTGTGTCGGTTGGTAACATTGCATGTTTGGCTAAACATTTGAGATTTTCGTATTATGCTTCTAATTGTGCAGAAGGGGGCAAAATTTGGATATTTTAGGATAATGATCTTTCTTTTTCGTTGATTAGTTCATCGGATCAAATGATATCGGGATGGTTTGGTTTTGGAAATGTTCGGGTACTTGCTTCTTTTGTCTGTGCTAGTTGTTGTCAAAGGCGTAGAAAGGAATTGTGGGAACAGTTAAAATAGTTAGACAGTTGACGTTCTGGGTGGTTAATAGGAGGTGATTTTAATACAGTTCGATCCAATGATGAGAAAGTGGGCGGTTTGTACTCAACTTCGACGGCTGAACAAGATATTAACGACTTTATTCATGATACGGGTTTGATTAGTATACGTTTTGATGGACCAAAACTATCATGATGTAATGGAAGGCAATGAACTATTCGAATATGGGCTCGTTTAGATCGTATCTTGGTGGATCAGGATCTTAAAAATCAATTTTCATCAGTTTCGATGTCTTATTTGGATCGGACATCCTCGGATCATTGTACGATGATTTTACGCTGTAGGGATACTACGAATCTGTAGGATCCTCGACCTTTTCGATTTTTACGTGTGTGGTGTTGTCATAAGGATTTCCTACCTTTTGTGAAACAAATTTGGGAGAAAAAAGTTACTGGATCTCCTATGGTTTGTCTTGGGCTTAAACTTCGCACTTTAAAGAAGGCTTTAAGGCTTTGGAACAATCAGGTTTTTGGGCGGGTGCAACAGAAAATAAGTTTTTTTGAAGACAAACTGAATCACTTGGAGAACTCTTTGATTGATAGTTTCTCACGAGAAACTGAAAAACAGCTATTGCAATGTAGAAAACAATACGCGGTTTGGCTCGAAAGGGAGGAAGTTTTATGGAGGCAAAAATCACGTATTAAATGGCTTCAAGAGGGTGATGGAAACACTAAATTTTTTCATGCATCTGTTAAGAATTAAAAAAAAAAAAAAAGAGCTAAACTATTGACCACATGATTCTGGCATATAGTCCAATGTTAAAATCGGCTAAAGATATTCATGAGGGTGCAGTACAGTTTTTCAATGATCTATTGTCAGTTACACCTATTGCCAGAAGATGAAAATTTTTCCTTGTGCAAGCCATCAATATTGGAGGAGGTGAAAGATGCTCTTTGGTGTATCCCTAAAGATAGCAGTCCTGGACCTGATGGCTTTAGTGCAAGTTTCTTTATTAATGCTTGGGATATTATTAAGGTTGACCTCCTTGCAGTGGTTATAGAATTTTTCGGGGGATCCCCTTTAAATAATACGTTAGGCACAACAAATATTATTCTGATTCCAAAGGTGGAATCCCCTAACAAATTCAGGCCGATCAGTCTTTGTTATGTGGTGTACAAGATGTTATCCAAAATTATGGTGGCTGGGATGGCACCTTTGCTTAATACACTGATTTGTCGGGAACAATATGCTTTTATTCAGGGAAGAAGTATTTTTGATAACATATCAATTGCCCAAGAGTTCGTACATAGAGTTAATAAGAATGTGCGCACGGGGAGGGGAGGTAACATTTTAATGAAGATCGATATGGCCAAAACATATGATAGAGTAAATTAGGGATACCTTCTTGCGACTCTAAGAAAATTGGGATTCTCTGATCAGTGGAGAAACCTTGTCTATAATTACATCTCCTCTCTTACTTATTTGATTATGCTTAATAGGAAGACATGAGGTTTCTTTAAACCATCTAGAGGATTATGCCAAAGGAATCCACTGTCCCCATATTTGTTTATTCTGGCACAGGGACTCTTATCAAGAATGATCAATCAAGCCTTTGAAAGAAATCAAATTCAGCCTTTTCACTCTAGAAGAATGGTGGTGAGTCATTTATTTTACGCTGATGATTTACTTATTTTCGGAAATGGCAATAAAAAGTCGATTGATAAAATTCTTGCAATTGTTAAAAGTTTTGAGGTGAGGTTTGGCCAAATGGTAAGTCCAGAAAAATCCTCTATGTTCTTTTCTAAGCATATCCCAGTTGCACGCATGAGAAAACGGTTGGCCTCATCGGGTTTTAAGGAAGTTGTTTGGCCATGTACCTATTTGGGAGTACCTCTCTATACTGGAAGATTAACGAAACATATGTTTGAACTGCTGATGGATAAAATTCAAAAGAAACTGGCCAGTTGGAAAGGTCGTCTACTTACCTTCAGGGGAAAAATTACTTTGATTAAGCATGTTCTTTTTAGCATGCCTATTCATGCTCTTTCAATATTGAAATTGCCTAAGGGTATTCATAATGAATTGAGCAATATTTTCTCATCTTTTCTCTGGAACACAAATGATGGTGCTAGGAGGCAAAAATGGGTTTCGTGGACAAAAATTTGTTATCCTATGGATGGGGGAGGTTTGGGCATTCGGGATTTTAGCGAAGTGCAACAAGCATTATTTATGAAGTTTGCATGGAAAATGTTGGAAAGGGGATCCTTTTTGGCAAAATTTTTTGGATCGATATAATGAAAAATGAAGTTATTAATTTGATGAAAGCATCCCCCACACAATCTCGCTTTTGGAAAGGGATTGTTTTGGCATTGCCTATTGTTTTGACAAATTCTTTTTGCCAAGTTCGAGATGGCTCATCAAATTTCTGGTATGATAATTGGCTAGGATCCCAAAGTCTAGTTGAGGCAAGTTTCAAAGTGAAAGAACCACAATTACAAGTCAAAGATCTATTTAAAATGAATAGAAGATGGAATAGAAGTCGACTAAGGGAGTTAGTGAGTGAAAACCAAGCTTCCTCTATTGAATGTGTGCATATGAAATTACATGAGGGGAGTGACCACTATATCTGGAAGCCCAGTAAAAATGGTTTATTCTCGACCAAATCTGCTTGGGAAGTGATCCGTAAGAAGGGTATGGCTTGTACATGGAGACATTGGTTGTGGTATAAGAAAGTCTCAAAAAGAATTTCGTTCGTATCTTGGAGAGCTCAATTGAACCGCTTACTAGTTGATGATGTGGTCCAATCTATTGGGATTCATTTGGTTTCTAAATGCGAATGCTGTGTGAACCCTTCGGTGGAAACTGTTGATCATGTATTGTGTTTTGTGGAGGTGGCTAAATAGGTTTGGTCTTACTTTGAACTTCACTTTAATCTATCTCTTCCATATGTCTCGTCTTGGAAAAATATAATGAATTTATGGTGGACATAGGCTTTTAGTTCCTCACAGTTGGGAATTCTTCAGGGTATTACACACTTATTATCACATGGGCGCTCTGGAAATGTAGATGTGATGCTCGTATGAAAAGACTACCTACTATATCGCAGAAAGTTGTTTGGGTTATTAAAGCTTTTTTATCCCAAGTTGCTAGTCTGATTACTAGTGTCAGTAAAATCTCAGCTCGCGAAGTTCATTGCTTGCAGTCCCTAAAATGTCCTATTATTGATGTTAAGCAGTCAAAAGTGCAAATGATCAGTTAGAAGAAGCCATTGGAGAAGTAGTATAAACTTAATGTTGTTGGTGCATCTAAAGGAAACAAGAGATTAGCCGGTGGAGGAGGAGTTCTACGTGACTCAAACGGAACATTTTTTGTCGGTTTTTCTCACCACTATGGTCCTTGTACGAAATATTGATTGGACGAAATTGCCCATCCTTAAAATGGTCAATATACCTGATTTTTTAATTTTTCCAGATCAATTGACGATGTTTTGGACAGTTTCAGCCCAAAGGGACCCCAACTCCATATATATGAAAGGTTATAGACCTCAACAGGCTCAAAATGAAGGTTGGATAAAGTCTGCAAAAAATGAAAATGTTAGGGACTGCTGTTATATTTTTCCTCAAAATTTATAGATAGATTAATTAATAAATAGATAAAAATAATTTGGAAAAAGTTTGACGATTTATAAATTAGAGAAAGAAGACTAAAAATGGCAAAAAACCAACAACTTTAATCACAACTGACTGCCTTTTTGGAATTGAATATTTTAAGATGAAAAAGACTGCAGTCATATACCGACGTTGAAACAACAATTTCTAGATGGATGAATCTCCATTTAATAAGGGTAACATCAATATTAGATTAAACTAGTTGTACACAGTTGGTATCATTAAGTTTGACACTTTAAGTGTTGTCAAAATCTGTGATATTGATTGTTTAATGTATTGTGAAGATCAATGTCTAAAAAAATGTCATCTCACAAGAATGTCAAATTTAATGTAAAACTTAGCCCTTGTTTGATTCCTATTATTTTCAAAATATATTTTTTTCTCTTATTTTTAACCACAAACTTTTAAATAAAATAATATTACCAGAAAACCTAAAATTTTCTTTATTTTTTAACCACACATTCTTTATCAATCTATTATTTCAAAATGCATTATTACAATAAAATGGGGCTCAAAACCTACTTTGTACACGTAGCTTGATTGTTATTTGTAACATGGAAAGAGTGATATTACAATAAAATATTATTTCTCTTCTCACACTCAGTTCATTTCATTTCTATATTCATAAAAAAATATTTTTTTTAATAGCAATCCATTGTTAACATATGTCCCCCAAATTTATTTTCAATCACACATTCTCATAATAAATATTTTGTATATAAATTTAAAAAAATTTCTATTTTTTAAAAATGCATTCTTCAAAATTTACAATTATAAAGTTTATTTTGATGAAATAATGGAAGTCAAATGGAGCTAACTTTATTATACTTTTTTGTCAGTTTCAAGAAAAGACTATTACACATCAAATAATGGTCAAGATATTGGAAAGTTAATCCAATAAACTTTTCAAACCGAAAGGTAAAACATCTATCCTTTTATTTGGGAAATTCTATGCATGATTTTGAATTTGTTTGAGAGAGACCTTTCAAATTAAAAATGATTTTTCAAAGAATGTTATAATTTAAAAGTTGGAAAAATTATCGAAAAAAATTCTAAAAAAACTCTCCCAAATAACTATGAATAAGCCGCAGATTGATTTAGCTAAAAAAATTGATAAAGATTTAAATTAATGTTAATAATTAATTTTAACTACAAAATTTTTATTACATTTTAAATCTTTTAGTGGTGACTAAAAGATAAGAATATTCAATTGTCCATTTATGTACAATGTTATTTGTGCCTGAAATCTATATTATGATTGTTTTTAAAGTTTTTGGAATTGAAAGATGCTGTATGTACCGTCCTTAATGGACTGTAAAATGTACAGTTCTGACTGATTAGCGTGGACCCCACTGATAATTTAAGGACTGTACAAGGAAAAAAATTCTTTTGAATTTTGGTTAGAACAGAAGCAAGGTTGTCAAATCATTTCCACTTTGACACAGTGGAAGAAATGGACAGTGATTTTTTAGACACAGATTAGTCATTAGCATGTGTTTGACTGGAATTATTCTTGTTGTACCGAAGGGGTTTGATTTTTTTATGAGGTGGGTCTCACATGGGGGCCCACCGATTGTATGTGTTTTGGAGGGATTATGTGAAATCCCTCCTGTACACAAAGAATAATATGTTTGACTGAGGAAATATGAATTAAATCAGAGATTTTTTTATTTTTTTATTTTTGAATAAAGAACAAATATCATGTAAAAGAAATACAGTGCACATCTTTCAACTAAGTCAATAATATCTTAGTTTTTGGAGTGTAATATTACTTGCTCACCACTTTTATAGTCAATACTAGGTGCAAGCAACGTGCAATGCACGTTTGCTTAGTTTATATTTAATATTTTTGTTTAATAATTAATTTGTTATTAATAAAGATGTAATTTTTTTTAGTTAATTAAGGGCGTGTCTGGGGCGCGCTGTAAAGAGGAAGGAAAATTGATTATGTTACCTTTTTTTTTTTAAACCTACAGCCCTACAGTGAGAGAATTGGTCCAAAATTGCGGCTCCCAACTGCATGAATTGTGTTGCCAACGGCTTGATTTCTGCTGAAAAATAGAAACAGACACCCTATAAATAATTAATGATGTAATATTTATGTAATTGATAAATAATTAGGTGTGTGATTTTGATATTGTGATGTAAGTTGGTGAGATTGAAGAAAATAAGTTAAAGTAGACAAATTTGGAGAAAATGCTAAATTGTAAGGGATCCAAAGTTCGGGGGCTAAAATGTAAATACTTAAAAGTTATGCCAAATCTCACGATGAAGATTTGAGAGTGCTCGGAGTCAATTGGATAAAGGAAGATGTCAAGGGGATCAAATTTAGTCAAAAGATGATCACAAATCAATTTCCAACCGAAAAGTTATGCTCCGGTGTTTTAGTATCATATTGAGACCTATTTTTAGCATAAGAATTGATCGAATTGGAGAATGATGTCTGAATTAAAGTTGTAGCCAGATGAGTTATCTTTCCAATGCATTTTGCATCGCCTCAATAGGATATCGGAATACAAAGTTATGATAAAAACACTGAAGGAAGGTGTAGCTGCCTGTTTAAAACAAGAAATTCCGTTACATAGTCCGTTATATTGAGACCTATTTTTGGCATATAAAGTGGTCGAATTGGAGAATGATGTCTGAACCAAAGTCGTAACAAATGAGTTAAATTTCCAACGCATTTTGAATTGTCTCAATCGGACATCGAAATACAAAGTTATAATAAAAACATTGAAAGAAGGTGCAGCTGTCTGTTTAAAACAAGAAATTTCGTTACATAGTCCGTTATATTGAGACCTATTTTTGGCATAGAAAGTGTTCCAATTGGAGAATGGTGTCTGAATAAAAGTTGTATCCATATGAGTTAGCTTTCCAACGCATTTTGAATCGCCTCAATCGGACATCGAAATACAAAGTTATGATAAAAACACTGAAAGAAGGTGCAGCTGCCTGTTTAAAACAAAACATTCCGTTACATAGTCCGTTATATTGAGACATAGTTTTGGCATAGAAAGTGATCAAATTGGAGAATGATGTCTGAATCAAAGTTGTAGCCAGATAGGTTACCTTTCCAACGCATTTTGAATCGCCTCAATCGAATATCGGAATATAAAGTTATGATAAAAACACTGAAAGAAGGTGCAGCTGCCTGTTTAAAACAAGAAATTCCGTTACATAATCCGTTAAACCAACAAATTCCGTTAGATAGACACTTTTTATATATAGAAAGATATCATTTAAAATCAGATTGAAATACTTAAAATATTGTTGCGAACATATATGAAAATTTCTACGCTTAATTACCATTTAATTTGCTCCTTTAGATAATAAGATACTTTTTAAAGACTTTGTGCGTAGATAATATTTGGATGATTGCGTAGGTATACTACCCAAAATTCATCTTAAAATTTGATAATAAATTATTTTTAAAAAAATTAATTGATCATATATTAAATATTATACAACTGCAAATTTATCAAAAAAGTTTATCATTATATTTAATATTTCACAAAACTACATATGATGTTAGATATGAATATATTTTTACAATTGAAGTAAATTTTAACTAAAAGTAATGTAATTTGTTAGATATTTTCAACATATATGGGACAACACGTTGTATATAGAAATGTGTGATGCTATTATTTAAAGGATATTAGTCAATTAAAATGATCCGTTAAAGATATTTTGTGACTAATGGGTATTAGATTTTATGGAATTATAGTATAGAGACCGGAGTGTTGTTTTAAATTGATGAGGGGCCAATTTGAAACAACTGAAAGATAGTGACTATTGAGTTACTAATATTATTTTATACGGTTATGGTCCCCATTTGTTGGTATTTTTGAGTTTCTCTACACCCCCATCACTAAATAGCAAAATTGAAATAAAAATTATCAATCAATTGGAAGATTATAACACATCCAGGCAAATAATCAGATTACTATGGATATAGGTATATTTTTGTTTTGTTAATTTCTCGAATTTTAATATGGAGATGAATCTATGGTTATATTATTGAGAATTAAGGATTTGATTATTGTTTTGATCGATAATCCTATTATGTTTTTCTATCAAGTGGTATCAGAGACAATCCATAGTTGAAATTCGTGAGAAATTGAAGTTTTTTAATTCTGAATTTTTATGGATTATTTAAACTTCATGCTATTTTTTTTGAAATTCTAGCATATTGAAGTTTTCTTTTGACGAGTTTTTCAAAAAAAAAAAAAAAAAAAGAGTAAAAATGGGATATTATTTTATCAAAAGAATTAGATATCATGATACCAAAGAGAGGGGGGGCGGTTGTAAAGGCTGTTATGAAGGCTGTTGAAGAGCTGTTGTGGAAACTGCTGTATAAAAATATCCTACTCAATACTTTTCTTAATCATGATATCTAATTCTTTTGATAAAATAATATCCCATTTTTACTCTTTTTTTTTTTTTTTTTGAAAAACTCGTCAAAAGAAAAAATGTCATCTGAGATATATGAACTTTGGCCTAACTCCACTCTTGTAAGGATACCACTGGCACTCCCTTAACAAGAATTCTTAAAAAAGAGATCCATTTCCCTCTTCTATGCATCTCCTAGCCTCTTCACTGGGCTTTATGCTTTGAGAGGTCAGTCATGACTTATTTTAAAAATAGTTTAAATTTAACTTGGAGTTAAGACATGCTCTTATCATATACTCAGCATGAAGCATAAAACTTTTTTACAAAATCATAAAAATTTATAAACATAAATTGTTCTTAAAAGATCTGGAACTAATATAAATTATTAGCACCATTTCTTAGAACTATAAAACATACCTACTGGAATGATCCGTCAGTAGTTTAACAAAATTTAAAACAACATATTTTTGTGGGATATTATAATATCTAAGAATAAGAATGATTAAGAATTTCCCTTTTCAGGAGGAAAAGGAAATTAGAACATTTTGTAAGAACAAAAGCTTGTATTGTATTCTTTTTTCTGTGTGTTTACAAATGAAGGGAGAGAAAACGTGTTTTTCAAAAGTAAGGAATCTTTGCTTTTTCAAAACGTCAAAAAGAAAATAGTAAAAAGAAAACTAATCAAATCTTACTTTATCAAATAGTAAGATTCGTTACAAATTTTTCAAAAAGAAAACAGTAAAGATTCTTCTTTTCATACAAAAAATCTCCGAGTAGTTGAGTCTTGTCTTGTCAATCACCAAAAATTTGCCAAGTGTCTTCCTTTGCATCAAAATCTGGAAAATTCTTATCTTGTTTCATAATTATGTCTGCCAATGCTGTCCAAAGAGTCTCCTCTCACAAGATAAATCATACGGATTATCATTTTCTTCTGAAAAATTGTCTTTGAAATCTTCCAAACCTTTTTCTTTTTCAACTTTCTCTTTGCCTTTATTTTTCTTTTTAAACTGTATCTTCTTTTTCTTTGTAGTACTTTGTTTAACTTGTTGCTGCAATTCTTCAATCTTATCAAACATTTCTTGAATTCTTCTAATATCTGTCTGAGAAATTTGTTCTGGATCTTGAGACGATTGAAATGAGTCTGAGAAATTTACTGGCTGTTTCTGCTTAAGATCTATTGGACTAATAAGTCTAGTAGCAGAATTATCAGTCTGCTGTGTCTGATCTTCAAAAATCTTATTTTCTGTAACAGGATTTTTAGCCCGTTGAGTCTGATTAAATTGGAAAGTAGGAGAATCAACAGTCTCCTGAGTCTGTTGAGCTTTTGGTAAGCCCAGAACCATGAACGGATTTGATATGTCTTTACCAGCTTCCGTTTGAAATTTGGACTAGCTATAGACTTCTTGGGCTCTATAGTACCTGATTGTGTCTGAACAATTGGATTTAAAATCTTTAAATTAATAATTTCTTGTTCTAATTCAGAAATTTTCTTTTGTAAAGCTAATTTTTCTTATTGTAAAACCTGATTAGACTCATTTAAAATTTTAAAATTTTTTGTCATATATTCACAATGCTCACAAAATTTTGAAACATAATCTAAAGGTTGATCTGAAACATTCTTTAAAAACGGTGCAACAAAATAATTTATTCCTAAAAATTTTCTACATTCTTCTAATGCTTCTGAAATTGAATAAAATCTTTTATAAAGAGGATTTGAGAAATTTTTAATACAATCTGAAACTTCTAACCAAGTATGATAAACTCCTTGAAGTCTACCTTGTAAAACAACATAACACTTAAATTTTTTATGATCTTGACTAAAATGTTCTGAAAGTGCATTTAAACATGCTAAAAAATATTTTTGATCTTTTGGATTCTTATTATAAGAAATTCATAAATTGTCTAAAATACATTTTTCTGATTTTGTAACTGAAATATGAGGAAGTGTCTTAAAACTAATATTACTATTTGGAAAACAAAGTAATTCTATATTACCAAACCTTAACTTATCATGAGTCTGTATTATGTTTGTCTGAGAACTTGAACTGCCAACAATTGGCAATCCTGGTCTTGGTCCTCTGGGTCTCTGCATCTGCAAACAATCAGTCATAATCTTTATTTTTAATTATTCTACTTAAAATATCTGCTATCTGATTATTGCTACCTTTAATATGTTCAAAATTAATTATTAATCCAGTATTAGTAATTCTATCTATAAAATTTAACCATCTTCTTCTATTACTTATTTTATTTTCTAATTTCATTTTATTAACAAAACTTACTATTGGCTCACAATCTGTTCTTAAAGTAATTTCTTTTTTAGAAATAATAAATAATTCAAAAGAATCTAATGCATAATTAACTGCAAGTAATTCTAAATCTATGCTACTTATATTACCTTTTTCTTTATAATTTTCACTATTGTATATAACAATTTTTTCAAGATCTTTATCTGCATACTTATTGGGTTTTGCAATTAAAATTGCTCCCCATCCTATTATACTTCCATCTGTTTCTATAATCAGATAATTTGTATCTAATGGCATATCTAATTTAGGTAATTCTTTTAATCTTTCTTTTATTTTTTGTACTAATTTAATATCTTCTATATTAAAATATATTTGTCCTTTTGGAGATGTTTTTCCATATAATGGCCCTGCCATCTTTCCTAAGTCCTTAATAAAAGGTCCAGCATAATTTACTAATCCTAAAAATTTCTGTAATTGTTTAAGGTCTTCAAGCTTATCTGGGAATTCTAAAGCTTTCTGAGCTATATGAGGTTGTAATTCAATCTTACCTTTTCCTATATTAACTCCTAAAAATTCTATATATTCTTTAAATAACATCATTTTTTTCTTATTTACAATTAAACCATTTTTTATAAATTCTGAAAAAAGAATTTGTAAATGACCTCTATGTTCTCTTTTATTTTTACTAAATACTAAAATATCATCAATATATACTATAATAAATTTATTATGTTTATTAAAAATATTTTCCATTTTTCTTTGAAATATACTAGGAGCATTTTTTAATCCAAAAGGCATAACTAACCACTCATAATGACCTTCTGGAGAAGTGAAAGCTGTCCATTCTATAGAATCTGGATGCATTTTTACTTGCCAAAATCCTGATTTTAAATCAAACTTGCTAAAAATATTACAGTCTTGAATTTTATTTATTAAAACAGTCTTATCTGGAATAGTATATGCATCATCTATTGTATTATCATTAAGTCTTTTATAATTTATAACCATTCTACTTTTTCCTCTAATTATTTCTGAATGTTTTCTAACTATAAAAGCTGCTGATCTATGTGGACTATCTGATTTTCTTATAACTCCTAATTTTAAAAGATCTTTAATATGCATCTTAAAATCTTCAGTATCTTGATTTGTAGCTTCAATACTTTTAGTCTTAATTATATATTCAGGATTTTTTATTTTTAATTCACATAAAACTTTATCTTTCTCCCAGTATTTGAAAACATTTTCTCCTAAAATTTCTAATTTTTCTAATTTATTTATCATATTTTCTATATCTTGTTTTGTTACTAATAAATCATATATTTTTTCAATTTCTATAAATTCTAAACATATTTCTCCTTCTTCCTTAAAATCTTTAAAATAATATTCTTCTTCTATTAAAAACTCTTCTTCTTCTACTAATTGACATTTTCTTTCTCTGCTACATTCACATTCTTTTTCTTCTTTAATCCCACCACGCTTCTCAGCAAACTCTGATGGAATAATCTTAGTATAAGTAGGTGCATAAATTGTAAATTTTTGTAATTGCATAAAATCTTTACTAATCATTATACTTTCATTATCTTTTAATAAAAAGCTTAATCCAAACTGAGTCTTTAGGTAAACTATATTCTGTACTTCTACCGCAATTAGTCTCAAAACTAATTCTTGCTGGTTTTAAAATATCTTGATAACTATAAAAATTTCCATCCATTTGTTGAGCTTCTATGGGTTCTTTTGATTTTATTATATATTTTTCTGGTATGATTCTTTTATTAATTATACAATGACTACAACCTGAATCTATCAAACCTAAACACATTATTTCATAATTTTCTATTCTAATATAACATTTTACTTTAATACTTTTTAATTTTTCTGAATTACAAAAAACTTGAACCAATTCTGGTTCAGGAATTATTTCTGAGTTTTCTCCTTTTTTAGAGGATTCCATTAATTCTAATTTTTGTAAAATATACCTTTGCATATCTTCTAAATTTTCTATTCTTTTTCTTAATATTTTAATTTCTGACAATTCTATCTGAATTGAATTAATTTGCTTATCTTCTTCCAATTGTATTAAATTTTCTTGTAATAAACATTTTTTACATGCCTCTAAAAAACAATCTTTACATTTTACTCTTAATTTCTTACTAGGATACCATTTACATATATAACATGGTATGTTGTCTAAACCTGTTTCTGTTAACCAATTATGTTTACATTCTATATCCATTAATTCTAATTCTTCATCTGAATCTGATAAGTTTTTTAAATTTGAAAATTCTTGTATAAAATTTTCATAATCTGATTGTTCTTCTGGATTATTATTATTATTATTAAAATATTCTATTGAAACAATACTGTAAACTGATTCTTTATCTGAAATATATTCATCAATTTCTAATAAATCTTCATTTGTGCATTCTATAAGAGTACTTCTTTTATCATTATTATTTATCTTTTTAGGACAAGTTCTGGTTAAATGATCTATTCCTCCACAGACATAACAATATAACTTATTAGGATAATTCCTTTCTGGTTTGAATTTTCTAACATGTCTGTTTTCATCTAAATATGGTTTTCTTCTATTAGACTTTCTTAAATAATATTTTTTCCTAATAGGCCTATTAAAATTTTTCCTATCATATTTTCTTTTACTTTTTTCTCTAAAATTATTTCCATAAGTTTGTGGTGTAAAGATATCTTTGCAAAATTTATAATCTGTCTTTTTTAATTGATTCTGAATTTGCAATTCAACACATTTATTTTCTAAACATTGCATTATAAATTGAATTCTATTTCCTATACTCCATAATTGATCTTGTCTTTCTATAACATTTTTATTTTCATTCCATCTTTTTGTTATTTCTAATCCTAAAGGGCCTGATAATTTATGAAATGATTTTTTACCTAATTCTTGATTAAAAGTATTTCCTGAGATAGATACTAAATAGTGATATTCATTTAAAAATTGTTTTACTTCTTTACCTTTAGTCCATCTATTTAAACTAAATTGTTCTAAATTTCTTATAGCCTTATGTTGAATTAATAACTGTCCTGTATTAGGATCTGCTCCTGTTAATAATTCATGTATTTTACTAACAAAATTATAAGGATTGTTTCCTAATGCAACCAATGATTCAAATTCTGTCTGTTTATCTTTCTTAAAAGCTTCCCATGTAACTTTAACACTTTCTCCTAAAAATGTTTCTAGATATCTATACATTTCTAATGGTTCCATATTATCTGCTAATCTAATATAATGACCTATTATTGTATTTTTCCATACTTCTATTATATTATCCCAAGTCTGAGGGTCATGTGCTGTAATATTTAATATTTGTGGTTTATGTACTGTCTAAAATTCTATTTTAGGTTCTAAAGGTCTAACTTTTCTTCTAACTGTATAATTTCTTTCATTATGATTATAATCTGTATAAGCAATTATAGGAGGATAACCAGCTGTATATTGATATGTTTATGGTTTAACTTGCATAACTTCATCTGCCAATTATTTATAATTACTTATTTCTGAAATTTCTGACTTATTTTCAATTTCTTCTATATTAATTCCTACTCTTATATTTTGATAATTATCATAATATAAATATTCTTATTCTCCTATTTGTTTATTTAAGAACAAATGATCTTCTAATTTTAAAAGTTCTGTAGGAGATAAAATCATTCCTAATTCTTTAGGATATAAAATTTTATCATCTATCTCTGTTTCTACTGTATTAAGAAAATGTTCTTGTTCTTATTTTTCTTCATTAGTAGTATTAGATTCTGTATCAAAATTATCATTTCTATTTATAGTACTGTAATTGCCAAATCTTAAATTAGTCCTTCCGTATAAATCTTTATATGTTATAGCTTCTTGAGGAGTTAAAACTTTTTCTTGAGTTTCTAAAAACTTATCTAAATCCCATTCTAAACCTGCTAAAATTTCTGAATCATAGGTTTTAGGTTTAATCATTTTTATTCCTTTACTACTCATTAAATTTATAACTTTATCTATATAAACTTTATATCTTGTTTGAGAATTATTACTACATCTTCCCAAAAATCCTATGCTTATTAATAAATTTTCTCCTGAAATTACATTTTCATATCCATGTGTCTGAAAGGGATCTCTTTTTTAAGAATTCTTGTTAAGGGAGTGCCAGTGGTGTCCTTACAAGAGTGGAGTTAGGCCAAAGTTCATATATCTCAGATGGCATTTTTTCTTTTGACGAGTTTTTCAATAAAAAAAAAAAAGAGTAAAAATGGGATATTATTTTATCATATATATATATATATATATATATGGCCCCCACCTAAACCCAATGGGAGGGAATTAAGAGTACCCCAACCATGTTTAATAAATACGAAATATACATGGGAGCAGAATTTCTACAGAAGTGATACCTAGAGAAAAAAAAAATATTCACTAAATTCTTTTTTTTTTTTTTTTTTGTCCTTAAAAATTTAATGGGTTTGAGGGAATCCAAGCCTCCCTCCACCCCTGCATGAGAGAGTGACGTGCCAACCTAACCACTAGAATTTACACCAAGAATGGATGGATATGAAAGCACTTAAATGAAAGTTACTACCTCCCTTACAACGAATATATGAATATTACAACCTATCACGCAACATTTAATCAAAATCCTAATACCATATGCAGTTGCAAGCTCTTCATGTTGTAAGACAAGCCAATTTGCAATAATTCGGTGATAGAACTTATATCACTTATTATGAATATTAAAGTTAAGAAAATAAGATAAAATGAAAAGAATCACATGAGAATACAAGATTTAACATAGAAACCCAAATTCGGAAAAATCTTGGGCAGATGCTGATAATTTACTAAAATCAATAGAAATGAGTATAAAAAATGATCTCACAAGATTCTCAACTTATTCTCAAAATATACGAGTCTTTATTTATAATCTAGATCCTCTTTGATATTCTTGCAACACTATACAATGTTCTGCTACGTTACTCAAAATAAAGAGCTTAAACAATGTGAAGTGTATATAGAAACTCATTACAAGTGTTTTAGATGAAATACAATACAAGAAAAAATAAAAATCGAAAAGGGTTCCCATCGAGATAAAACCGCCGTTCGAGCGAGCGGTGATCGCGACACTCGGGCACCACAACTGTAGCGCTAGAGCCCCACTTCTCCGGCCAAATTTCACTCTTTCTTCCATTATGGGTACCTAGGTTCCTCGAACCAAGTTTTCAATTATCCAAAACCCTTTTATCATTCAAAATTTCAATAATTGATCAAATTTAATCCCCTTTTCAATTGGACTTTCAAACCAATAAGACTCTTGTTCCTTATATCAATTACCAACCCAATCCTAATCCAATAGGAATTTTGCACATACTTCAACATGAAGCAATTTCCAAGTTGATAGCCCAAAAATAAATAGAGAAAAGAGTGTGAATTGATTTTTAAAACTTTTTCGAAAATTAATCTAAATTCAAGTAGGTAAAGATTAAATAAATTAATTCAAATATAACAAAAATATGAAAGCAATAAGTAAAAAGGAAGAAATGATGTAAACAATATAATTGTGAAAATTCGATCCAAAGCAATGATCTACATCCTCCGTTTTCAAGCTCTTCGGTATGAGCAAGACTTTTTTACTATATTGCTTGACTTATGATGCAATTCAACCATTTACAACAATTTCAGTGACTTACAAATAAGGAACACCGATTCTTATACAATATTGATTAAGAGACTTCAATATGACTCACACGATAACTTATAACAAGGAGCATCAATCCTTATACTATTGAGATTTCAAAGGACTTCAATACAGTCCACAAGTTTAGAGTAAATGATTTTACAATGAAAACTCTCTCTTAATAAATTATACAAATGAATTAAGTACTAAAATATGATAACATTTCAATGAATAGCAATAAATAATAACTCAAGTGTTAGATGAAATTTTTTAATGTATACGATAATTATAAATTTGATTTAATCAATCAAACATATCCAATGGGAAGATGAAGAAATAAATGAAATATAAGTTCAAAAACCTTTTCAAAAAATATATATCTCTTTTAATGAATGATTGTAATAAATTAAATATCAAGAAAGAGATGAGAAACTTTGATGAATATAATGATTTTACAAGTTTGATTCAATCAATCAAAGTTTTCAATATAAAATAGAAGAAATGTATGTAATGTAAGTAGAGATGGCAAGGGTTCGGTTCGGGCAGTTCGGTTAATAAACATGAAAATAAATTATTTTTTATAAGTCCAAACTCCAAACGTCAAAGTGAAAAAAATTATGAAGAAAAGTCAAGAAAACAATACTAAGCCAATTTAGCAAACAAATATCTCAAATGAAAATGTAAACAATATTCCAACTTCCAAAAGAGTCAAACCTCAATGAAAGATCAATACGAAAGCCAAAACAGTAATAACACTTTGACACTAAAAGTTATATTTATTATCATTTGCATAAAATGTTTTGATTAAAAGTAAAATTAATTTTCAAAATAATGTTTGAACTTATATCATATTTTTATAACATTATTTATCTCAAAAATAGTTAAAAACATCTTCCAAAAGTCTATATTTGTCAAAATATACAAATCGGATCAAAGGGGGTAAAAATGGGAACATAGGCCGAAACGATCAGTAGTCCGATCTGAGCATGCAGACATCCAGATGGTCTTCTGGATCCCCATAAAGTTTTGCAAAATCTTCTTCTATAAATTCATGAAAAATGGAAGTTCGGTTCATCCATGCAGACGCTCGGTTGATGCAACGGTCGGATTTTTTACCATTTAATTTTATATGCATAACTGCTATTTTGGTCATTTGATCTAATGGCGAACATCTGGTTCCAATTCGACATAGTATTTTGCTTTTTCAGCTTTATAAGTACCCTCGCTCTTTCAATTCTTTAAATATATTTTCAAGAGTATCAAATTGAGATATATTTTGAAAGATTTCTTTAAGTTTACATTTGCGTTCATTTCATTTATTTTTTCATATCAAAAACTTGATTGATTCAAACTCTTTAATCAACATTTTCATAAAAAACTTGCATATCTCTTTTTGTACTTAACTTATTTCTTTTACTCATTAAAGAGAGATATATTTTTAAGAAGATCTTTAAACTTACATTTTGGGATGGCAATTCGAACTGTTAAAACCGAAAATCGCGGTTAACTGAACCGAATGAGACAAAAAAACTGAACCGATGGTGTAATAAGGCGGTTATGATTTTGATTTTAATGAATCGCTTCATTTAGGGGCGGGTATGTTATTTAGCGATGGTACCCCCGCCCCGAACCGATTACCCGTTAAAAAAAATTAATTAGACAATTGGGATTTCCATGATGGAAAGCAAGTTCAATAAAATATCCAACTTTACAAAAGGTTACTAGAGTTTATTAGTCATTTCAGTATCTACTGTGGCATCTGAGTCGTCGTTTAGTACAAGTGGTAGATTTGTGAGTCCACATAGAAATAGGCTTCACCGGAAGACTTTAGAAGCTTTAATGTGTGCTTGGGATTGGCTTTGAACTAATATTTATAGTAGGATTTATTGTTTTATATTTATTATTCATGCACTTTCTTTTATTGTTAATTTTTTCTCTATTGTGTGTAGAAAGTTCTGCTTCTTCATCATACTCTGAAACTTGTGTAAGGGTTAGTGAGGAGGACATTGACGAAGATGTACTTTTTTTGTTTAAATCTCTAGTTAAGATCATTCTTTATTAAGTAGTGTGGTTGTATTATTACTCTAATTATATTTCTTATTTACTATATAGGAATCAATTTTGAGTCTTGACTCTTGACCGTGATAGTAAGAGTTGTGGGGAAGAATGAAAACTGACTTATGCTAGTAAGAGTCTTGACCTATGTTGATAATGTTGTTTGTTAAATTCGAATTTTACTCCCACGCACGGTTAATCCTTTAGCATGATTTCCAGATCTTGCAGCAAGATGTCTCATCTTCTCATTAGATAGTAAATCATTATATACCTCTTCCATGGTGAGAGTATCCTGAATATAGAGAATTGTATCTCTAAAAGTTACATATAATGGTGGTAGAGAGCACAACAACATCAATGGCAATCCTCCTCATCATACTTAACTTCCAATATCTCTAAATCAGCTACGATTTCTTTAAACATAGTTAAGTGATCATCCAATGATGCACTTTCAGACATCCAGTGAGAATACAAGCGTCATTTCAAGTGAAACTTGCTGGTCAAGTTCTTTGTCGTGTAAATTACTCTAATTTCAACCACAACGCAACGACACTTCTCTCCTTTAGAACATCCTGAAGAATTCGATTTGAAAGATGTACATGAATTTGAGATTGGGCTTTTCGATTCCTACATTTTTTTTCATCCTGCGTCCAGGTAACAAACATCCTATCAAAGCCAAGCAAGGATTCCTCCAAATCCATCTGCTCTAGAACCACTTGCATCTTTAGTTATCATAAGGTAAATCTCATGTTTATATCTAACAGTGGGATATCATATTTCATTGTCGTCATGCGAAACAATCAATCTCGCTCTGATATCACTTGATATGAATTAGATCGTAAGATAATGACAATGAAATAAACAAGAAAAAAATAAACATCAAGATTTACGTAAAAACCCAATATGGGAAAAACCACGGGCACAGAAAAAAATCAACTATAATCAATAGTAATTGTGTGTACAATTACTATATTTATACCCCCCCCCCCCCCCCCCCCTTTTTTTGGAGTTCTAGCTGAAAAAAAAAGTCATAAAATTTGGAAAAATAAAGAATTAAGAAACCTCCGAGCGCCTAGGCACCCCCGATCGGCGCTCCGCTTTCTATATTGATCTGGGGCGCGACACCGCGGTGCCCAGCGCCCTTTTGTTTTGTTTTTTTTCCCGTTCCATGTCGTTTTCTTCATCTCAAAATCATTTTCTAAGCCAAACTCCAAATTCTTGGTGAAATTTGATCTTCATTAATTATGACTCTCAAAACACATACTCCCTAGACTTTTTTTATTAAACCAAACCCAAATTACATGGAATTTGGATCACACCACAACAGTTTCATACGTTTTTAATGCATCAAATGGAATCATTTGCGTCAGCTTGTTCATTAAGTTAGTTACCTTCCAGATTACCTATTCTACATCCATGTTGCCACTTGAATAATGTTATTTGGTGACATTTGGCACTTAATTGCGCTACATAGGATTAAATGCTAGTATTTTTTTTCTTTTTGAACATAGTGATCATTGACTGAATTGCTAGAAACTTGCTCATCTATTACTGTAGAAACATAACTTCAAATTACTATTGACGTAATTGTTCAAAACTTCAATCATCGTTGATGTAATTAACTCTATAAACTACCTACATCTCTATGAATGTTGAGAATAAGTAAAAACCCAACATCACATAGTGCTCTCATAAACGATAATAACATATCTATATCCCCTATGCAAAATCTATGTAATATAGTTTTCAAACATGCATATCACTACTAGGTGTCAATATAGCTCATAAATCATTGAACTATTGGCTATATAACTTAAAGCGTGAAATCAATTACAAATCATCCATCAAAAACTTACACTCGAAGTCAAAAAAGAAAATTTGAATTAGAGCTTCAAAATGTTAGATTATATACATATACATAAGTAAACAAATACATAATGTTAAGGTCGACATCACGAGATTAAGAAATAATATAGAATCAATAAGCATCAAACTTTAAAACCCTTCAAATCTACTTCCAATTCACCAAACCCTAAATGCAAATTGTATATTTTTACCTCATCCAAACTATCTTATGAAGTACAAGAGATCTAATATATAAAGACATGAAATAAAGTCTTCAAAATCGTGCCTTAAGTTCCCCGAACGATCCGGAAAGAAAGCTCCAGGGGTCCTGCTTGAACATGGATTTTTGCTGCTTGAGCCGTACCCTATGTTCTGATTTTCACCCCTTCTGTCACTCTAGCATCAAAACTGGCAGCTCGAGCATCAAAAGTGTGCTCAGCCTGGTAGTTTGGATGGAAACACAAAATCTTTTATACAATAACTCTTTACCGAGGTTAGTGAAATTCGCTGAACTCCAAACTGTTCCAATGGTATATAATTTTCATAATATAAATATCTGCAGAAAAACTTTAATATTCTAGTTTCTTCACATGTTCCACTTAGTCAGTTTATTACTTATTTCTTTGCATTTTTCTTTTTCCCAAAATGCATCGATCCCACTTGTTTTCTTCTTATTAATCATCAACGTACTCAAGATCAAGGTTTTATCCTAAAACAACAAAAAATATATGAAAAATTAATAACGATTCAATTCGAAATACCACCAAAATCTTAGAGGTTCGAGTCATTGTTAAGGAGACATCCAATAAAGAGAAAAAAAAAATAAACTAACATATAAAAGTTTGGGTTACACCTCTTAGCAATGTTAACCTTTTAATATAGAACCACAAATCTTAATATGGTATTAGAGATCATTAAACTCCAACGATCAATTCGATTAGATTAAGACTGAATAAAATGAGCATACGAATTTCAAGATTGGTCTGCTCAAAAAATGCCACCATTTTGCAGGGATATATTAAGAGATAAAATTTCACATAGAATAAAAATAAAAATATGGACCAACTTATAAATGTTTGAGCTATTACTATTAGAAATGTTGATATTTTAAGATGGAACCCTAAGTCTCACTATGATATCAGATTCCATTAAGTTCCAACGGGAAATTCGATCAAATTAAGACTAAAAAAATGAGCACTCGAATTTTAAGATTGGTATGCTCAAGCAAACCACCATCTTGCAAGAGCAAATCAACGGATAATTGTCACATCAAATAAATGATAATACAAACCAACTTATAAGGATTTGTGGTATTTCTCTTAACAAAGTTGACTTTTTAAGATAGAACTCTAAGTTTTAATATTATATCAGAATTTGTTAAACTCGAACGAGTAATTCGATCTGATTAATATTTAAAAAATAAATATGCAAATTCCTAGATTGATTTGCACAAACAAGCCACCATCTTCCGTGTGCATGTTAAGCGATAAAATTTTATATCAAATAAAAACATACATCACTTATAAGAGTTTGGACTACTCATCTTAATATAGTATATAGTCAATTAAATTCTAACGAGTAACTCGATTCGATTAAGACTTAAAAAATGGGCATGTAATATTAAAATTGATTTGTTCAAACGAGTGACCATCTTAAGGGAACATATTAGGGATAAATTCCACATCAAATAAAGATAAAAATATAAACCAATATACAAATGTTTGGATTACTCACATTCACAAAATTGACATTTTAAGATAAAATTTCAAATTTTAATAGTTTATATTTGAAAATTAACAGAACTTGAACGTGAAAATCCTATTCAGAACAATTTCTTTGTTAGTTGGAATAGTCTTCCACATATGATAAATTTCTATTTTAAACTACAATTCCTTCTTGAATTTTTAGCAATTACCAAAGACATGTTACATACCATTAAATTAAATCAAATTTGAAGAAATAAAATCCATACGATCCACATTCCGCCCATCATGTGCAAGTTCTATTCCAACTTAATGGCTGAAATTGTTTGGCATAAGAATTTTGTTTACCACGTGCAAATTCTATTAGTTTAAAGCCAACTTTGAATATAATGACATAGTTAAGAAATTGAGTCATGCTACTTCCTTAAGAAAATGTTTGGCTCCAATTTTTGATAACTCATTTTTTTTTCCAAATTCTTTTTCAATCATATATTTTATAGGACCTATAATTTATGAGGGCTGCTGCTTGTGGACTGTACAAGGGAAAAAATTCATAATTTATTACTATGGTGAAGTGCCTTTCGAGGAAATTGTGAAGTTGAAGACGAAGACCAAAAGACTGCAATTATGAACTGCTGCTGCAAATAAAGATTCTAGATGGATGGGGCGGCAGCTTTCTTCTGTCATCTAAAATAATGTTGTTCTCGATAATTTCTTGATTTCTAACATAATAATGCATTTTAATATTAGTAGTACTATAACATCAGTCTAATTAATTATATTTTATAGGTTTGATTAAATAAAACAAGTAATTTTACATTTAAATACATTTATTATTTAATGTCATATAATTGCCATCTAAGTTGATGCTTAATATCACTGGCGATGAATGACATTTTCCTTTCTAACACGCAGAGAGATACTAGAAATAATACCACAAGTTAAAAACGATATTTTCCACATTTTATTCATTTCAAAGTGATATTTATTGAAAAAATTAAATTTAATCGCAGTAATTCATCACTAATATCCATCGATAAATTGCACAATAGAGTTAATTTTTTGTTAATAATTAAAATTCCTGCACAAAAAATATATCCTTCTGATACAGATTTTGTGTTATGTCACTCAAACTCTTTCTTAATGAAATTCAATTCAATTACCATATATAATAATAATTTTTTTTCTTAATTGAAAAATAAAAAATTCGAAAAGTGGTCAGGAGATTGGAAATTAATCCAAGAACTTTTCACATCAAAACGTAAACATCTTTGTGTACTAATTTACCTAATTTAGTGGAACATACACGGGAATATTCAATTGTTAAGCAGTGAAATATATTATTTGTGGCGTGCATTCAAGATTATGACTAGTTTTCAAGGTTATCAATTCATATTGGATTTAACAATTGGAGTAAAAGTAAATGGGGTTAAATTCACTTGTGCCCACCCAACTTTATATTAGTGTCATCATGATGATCCAATTTGATTTTATTTTACCAAAACCATCCAATTTATATAACGTTTCAGTTTCAGTATGGCCACTCAACCTTTTTTTTATCATTTTCATTAATTTTAAAAGAGGTAAAAAGTAACTTTACATTTTATATATATATATATATATATATATATATATATATATATATATATATATATATAATTAAAATAAAATAAAAATAAAAAATTATTTTAAAAAACAAACTTAAAACCTTTATTTTAAAATAATATATTCACTCTCTCTAACATATTATATATATACCTTACTATGACACGGCTGCATCAGCCCCTATCATTCCCTTGAAAAGCAATCTGCACCAATACAACAGTATATAAGATGATTCATATAAAGTTTCAGCAATCTGTTGTATTGAACTACATAGTTCTGATTGCATCGCAGCTGAAGTGGGCAATGAATTACCTCCTTATCAAATCCTTCTTTCAACCTTGCGAAATCGAGTTACCAGACTATGTTGATGACCTTACTGTAAGGCGTTACGAAAATAATAATAATAAAGCAGAATGTGGGGATATATCAGTGGAATGTGCTGTTTGCTTATGCAGAATTGTTGAAGGGGATGAGGTTAGAGAGCTGAGATGCAACCATCTTTATCATAGAGTTTGCATAGAGAGGTGGCTAGGATATGGGCACAAGACATGTCCACTCTGCCGGAATAACCTAAAGCCACCTCAAATGGCGGCCGACCTCCACCAAGCTGAGGTGATACTGATTAACTTCTGTGCCGCTAGATCAAGGGAGGGCCGCTGCAAGTGGTGGCTGCGCTAAGTTTTGTAAAATCTTGCACAAGATGAAGCTGGAGACTGGATGGCTTTGTAGAAATAAGAAGTTTGGTAAAACCATTTCTTTTTCTTTGTTCCAATGTTGTATTCCAAACATGGCCAAATATATTAATATAATTACATATGTACATGCAGTTAACGACGAAATGCTATATTTATATATTAATGATGGAATTTATACATACTTTATTATCCATGATTGATTTTATATAGTATACGCGTGTTTAAACTATTGGATTCTAGTCCTACAATATAATAATCGTGCAGTGAACTCCAGTTTTGATCGTCATTTTTTAAATAGGATATTTGGTTAAAAAAGGGCAATTATATTCACGTCACGGTTTTTATGAGTTGTGGTATATTTTAATGACATTTAAGGTACTCAACCTTTTTTTTGATTGTAGCAGTTATTCCCTAACTTTTTTCATTAAAATTTTATCCTCAATCTTCATTAATTAGTATATCTCGTCATTGACTATAATTTATGTCAAAATATTCTTTGCTTGTTTACAAATGAGGAAATTTTTTTTTTTTTTGCATATTTATATTTATTTTTTAAAATTATAATAGGCAAGTAAGCCATTTGTACACCCTCTAGATGTACTTTATGGGCAAAAATGATTATCAAAGACAAGTTAATGTTAATTAGTTGAAGATTGAGTATGACAAATTGACGAAAATTGTTGGGAACATAAGAACTACAACGGATGTAAATTGACAGCTTTGAGTGCAATCAAAATATATTGAAACTCAAAAAATTCTTATGTTAATATAATTACCCTTAATTTTCGCCCATAAAGTACTTGAAAATGGAGATAAATATGATGAAATTTGAAGTTGGAGAATATTTCACTAATCTTTGAAAATCGAACCAAGTTCAAACATGCGTTACAATGTCTTTTCTTTAAGATTTTATTTTTCTCCACTACAATGTAATTTAAAGGCATACAAATATGCCTACAAGATACAATGAAATAACATATGAGTAGAAATTTCCTTATTGTATATTCATGTATATGTAAGAAATGTACAGAAGCTGTAAGTGTTATGCCCTAGGTCCAATCAACTTTGGACATAAACACTTTGAATATATATAATCATTGCATATGTATGGCAAGATCTATTATTTAATTGAATTAATATTCTAATAAATTAAATAATAGAATCCGTAGATTCAAGTTTTGGTGATTTGTTAATCACAAGGAGTTGTGATTGTGAGATACAAATTACATATGACTGAATCTTAAATCGTCCGTGGTCGAGATAATAACGAGATACGGATATCGTTATTACGGATAGACTATCGCGTGTGGCATTCTTACTTGTGAAGTAAGTAGCTGATCTCACAAACTAAAGTGTGGTGACACTTGAATGAACATGTGAATGTTTTGTTATAGAACAAAACATTGGAGACCCGCTGAGAGATTCCACATGGATAACTATCTAAGTGTTAGTGGTTAATCTCTAACGTTCGGTAGTGGAATTGGTCCTTTGACTTGAGGTCATCATAGTACCTTATATGAGGGCGGTCATACTTTGGTGATGTTGGATGTTGCTCTGTCAAGGGTCGCTAATACAGCATCGTTCGGGTATGTCAAGAATCATATGAAGGTTGTGAATGATCAATAGATGATTCGTCACTCTTAGATAGTAAGAGATTATGATCTACATTTTATCCAGTTAAATCAATAATGAAATCCTTGGCCAAGGTGAACTCATAAGTCGGAAAAGAGTTTTCGACGTACATTGACTTAACAGTGGGATAAAAGATATGATCGATAATTGAGATTGACACATATCCATATCTCATAATTGATCGGATCATATTGACGAAAGGATTATAGTTTCACGGTAAACGAACAAGTTTGGTTTTGTCATGCTACGTGATATTTCCCGTCACATGTATTGCCCTGATACATTGCTAGATGTCAATCTGGGATAACGAAAATGAATTAGTGATAAATTAAAAGGGGCGTTTTAATTTATTGATTTTGATTAAATCAAAATAATAATTCACGTCGTTCGGCATCGTGATCGGGAACCTAATGGGCCACACACAAAAGAGAATCAGAAGAATGGGATTTACCAATTAATTAATTGACAAGTGTTGGATAATTAATTAATTGAGTTGTTTATTAATAGGCCCGAATTAATTAATTGGATTAATTAATTCATGGACTAGATTTAATTAATTTGATTAATTAAATATTGGACCGGGTTAAGTTTAATAGATGGGCCGAGCCCATCTGGACTTATATTAATAGACTGCTAGGGTTTGAAAACTGTATGGAATTTTATTATTCTTGCTAGCACAAGAAAAGAAAACCGTAGCCGTCATTCTTATTCTCTGTGTGGATCATCATTGGAGGCTGGACAATTGGACAGCTTGGATTGCAGATCGTGATCATTGGAGTTCAAAAAAAGCAAAAGAGTTTGTGGAATTCATCAAAGGTATCATTCTCATCACTGTTTCTATCTAAACACATTGCAGATCCTCGTTTGGGAATTGAAAATTATTTTATTTCCGCTATGCATGATTAAGTAAATTCCCAACAGTGGTATCAGAGCCTACTTTGTGTTTGTTAGAAATTGTTTTGCATGATTGAACAATTAAAAGTTAATTGTTTATTTTTGTTTCTTGAATCTAGCAATTTAGAAAATTATTTTTCATCTTCAAAAATGTGTTTTGAAAATGAAAATAATTTTTTCGTCAAAAAAAAAAAAAAAAAGAGAGGAAACCGGGTGGCGGCGGCTTCGCCGCCATCGGGATCTGCAGCGGTGCGCTCGGCGACGCACCGCCATAGGACAGCAGCACGCGAAGTCGCGTGCTGCAGCTGCAGACGCAGCGGCGGCAAACGCCGCTGCGATTTGCAGCGGCGATTGTCGCCGCTGCAAGAAAGAACTGGACGTTCGCTGCGATCTTGCAGAATGCGAACAGCTAACTGCCGGATTCCTTGGCCATTGTATAATGCGGATGACGCCGCAAAAGGAGAAGGAAATCCCTTTTTTTTTTCCTCCTTAGGGTTCTCTGAATCGGGGGGAAGAGGTTGGAGGCGGGGGCCTCTTGTGCAATTTTTGAAATTTCAGGCCCCCGTCTGCAATAATGAAAAAGGGGTTAAATTTGCAATTTCAAAAGGGGTAATTTTTGAATTGAAATATTAAAATGATTTTAAACTTGAATTTCAATGGGTTTGACCTAAAATTTTAATATTGACCCATTTAAAATTTTATTTAAAAATTGACAACTTTTATATTTTCGTTAAAATTGGATTTTAACTTAAATATTAAACTTTGACCCCAAATTGAATTTTATTTTATTTAAGAGTTTTATCCTAAATTAAAATGTTAATTCATATTAAATTAGAGTTGGACTTTAATTTAATATTTAATTAAAATTTGATTTTAATTAAATTATCCACCCTAGTATATTGTTGAAATTAGAGTTGGACTCTAATTTGACATTTAATTGAAATTTGATTTTAATTAAATTGTCTCGCCCTAAATGTTTCTTAAAATTAGAGTTGGACTCTAATTTAGTATTTAATTAAGATTTGATTTTAATTAAATATGTTCGCCCTAATATTTTGGAATTAGAGTTTGACTCTTATTTTGTATTTAATTAAAATTTGATTTTAATTAAATTCAACCGTATTAATTTGATTATAATTAGAGTTGAACTTTAATTTAACGTTTAATTAAAATTTGATTTTAATTAAATTTTTTTGCCCTAAAATTTTATTGGAATTAGAGTTGGACTCTAATTTGGTATTTAATTAAAATTTGATTTTAATTAAATAGTCCCGCCTTATATTTGTAGAATTAGAGTTGGACTCTAATTTGATATTTAATTGAAATTTGATTTTAATTAAATAAGTCCACTAATTAAATTAATTAATTAATTTGATTAATTAATTATTTAATTGTTCCGATCCATTTGTCTAAATTAGTTTAGACGACTTTAATTGCTAGAAACTTGAAACATGTTTGCATATAATATTAGATATTATAGGAATGCATTTATATGACGAATGTTTTATTAGTGGATGATTATGGACTCGACCATGTGGATGTGTTGAATTGTTAGTTTTATTCTTGTTGTTTTATGGGCCTGCGAGCTCTTATTTATTTTGGACCTGCGAGTCCGTTATTATTATTATGGGCCTACGTGTCCAATATTATTTAGGCCTGCGTGCCAACTAGTATAGGATATAAGTTGCAGCTGGACTAATTGGAGATACAAGAAGAGGAGGAGACCATAGAGATGGAGCATTGTATGAATCAATGCTATACCCCCTAGGAACTGACCGACTAGTCTTCCTTATGGCTCGGGAAGACTAGATAGTATAAGTCCATAATCGTCCACACTATTATATGTATGTTTATTTGCATGTTAGATGTATAATAAAATATATATAATTATTACGATGAGACCTTTTGCATGCAAAACCCCTCGTTAAAAAAAATATTAAGTCAATTTGATATTTGCCTTCCATCATTATAGTGAAAAACGAGAGTCCTAAATCGATCTTAGCTTGTTGAGTACACTCAAGGCTGGTCCATTAGGGATATGTTTGACACTATGAAATATTAGATATTTCTGAATGATGGGTTTGACTTAACTAATATTTATCTTTTGTTGAGTACACTCAAGAAGATAAATTTTAGAGGCATGTTAAAATATTAAGTCATATTTATATTCGCCTTCCTTCATTATAGTGAAAAACGAGAGTCCTAAATCGATCTTAACTTGTTGAGTACACTCAAGGCTGGTCTATTAGGGATATGTTTGACACTATGAAATATTAGATATTTCTGAATGATGGGTTTGACTTAACTAATATTTATCTCTTGTTGAGTACACTCAAGGAGATAAATCTTAGAGGCATGTTAAGCTAACACATAAGATGTGTGAAGACAAAGAGTTGTCAGCTTAATGATCTGGGAGTTGTATGGAGATACAATTGATAATAGTATCTACCCAAATGTTTTATTAGGGCTTGTTGAGTACACTCAAGGTTTTAATATAACAAATGGGATTCCAGCCCACTGGGAATCAAGTATGGATTCCATAAATTTATGTGAGAGGGTCATAAATTTGAGTTAAACAGTGGGAGCGAAATTAATTTAATGAAAGACCATATTAAATTAATTCATGCATTATATATATTATTTCTTTACTTTTCGTCATTTACATTTATTGAATCATGAGTAACCACATATATTTGAGAAGCATATTGTATGCCAACAACCCAAGCAAATTTTCTTGATTGACGTCGCAGTCTGAGAATTGTTCTCAAGCATGAAAAATTGGTTGTGTCCTTAAGTAGCCCTTTCTAGAGACACCTGTTGATGACTCAATAAAAGAAGGGGTGGCTGCTATAATAAACACAGTGTTGACGATAGTACTACAACATATGAGATGTTTATGACTATGTCACCTGAGTTATAAAGCAACATAAGAGTATAGATGCTAACACATGATCTTTCATCTCAATGTGTTGAATGATGAACAATCATACGAGGAAATATATGATATTTCCCAACAACTATACCGGTACATAATGGTAGAAGAATCTTCAGTCGGTGCTCGTGTGCTGAAGATGCAGACTACTTTGAGAAGTTGTCTTAATTGTGTTCAGTCATGAACAATGAACTAAGTATAGACTTGGTTCTGCAATCTCTGTCAGAGAGTTATTCATAACTAATTATGAATTTAACATGAATAAACTCGAAACACACTCATTGAGTTGCTGAACATGCTTAAAACTGTTAAGTCCAACATCTGTGTTTGTAGTGGACAAATCTTAGTCATAGATTCCTCTAAGGAAGTCTAAAGGATGCTTTAGGAAAGCAACCAAGATGACTAAGACAGTTAAAGTGAATAAGGACAATACCAAATCTGATGATCCTTATTATCATTTTGGAATGATGGGTCATTAGAAATGAAATTGCAAGGCTTAAATCTACTTCATTAGTTTCATGGGTATTAGATACTAGATATAGATCTCATATTTGTATAAATATGCAGAAACTAAATAAAAGTAGATCGCTGCAGAAGGGAGAAGTTGACCTACACGTTGAAAATGAGCAAAAGTTGCTGCATTGCCTGTAGAAGCATATTTCTCGCCATTGCCTTTAGGCTCGATATTAGAATTAGAGAAATGTTAGTTTTGTTCTCACCATTACCAAGAGCATTAAATAAATTTCATGTTTTGACATGAATTATTTTAATGTTAAGGACAATTGTTGTTCCTTTTTACCTTGATAAGATCTTAATGGTTATGGTAAATTACAAAATGACATTTATATTCTAAACATCGAGTATTCTATAATGAGTATAGAAATTGAAAGGTATAAAAAAAATGATAATCTAAATAACACCTATATCTGGCATTGTGAATTTTGTCACATAAATAAGAATGTAATTCCAAACTTACATGGAGATGTATATTTGGGTCAAATGATTTTAAATCATTTGTCAAATACGAATCATGTCTGTAAGACAAAGTGACCAAATCTCCTTTTAATTGAAAAGGAAAATGATCTGCACAATTATTAAGTCTAATACATAGTGATGTATTTAGACCCATATCAGTTAACGTCAGGTGAAGTTTATCTTATCTCATCACATTTACTAATGACCATTTCAGAAATGATCATGTATATTTGATGAAATTCAAGCATGAAATTCTTGAAATGTTCAGGGGATTCAAGCTAGAAATAGAGAAACAAATAGGTAAATATATTCTTACACTAAGATTTGATCGATGTGGAGAATATCTAAAATGAAGAATTTTAGATTATCTAAAAGAGAATGAGATTCTCACGCAGTGGATTCCTCCACATACATTGCAACATAATGGTGCATCTGAAATGAGGAATCGTACACTATTAGATATAGTGCAATTAAGAACAGCCATGCAAGCATTCAAAAATCGTTTTGAGATCATGCACTGATTGCCACGTGCTGCACACTAAATCGTGTCCCATCTAAATCGGTTGACAAAAACTCCATACGAGTTATGGAATGGCCCAACATATCTCATATGAACGTTTGGGCTGTGACGCTCATGTGAAGCGCACTGAATCGGATAAGTTTGAGACTAAATCCGATAATTATATATTTGTGGATATCCAAGAGATAATTGGATTCTATAATCTCGTTGAGAAGAAGATGTTCATATCAAGACATGTCATACTCTTAGAGAAAGTGTTTACTCTAAGAGAGACAGTGTGAGTAGAATAAATCTTGAAAGAGTTCAAGAGTCCACGGATATAATTGACCGAACAGATGAACCCGAGTCTTATCCCACACCAGCTGAGGGACATACTCTTGATCAGGAAGTGAAGACTTATGAGGACACGTTAGCTCAGTGTAAATCTTGTAGGATCATTTGACCTCCTAGAAGGTACGAATCTATGATTACTAATCAAGGATAATGAACCTACTAATTACATAGAAATAAAGTCAGGTGTTGACTTAAAGAGATGGACTTGTTGTATGTAACCGAGGTTTGACATGGTCGACTTGCCTAATGGATTAGAACCCATATGTTGTAAATGAGTTTACAAGAAAATGTCAATATGGATTGAAACAAGCCTCTTGGAGCTGGAATCTTTGATTTGATACAAAAGGTCAAAATGTTTGATTTTATCAAGACGAAATGTGCGTTTACAAGAAGATAGTTGGAGCATTGTCGCATTCCTGATATTATATGTATGAGACATATTATAGGAAACGACGTCTCTATATTTCAATTGTTGAAATTATAGTTGTTAAATAATTTCTCCGTGATGGATGTGGGAGAAGCAAGTTGATCTATAGAGATAGATCTAGAAGATTGCTTAACTTATCCCAATCTATACAGATAAAATATCGAGAAGATTTTATATGGAGAAAATGAACTGAGAGTTAATGGATAGAATGATGCTAACTTCTAGTCAGACTAGAATAATAGCACATCTCAAATATGATATTGGTTTACTCTTAAGCGGTGTGTTGGAAATGTTCCAAATAACCGTTGATTCAATAATGGAAGCCTTATACATCATTGCTTTACAAAGCAACAAAAGTTGTGATTTGGATCAGGAAGTTCATTAATGAACTTGGAGTAGTTCCTAACATTGTTGATCATACGCTTATGCATTGTGATAACAATGGAGCCATCGTGCAAGCGAAGGAACTAAGGTCTCATCAATGATCTAAACATATGTTAAATCGTCCGTGGTCGAGATAATAACGAGATACGGATATCGTTATTACGGATAAACTATCGTGTGTGGCATTCTTACTTGTGAAGTAAGTAGCTGATCTCACAAGCTAAAGTGTGGTGACACTTGAATGAACATGTGAATGTTTTGTTACCGCTGAGAGATTCCACATGGATAACTATCTAAGTGTTAGTGGTTAATCTCTAACGTTCGGTAGTGGAATTGGTCCTTTGACTTGAGGTCATCATAGTACCTTATATGAGGGCAGTCATACTTTGGTGATGTTGGATGTTGCTCTGTCAAGGGTCGCTAATACAGCATCGTTCAGGTATGTCAAGAATCATATGAAGGTTGTAAATGATCAATAGAGGATTCGTCACTCTTAGATAGTAAGAGATTATGATCTACATTTTATCCAGTTAAGTCGATAATGAAATCCTTGGCCAAGGTGAACTCATAAGTCGGAAAAGAGTTTTCGACGTACATTGACTTAACAGTGGAATAAAAGATATGATCGATAATTGAGATTGACACATATCCATATCTCATAATTGATCGGATCATATTGACGAAAGGATTATAGTTTCACGGTAAACGAACAAGTTTGGTTTTGTCATGCTACGTGATATTTCCCGTCACATGTATTGCCCTGATACATTGCTAGATGTCAATCTGGGATAACGAAAATGAATTAGTGATAAATTAAAAGGGGCGTTTTAATTTATTGATTTTGATTAGATCAAAATAATAATTCACGTCGTTCGGCATCGTGATCGGGAATCTAATAGGTCACACACAAAAGAGAATCAGAAGAATGAGATTTACCAATTAATTAATTGACAAGTGTTGGATAATTAATTAATTGGGTTGTTTATTAATAGGCCCGAATTAATTAATTGGATTAATTAATTCATGGACTAGATTTAATTAATTTGATTAATTAAATATTGGACCGGATTAAGTTTAATAGATGGGCCGAGCCCATCTGGACTTATATTAATAGACTGCTAGGGTTTGAAAACTGTATGGAATTTTATTATTCTTGCTAGCACAAGAAAAGAAAACCCTAGCCGTCATTCTTATTCTCTGTGTGGATCACCATTGGAGGCTGGACAATTGGACAGCTTGGATTGCAGATCGTGATCATTGGAGTTCAAGAAAAAGCAAAAGAGTTTGTGGAATTCATCAAAGGTATCATTCTCATCACAGTTTCTATCTAAACACATTGCAGATCCTCGTTTGGGAATTGAAAATTATTTTATTTTCGCTGTGCATGATTAAGTAAATTCCCAACAGAAGCTACAAGGTAAAAGATACGTACAAAGATTGTGTACAAACCACTCAATCTCTTCCTTGAGTTAACCTTAAACTGCAGGACATGGAAATGATAGCAACTCTCCTCGAGTTAAGGCACGCTCATGGAATTAAGGCACACAGGACTATTGTAAAGTAGGAGAGTAACTTCCAATACTCTCCCTCAAGCTAGATCAAACGGATTGACTGAGCCAAGATTGAAAAGAAGTCCTTGAAAGTGAGGCAGAGCTATGGTAAAAAGATCTTCTGGTTGATCTTGGCTACGAGTGTAGTGAGTTTAAATAACCTTGGACTGAACTTAAGCACAAATGTAGTGACAATCAACCTCAATGTGTTTGGTCCACTCATGAAGAAGGGGTGAGAGAAAATGTGCATAGCAGCCCGATTGTCACACACACGAGTCATTGGTTGAGAACTGGGAAGCCCTAAATAAGATAGAAGGCCCTTGAGCCAAATAAGTTCACATGTTAGCCCTATACTCAGCCTTTGCAATGGGATCGCAATCGAGGTTTGCTTCTTGCTTTTCCACGTAACCAAATTGCCTCCAATAAATGTATAAAAACCAGTGGTTGATTTGCGATCAAGAGAGTTCCCGACCCAGTCAGCATTTGTTTAGCCGAGAATCTGTGTTTGAGTTGTTCTTTATAAGAATACCTAGACCGATAGAACCCTTAAGGCACCGCAGAATGCACTTAACCACTTAAAGATGGGCTGTAGTTGGAGAATGCATGAATTGACTTACCCAAATGTAATATTAGGTCTATTTATAATGAGGTAAATAAGTTTACCAACTAAACGTTGATAGTAGCTCATATTGTCAAGAGGATCATTGCCCATATCTATTGTGAGTTTGCTATCAAGAGGTGTTCTAGCTGTTTGTAGTCCTCCATTTTAGCTTCTTGGATGAAATCGAGAGTATATTTCCTTTGGTTGAGGAATAAAACCTTTGAAGAAGTAGCAATTTCAATGCCATGGAAATATTTCAGGAAATTGAGGTCTTTTATAGCGAACTTTCGTCGAAGAGAACCTTTGAGAGTTCAATTTCATCAACATTATCACCTGTAATAATAGAATCATCCACATAAATAAGGACAATCAACTTGCCCAATGATCCAGTGCGAACAAAAAGAGAAGAGTCACCATTAATGCCTTTGAACCTAATTGCTTCGAGAACAGAGCTTAGTTTGGCATACCATGCACAAGGAGATTGTTTTATGTTATAAATGGATTTATGAAGCTTACAAACTAAACTCGAATCTTGCGATTAAAGGTGGCCGAGAGGAAGCTTCATGTAAACTTCCTCTACAAGATCTCCATGCAAGAAGGATTTTTTAACATCCATCTGGTATGAAGGACATGCATGGTTAATAACAATAAATAATACGATCTTCATAGTATTCATTTTAGCCACAGGAGTAAAGATCTCCTTGTAGTCAACACCAAAGGTTTGTGTAAATCCATGAACTATTAATTGAGCTTTGTGCCTTTCAAATGAGCCATCTGAGTGAAACATAGCTTATATATCCAACCCGCCCAACAACCCTTTTTCCTTGAGGCAATGGAATAATACTCCACATTTTATTTGCATCTAAAGGTTGTAACTCTTCTGCCATGGCATTCCGCCATTCACTTGTTTGATTGGCCTCTTGAAAATTATTTAGCTCTAGGGCATTGGAGACATTGCTCAGAAAAGCAGCATGAGAAGAGGAGACCTTGTGATATGAAGTAAATTGATTTCTGGATACATTGCATGATAAGTGACATAATCCTATAGCATTGGTGGTGGATGTCCGTCACGAGTAGAATTTCTTCAGACTAAGACTGAAGGTGGTGGTGAAGAGTCTACATGAGAAGCTGAACTAGACGGCTCAGAGTAATTATCTCTAGTTGTGACAGTGAGGTTTTTTACTCTTTGATCATCATGACAAGGAGCTGAAGCAACATAGTCAAGGGTGATGTTAGTAGGCAAGGGAAGAAGATCAAGAAAAAACTCTCCCTTACCACCATTTTCTAAAGATTTTCTGAAATAAAGCGTTTCATCATCAAATCTAGCATCACATGACATAACAACTTTCATGTTTAATTTATTTGTTTGTGTGGTGATTGAAGAGGGGATTGAGGGCTTCGCAATGGTATATAAATTCGGCCGTTTTGGAAGAGGTTGGCTGGAGTTTAGAGGGTTGGAAGGTGGAGGTGGCTTGGCAGAAAGGAGGGAGGAGACATTTTGGGGAAATATGGCGGTTTCCCTTGTTTTCCATTTTCTGATATGTTCTTCACATTTTTTTTCGTTTTCCAAAATCTGTTTTCGAAAATGATAAAGAGAACGCGTTTTTATTAATTTGAAAAATCGAAAACAGAAAACGACCCAAAACGGCCAAAGAGAACGGCCCCTTAGAGGTTCTAGTCATTGATAGGGACGCATCGAATAAAGGAAAAAAAATATAAACTAACATATAAAAGTTTGTGTTACACCTCCTAGCAAGGTTAACATTTTAATATGGAACCACAAATATTTATATGGTATCGGAGTCCATTAAATTTCAACGATCAATTCAATCAGATTAAGATTAAAAAAAAATGAATATACGAATTTCAAGATTGGTCTGCTCAAAAGAGCCAATCTTTTGCAGGGATATATTAAGGGATAAAATCCTATATCGAATAAAAATATATAAACCAACTTATAAATGTTTGAGCTATTACTATTAAAAATGTTGACATTTTAAGATGGAATCCCAAGTTTCACTATGACATCAAATTTCATTAAGTTCCAATGAAAAATTCGATCAAATTAAGACTAAAAAAAAATGAACATGCGGATTTTAAGATTGATATGCTCAAACAAACCATCATCTTGTGAGAGCATATCAAAGGATAATTATCACATCAAATAAATGATAATACAAACCAACTTATAAGGGTTTGTACTATTTCACTTTATAAAGCTGACTTTTTAAGATAGAATTTTAAGCTTTAATGTGATATCATAGTATGTTAAGTTCGAATGTGCAATTCGATCCGATTAAAATTTAAAAATGAGCACACGAATTTCTAGATTGATTTGCATAAATAAGCCACCATTTTGCATGAGCATGTTAAGCGATAAAATTTCATATTAAATATAGATAAAAACATAGATCACTTATAAGGGTTTGAACTATTCATCTTAATATGGTATAGAGCCAATTAAGTTCCAACGAACAACTCGATTCGATTAAGTCTTAAAAAGTGAGCACGGAATATTAAGATTGATTTGCTCAAACGAGTCAACATCTTGCTGGAACATATTAAGGATAAATTCCACATCGAATAAAGGTAAAAATATAAATCAATATATAAATGTTTGGATTACTCATCGTCACAAAATTTACTTTTTAAGATGAAATTTCAAATTTTAATAGTAATTATTTGAAAATTAACAGAACTTGAACGTGATGAACGAAAATCCTATTCAGAACAATTTCTTTGTTAGTTGGAATAGTCTTCCTCATATGATAAATTTCTATTTTTAACATACAACCCCTCCAGAATTTTTATCAATGACAAAAAAAACTGTTACATACCATTAAAATAAATCAAATCAAATTTGAAGAAATAAAATCCATACAATCCACATTCCGCCCATCTTGTGCAAGTTCTATTCCAACTTAATGGCTGAAATTGTTTCACGTAAGAATTTTGTTTAGCACGTGCAAATTCTATTAGTGTATAGCCGAGTTTGAATATAATGACATAGTTAAGAAATTGACAGTCAATACTACTTCCATAAGAAAATTAAGCGGTCTCAATTTTTGATAACACATTTTTCTCCAAATTCTTTTTCATTCATATATTTTATGGGACCTATAATTTTTATCCATTTTTAAAGATAATTGGCAACTATATATATATATATATATATATATATATATATATATATATATATATATATATATATATATATATATATATATATATATGATTTAGATGTCCAAATTTCGCCTGACTAATTTTGAGGAATAACGGTCTTCCCCCTGGTTCGACTCCGGGGTTAAACCGAATGCGGTCACATCTTATGCACATTTGGACCGGACATTCAACGGTTCTCCTTCATGTGGACCTTTGCCTTCCAACATAGATGTTGCTTTCCAACTACCGTGGAGATTCAAACTTTCGATGTTCCGTAAAGAACTTTTCTACTTTATCATTGCGCCATGTTTGACAACTATATTTTATTACTATGGTGAAGCACCTTTTTGTGGAAATTGTGAAGTTGAAGACCAAGACGAAAGACTGCAATTATGAACTGGCGCTGAAAGAAAGGATTCTAGATGGATGGGGCGGCAACTTTCTTGTGTCATCCGAAATAATGTTATTCTATGGGTGTGTTTTAAGTCATATTATTTTGAAAGAATGTATTATGAAATAGTAAATTGATGGAGAATGTGTGGTTGAAAAGGAAGGAAAATTTATTGATGTAATGGAAAATATTATTTTATTGGAGAATGTGTGGTTGAAAATGAGTAAAGAATGAGATTGAAAAAAATATTGTATTCCAAACATAATAATACTTTCTAGTATTAGTAGGGTTAGTATACCAGTCTAGTTAATTATATTTTATAGGTTCAATTGAATGAAACACGTAATTTTATATTTAAATAAATTTATCATTTAATGTCATATAATTATCATCTAAATTGATGCTTAATGTCACTGGTGATGAATAACATTATCCTTTCTAACACGTAGAGAGATACTAGAAATAATACACAAGTTAAAAATATATTTTCCACATTTTATTCATTTCAAAGTTATATTTATTGAAAAATTAAATTTAACCGCAAGTAATTCATCACTAATATCCATCGATAAATTCCACAATAGAGTGAATTTTTTGTTAATATTGAAAATTACAGCACAAAAAATATATCCTCCTGATACAGATTTTGTGTTATGTCACTCAAACTCTTTCTTAATGGAATTCAATTCAATTACCATATATAATAATAATTTTTTTTCTTAATTGAAAAATAAAAAGTCGAAAAGTGGTCAAGAGATTGGAAATTTAATCCAAGAGCTTTTCACATCAAAACGTAAACATCTACTCGTTTGTTTGGACTAAGAGCATGTTTGACAATTATTATTGTAGAAGAAAGAGTTATGAATAGTGATATATAGGAAAATGTGTGATTAAAAAGTAAAGAAATTTTTTTAGTATTCGTGTAGAACATTTTATTATGTGAATGTATGATTTAAAATTATCATATATCAAATCATAAAATAAATTAATGGGCATACAATTTGATTTTGTTTCACCATAACCATTCAACTTTAAACTTATTATTATCATGACCACCAAATTTGATTTTTTCCATCAATACCATCCAATTTCATATAACGTTTTATTATGGCCACTCAATTTCATATAACATTTCACTATGACCACTCAACTTTTTTTTTTTTTTAACCATTTTCATTAATTTTAGAAGCGGTGAAACGGTAATTTTACATTATATATATATATATATATATATATATATATATATATATATATATATATATATATATATATATATTTTTTTTTTTTAAAAAAAATAAACACTTATTTTAGAAAAACAAACATAAAATGTTTATTTTAAAATAGGTTTGATTTTATTTTATTTTTTAAAGAATTGTTTTAAAAAATAACCTTTTATTTTATTTTTCTAAGTAATTTTTTTTTTAAAAAGCAAGTTATTTTATTGTTTTAAGTAACTTTTTTAAAATAAGTTTTTATTTTAATTATTTTAAAATTTATTTTACATATCCGTTTTACTCCTTTTAAAATTAATGAAAATGGAAAAAAAGATGTTGAGTGATCATTGTGAACTGTTACATGAAATTGAGTGATCATAATGAAAACGTTATATAAAATTTGATGGTCTTGGTGAAATAAAATTGGATGGCCATGGTGATACTAAATAAAAAGTTGAGTGATCATGGTGAAACAAAATTAAGTTGGGTGGCTATGGTGACACCAATCCCCTGTTTGGTACACATTATTTTTTTCATTTTCATTCTTTTACTTATTTTTAACCACATATTTTTCAATAAAATAATATTTTCCATCACATCAATAACTTTTCCTTCATTTTTAACCATATATTCTCCATCAATCTACTATTCAATAATACATTCTTTCAAAAGAATGTGTCTCAAACACACCCCAAATATAAAGTTTGGTGGCCACAAATGAATTTAACCCAAAAGTAAATAGTTATTGTAAGTTGGAGAATTAGGGTTGGCCAAAATGGCACCCTATGGGTGGAGAAGGTTGTTATGACGTATAGTGGTCTAAATTAATACTATTTATGATCGTCATGAATGTTGAGCACTAGTCTAATAGGTCGTAAGGTCATCATCATATGATATGAAAAAATAAGGTTTAATTCATTTGTATAGAATGAATTAAACCATAATTCCGTCAGAAAACTCACATGGGGCCAGCTCCATGTGAGTAAAATATTGAAAAAAAAAACACCCACCCCCTATTGTGTCTATTTTTGTGCATTTCTGTCGATTCCTTTCTGTACAAGTACTAGCCCTCAAAAAATACATCTCAACTTCATTTGATCATGTGAAAGTGACAAATGGCAGAGGCGGGTGGTCATTGATGGGGTCTCAGGCCCCATTGAAATGTGAAAAAAATATTATGGCCTTGTTTGGTTCATATAATTTTTTTCATTTTCAATATTCTACTCATTTTCGAGAACATATTCTTCACTAAAATAATATTTTTCATCACATCAATAATTTTTCTTTCTTTTTCAACAATATATTATTTTCCATCATATCTATAGTAAAAATGTATTTTTACATTCAAAATGTGGGGCTATATATGAGAATTTTAAATTTTAATATTATTATATTTTGTGTCCTAACTTTGCCAGTGATTGTCACCTAAATCTGTTTTTTTTTAAAAGTGATTGATTGATGGCAACATCCAAAATTAAAACTTTTGCAACCTGGCCTCTTGTCTATCCATTTTCTTGATTTATGACTATGATTGAGTGGGCTATTGGTTTAATAAGGTCGGATATTACATATAATGGAGTCCTCTCTTTTCTTCTAAATGCGTCTTACCTTTGTTTCGAAATTATTTTCTAAAACTTTAATCTCAAAATTAATGGCATTTCTAGGGTTTGCTACAAAAATTAATGGCATTTCTAAATGCGTCTTACCGTTTTTTATCAACTGTTGAGGAAATGTAAACGGTAGGTAAGCTTGACAGAATCTGTCCATTGCAGCTGTCGGATAAAAAGACAAAATTGCCATTTCCTTTAAATAAACAAAAAACAACAAAATGGAAAAAATAGGAATTAAAAAAAATAAAGAATAACAAAGAGGGCATCTTCTTCCTTTACCCACAATCATACATATAATCATTTTCTCTCTATCTCCTTAGTGTATTAAGGGCATGTCTGATAAAAAAATTATTTGTTAAAAGTTGGTTAAGTTTTATTTTATTTTATATTATTGAACTCATATTTTTTATCCATTTTTTCAAAATACATTTCATGAGATACACAGTCGTTCTTAATTTTTAACAACATCACACGTCGCACAGTCTTTAAAGTAATATATACAGATGGAAAGGGATTGGAACATAATCAATAATGTATAAGAATATAAATTGTTGTTCAATTTGGACCCTTAATTTTCACAATGACTTCTAGTTTCAAGCAGCCAGGAGAAGAATCAAAATTAATTATCTATTGTCACAAGTAATTAAATACAATATTCCAATTAAATTATTTACTTCACATATAGATACAATGCATCTGCAGCGTCTCCATCTTCTTGCAAGGTTCCTATTAGTATTTTCTTCATTATATTAGCCGTCAGTACTGACTTCAATGCCATTTTCTACGTGGTATAAAAATAAGCCACGAAGTACGTTTATTAAGAAGTAAGTAATAAGCATGATTTTAGAATTATTTATTTATTTAATATAATTATTGATATATATTATTATAGAGCCTATTTTACAAAACATTAACGACTAAAATGTGTTGAATGTGTGATGTTTTCTCTTGTACACATGGATGAACTCAATATTACCACGTCCACCCTATGTAATAGGTACTTTTATCAATGTAGGTTATTTTAATTTTTCCTGCTAAAAAAGAATATTAGGGTAAGTCTTTCTAATACGTATACAAAAAAGAGAGACGTGAATTTCAAACTATTCGTAATCATCATATTCACAAAAAATCCTACGGCTGCAAGTAAATATTTCTTATTAAGTCGTGTTTAACAACTATTATTTGAAAATTCTTTTTTCACATATTTATTTTTAACTACACATTCACACAATAAAATATTCTACATGTAAATCTAAAATTTTTTCTTAACCCCTTTATGGGCTCCATTATTACAATAATTTATTTTTCTCTCTCTTATTTTTAATCACGCATTCTCTTATAAAATAATATTAAACGTAAACCTAAAAAAATTTCTTTTTCTTAACCACAAATTTTTTTCAAAAAATCATTATCCCAAAATACATTTTCTCCAAAAACTAAAGTATAATGGAGCTCAAACATGAGCTTACTTTTTAACCGCACATTCTCTTAAAAATCATATATAATGTGTAATATATCATTATGATGACGAAATATCGGTGATATGACAGTTTATATGGAATAATGAGATTTGACAATTGAATTTTTATGAGAGAGAATAGAAGGAGAGAGATATATAGATAAAAGACAATGAGTTGCCACATCACTGATATTCTATCATCGTGACGATAAATAACATTACTCAAAATACTATTCAAAACTTTGTTTTTCCTAAATAATGTTCGTAAGACGGGGGCCTAAGAGTGTGTTCTTACTAGCTTTTTTTTTTTTTCCATGTTATTACACTCAGTACTATCCTATGAATAATTTAATCTTAACAAAAACATGGAAGGGAATTATATTCTTGTTTATGATAAAATAAGAGAATTGTATGCCTCCTTTTGGTTGAAAATGTTGAGTCTGTTGCTATACGAGCAGGGGCGAAGCCACGAAATATGTTAGGGTAGGCTGAAATTTATTTATTTTTTTCAATAAATTTATGATATAAAAGATGCTATGTACCACAAGAGATTTAGTTTAAAACGTTAAATTCATGACACTCATAATAATGTGGGTCACAATACATTTTTGGACACTCGTTACAATGTGTTAACAAATATAATTTTAACAAATAAAATTAAATATAAAACATATTACTTATTTTGATAATAACATCCACTTCATGATCGTAATAAATAAATTTTTAACTCACAAATATAAATAAGTAATATGTGAAAAAATACATTAGAAAAAAATTTAATTACTTCTTTAAGTTTAGTTAAACATGTGACATTTCATACTGTTCAAATAAGTCATTTGTCTTTAATTAATAAAAAATATTTGTTATATAATAAACTAATTTGATTATAAATGAACTCTTTAAACTTAGTAATACATATGTGTGTGAAATAAAATATCTAATTTGGTAACGAGTTATTTGTGCATCATAAATATGAATAAAATCAATATGTAATTATTGTAGAGTTTTAAATGAAATTTGAATAATTGAACATTTGGCTTGGGTTGGTAATGAAGTTGGCTAAAATTAATTTTTGGGTTGTGCTAAGTTTTTATTCTTTTTTATTTTCACCAAGAATTTGGGATAAGTTTTTCATTTTTTACAAGCCAATTTGCTTTTGAACTGGGCTATAGCCCATCCCAGCCCCACTCTCCATCTGCCTCTGTATACGAGATGGTCGTATCTTTGACAAGGAAAATCACCATAATGTGGAGATTGTTAAGAGTGCGTTTGGTAGATATTAAAATTGGATTAAAATTGAAAAACTAGTCGTTATTGTTGACTTTTATTAGACGAGTGAGACGCAAGAACGGCTATATTTTCAATTTTAATTAGATTTTAATTGCTACCGAACAAGCCATGTAACTTGCTCGTCGTAGTTCAAAGCCTAGAATCAGACCTTCGCCCCGCTCCAAACAAAGCTCTTTTATTTCTTTATTTTTATTTTTTTTCTAGCATTATTTGGTGATATTAATTGTGATTTGTATTGCTTTATTCTCTGCAAGGAAACAAAGTAGTTCATGCCGTAACATCTTTTGTTTATCTAATTTTTGATATTACCAGCTGGATTAATTTTATTCCAATGACAACATGAATTAATAAAGTTAGATTATGTGAGGATAAAAGGTATTAGCCTCAGTTTATAGAGATATAAAGAGATGTTTAGCCTCAGTTTATGAAGCGTTTCTATTAAGTAACTTTTACTATTCAATTAAAGTCAAATCTTAATTTCATTCACATACTTCAAATTAATATTCATTATTAGCACAATTCGTGATCCATTACTATTCTTCTTAAAAAATTACTTAAAAATTATCAAAAATGTTTCCCAACCTATGCTTAAGTTGCGAATTTGCAGGGGTAACATTTTTCTTTGCCACATTCAACTGGCGTAATTGGAATGACATCTTTTACCGAACAGAACGGGGTGTAAGAAAGTCCTCTTAACCTATTGAAAAAACAAAAATGCTACTTGTACATCACAAATTGTACATAAGTGGCTACATCCCTCTCACATGGGGTGTGGGACCCATTGCATAAATTATTTTTTAATCTAAGCGGGTCCTACCCTCATGTGAGGGGGGTGTACACCCCGATGTACAATGTGATGTACAAGTAGCAAGACCGTTGAAAAAATATCAGTCCACAGCCCCAAATAATATTCATGCTAACGTCAGATGAATAGTATGATATATGTTGGAACAGAATATTATATTTACTCTCTTTAACATATTATATATATATACCTTACTATCACACGACTGCATCGGTCCCTACCATTCCCTTGAAAAGCAATCTGCACCAATAAAACAGTACATAAGATGATTCATATAAAGTTTCAGCAATCTGTTGTACTGAACTACATAGTTCTGATTGCTTCCCAGTTGAAGTGGGCAATGAATTATCTGCTTCTCCAATCCTTCTTTCTGCCTTGCGGAATCGAGTTAAAAGACTATGTTGATGACCTTGCTGTAACGCGTTACGAAAATAATAATAATAATGAAGAATGTGCTGTTTGATTATGCAGAATTGATGAAGGGGATGACGTTAGAGAGCTGAGATGCAAACATCTTTATCATAGAGTTTGCATAGATAGGTGGCTAGGATATGGGCACAAGACATGTCCACTCTGCCGGAATAACCTAAAGCCACCTCAAATGGCGGCCGACCTCCACCAAGCTGAGGTGATATTGATTAACGTCTGTGCCGCTAGATCAAGGGATGGCCGCTGCAACTGGTGGCTGCGCTAAGTTTTGTAAAATCTTGCACAAGATGAAACTGGAGACTGGATGGCTTTGTAGAAATAAGAAGTTTGGTAAAACCATTTTTTTTCTTTGTTCCAATGTTGTATTCCAAATCATGGCCAAATATATTAATATAATTTCATATGTACATGCAGTTAATGTTATTTGTAATAGTAACGACGAAATATTATATTTATATATTAATAATGGAATTTATACATACTTTATTATCCATGATTGATTTTATATAGTATACTCGTGTTTAAACTATTGGATTCTAATCCTACAATATAATAATCGTGCAGTGAACTCCAGTTTTGATCGTCATGTTTTAACTAGGATATTTGGTTTAAAAAGGGCAATCATATTCACTCACGGTTTTTGTTAATTCTGGTATATTTTAATTATATTTAAGGTACTCAACTTTTTTTTTTTTTTTTTCATTATTGCACTTATTCCCTAAGTTTTTTCATTAAACTTTTATCCTCAATATTCCATTAATTAGTACATCTCGTCATTGACTATGATTTCTATTATAATTCTGGGTCGCAAGATAATGACGATAAGCAAGGGTGGACCCAACCCAGAAGTTCAGCCCGGGCGGACGTCGACAATGACTATTGGCTCTAGACCTCTAGTTGGAGAGAGTGGAAGAGTGGAAGTGGGAAGTCCACAGCGTTGGGAATTTAGAGTAGTAGAGTATTGAAAAAGGAAGCCACAGAGAGAAATTAACACTCACAAATGCAGAGTATGCAAGTTATGTACTGTACGCTTTATTTCAGAATTGAAGGTGCCTATTTATAGGCTTACAAGCAAATTGAAAAGCTAAAAAATCTCAACCAATATTAAATATTATTTCCACTACTTTCAGACTTATTTACTAACCAAAAGACAGTGAATTAAGGAGCAAAAATCTGCAGGAAAAATAAATATCAAAGATTAAGTCAAAGTTGAATAATTTTTAATCAATTTCAACACACAGTTATCACATATCAATTTGAATTTTGATATAAAGATTCTATAGAGAGTACAGATTACAATCCCGACTCTAGCCAAATATTCATGGATGGAGTGGAAATCTGAAAATTGAAGCTTGACAAATCACAAAAACTTAAAAATTGAAATGGGTGAAAAACTGAAAATGGGGTGAAAACTGAAAATTGAAATGCTAATTTTCTTAATTCTTGTTGTTTTCTTCAAATTCATATATGTATTCACACAAAAAAAATTGAAACAGAAAGTCAGAAACGAAAACGGAAACGAAATTACGAAAAGCCAATAAGGTACCAATTACACTTATCGACAGCAAGCAGCAGCTGAAACACAGCAACCGGGTAAGGGAGAAGGAGAAGTGAAGAGTGAAGGGAAGGGGTTTTGGAGTAATGCCGTAATGGATAATTTCAAATTGGATATTATTTCATTTATATGGGATTTTGACCTAATTTTGAAATAGGCTCAATTCTCTCCGCCCAAAACAAAAGGGCCAAGACTAAAAAAAAAAAAGCCTAAATTTTTTTGTAATTCCCAACAAAAAAAAGCCCAAAACTTACCTCCCTTCCCTTCTTCATCAGTTTTTCTTCCTGTTTTCTCTCCGTCCTCTGCAATACAGTCACCCGACGACACTAGGCGGTTTGAAGGTTTCAACGCGGGTGGCCGCGGGGCTCGCCAGGTGCTGGGTCCGCCTCCACGATAAGGAAACAAATAAGAAGAAAATAAACACCAAGATTTCCGTGAAATCCCAATACGGGAAAAAACCATGAGCAGATGAGAAAAATTCACTATAATCGATATCAATTGTGTTTACAATACCAAGATCTCAATGTTCTCAATTGAAATGTAAACTTTCTAACTCTCTAGATGTTGTTGAATCATTATTTGTGAAGATACAATGTGAATATGTGTGTGTGTGTGTGTGTGTATCTCCTTTTGGAGTTTTAGATGAAGAAGTTTTATATCCCCAAAAAAGGGGAATTAAAAAACCACGTGGCACCTCAGCGCCACCTTCCGGGCGCCCCCACTCGGCGCTGTAGCCCCGGGTTCTCTGTATTGATCATGATGAGGCGCTGTGCATCTTGTTTCTTTTTTTTTTCTTTTCTTTTTTTTCAAGTTGTTTTCTTCATCTCAAAGTCATTTTCCAAGTCAAACTCTCAATTTTTTGATGAAATTTGATTGTCATTCATTAGAACTCTCAAAATCCAAGCTCTTTAGACTTTTTCTATACAACCAAACCCAAATAATATGGAATTTGAATCATACCACAACAAATCTCTACCTTCAAACAAATTACATCACAAGGAATTCAAGACACATTTTCAGGTAAACACCATTCATCATCTTCCAAACAAGCTCCAATGGACTAAATCAATGACAAATATCCACTAAGTTCAAGCAATATTCAAATTTAGCAATGTGAAGTGGTTTTCTCACCATATCAACAGGATTATCCTTAGTACCAACATTGCACTATAATATCACCACGAGCAATCAGATCACGCACAAAATGATACCTCACATCAATTTGTTTAGTCCTAATTACAATGAAAGAGTCATTGGCAACATTAAAAAAACAACATTTGTTGATAAATGTTGCTAAAAGGGTCTTTTGTCAACATTTTAGTAAGTGAATGTTGCCATTGGTTAGTATAAATGAGTTTTGGCAACGTTTTTTAGACAAATGTTGTAATAGACCCCTTTTCGCAACATTTGTTGAGTGTTGTGGATTGCTTTATTTTTCACAACGTTTGGAAACCGTTACGAAAAGTGGGACTTTTAGCATTTGCCAAAACGTTGCACAAAGTGAGACTTTTAGCAACGTTTGCCAAAACGTTGCGAAGAGTGAGACCTTTCGCAACGTTTATCAAATGTTGCAAAAAAAATTTTTTTTTCCCAGATAAATGCCTCAAATTGCAAAGCCCAAAAACCTGAGCCCAATACTGATATATTATAAACCCCCCCCCCCCCAAATCATCTTCCTCCAAATCTACCCTCAATTTCAATTCAATTTCATCCAGGCTCGACCTCCGCCTCTCACCTCTACGTCTCTTCCAGCCAGCTTCGGGTCGCAGCTTGATGCTGGTGATTTGACTTCTTCCTTATTCATCCTTTGACAGTTCCTGCTTCGCCTCCGTGCCGGCGACTTCGAGCCCTAGACCAGTTGCTTCACCTCCGTAACCTACTGTAAGTCTGGATGCGTAGATTCTGTAGAGTTGTCTGTTTATAAGCTTCAATTGTGCTTTTCGATTTTTTTTTTGGGTAAAATTTTCCATACAGAATTTTGTGCCATAGAAATTGTAACGCAGCTATTTTGGCAAAATAACCTCGTGCCTCTATGTGTTATCCTTACTGCAACCTATCAAATTTCTATCATCCCAGTGTTTGCACGTGCTTCTATCATTAGATGTGTACTGTACTGACAACCTTTTGTTTTGTCAATGTGAATCCTCTATGCTTTTATTGCTTGTAATACATGAAAGCAACAAGATGTTGCCACTTGTTTTGTATTGCCAAAACTTATTCTCGTGATTCTAGCTTATTCTCCTAGTTCATACATGAAACATACTGGTACAGGCACACAAGGATCAGTGGAAGAATTACAAAATTCCACTTGATGAGAAAGAATATGCTAGTGAGGTTAAGTATGATGTTGGCATTGAACCTTCTGCAGAAGAACTTAATGATCTCTCAAAAGCTCTTAACAAACTCTGGGAACTTGACTTAAACTGCTTGGTACCTGGCAAGGACTATCAGATTGATTGTGGTGAAGGGAAAAAGGTTTACCAAAAGGAAGATATGGCAGAAGAGAGCCTGTTTTCCTGGCTGAGTGAAGAAATATTTATGAGGCCCACCTTTGCACATTTCTGCTCTCTTGTGGACAACTATAATCCACATGAAAGGTATAAAGAAAATGTAACACCTGAAGAGAGACAAGAGCAAGCAGCATTTATCGAAGATATAAGTAGAACTGCACCAATCAAATATCTTTCTTCCAACGGCATCTTACCTGAGAATTATCAAGATTTTAAGAGGATGATGACAAGCCTCTGGTTTGACCTTTATTACATTATTAATAACAAAAAGAAAAAGGAAATTGTATTTAAATTGAGTTAAGGGGTGATTTAGAAGTTGAATTTTACCCCCTATTCTGTTTGTCATAGCTCATAACACATACTTTGCACTTAAAATTTGTTCATACAAATAATCTGTATGTCTTGAAGTCGATTCAGTTACTGCCTAAATTTGACTTGCATTTCTATGCTTTTCCTGGCACCACCAACAATCGTATGTCAAAGGGAAATTAGATGTAGCTTCAAGCAAGTTGGCTTTTGTTACTTGTTTTCACTGTGTCAATTTTTATAACCTGTCATTCGCAAAATCTCAAAGCCCTTGCTACTGGAATAAGAGCATTTTAATTTCCTGCAGTTCTATTTGGAAGAAGCAAAGGGAAGGGTGAATTATCAAGGATACATTCTTCTACGGAGGCGTGGGCCAATTGTAAGTAGATTTCATAAAATTTCTTCATTTGGATTTTGTCCTCGATGTTTACATTGACTTGTTTTATGGGTTTTGTAAGTTTCCATTAATGAGTATTTCATCTGAAAATGGATTGGATATTGGATTTGCTCTAGTTATGTAATTCAATTAATGGTTTCTTGAACATTTAAACTAAAATGTGATTAACATTTAATGGTCTATGAGTAATGCCTTTTTGGACTGGATATCAAATCTCCAGATCGACTGGCCGGCGAGTTGTACTTTCTTGATGATACAATCTCATTTACATCTGAGGAATTATCAAGAGCGCCAGCTGAAGTTCTGGGAAGGAGTAGCCATGGGACATCTTACCGGGCAACACTAGACAATGGGTTGTTCTTGACTGTGAAGTGGTTGAGGGAAGGAGTTGCAAAACCAAGAAATTCTTATATGGTAATCACTGCACTCTTCTGTCCTGCCAAGTATTTTGCCGCCAAGAAAACTTCCATTGATCTGTGTCTGTTTCTTCTTCTTTTTTTTTTTTTTCCCAATTGTTTTGTTTCTATCTTTTTCTATTTTTATTTTGCTCCCCCTACTTGCATTATGAGAAAATGAAATTCTTTCTTCAATTATTTTTGTGTTGATTTTCATAGGGTGAATTAAGGGATATAGAAGATAATATGCCAGTGGCAAGCTTTCCTCCCATCAAGATCGAGAAGGATGAAGACAATGGAAGTGGAGGTGGAGTTCAAGGCAATGCCAGTAGTTAGCTTAATTAGTTCTAGCAGTGATTCATCATCTTCTAGCGATATTGATTCTTAAGTGGTGTTGTATCCCATTCTAATATTCAAGTGTAAGGATTAAAAAATTTGTAATGAAATTATCAATTTTTATGCAATTCCAAAATTTGTTCATAAGTTGGATTTTTAATTTTGCCAACTTATTTGCATAAATTGTTGTTGTTAATAATATTAATATATATATAAACCCAGCCTATGGCAACGTTTGGGAAATGTTGCCGTAGATAGATACGGCAACGTTTGGCAAACGTTGCCATAGACTGTCTTTCGCAACCGAAGACTTTCGGCAACGTTCAAAAAACGTTGCCGTATCTCTTTATTCTACGACAACACCTTAATTTGCAACACATGTCCAAACGTTGCCGTAGGCCTACGGCAACGTTTTTTGAACCTTGTTGTAGGCTATTTTTGTTGTATTGCCTCTCATGAAACATCTGATCCTTAGTCAGGAAAATTGCACTCTAACTATCACAAAATACTGTAGACATCTACAAGTCTTCAATGATTTCACCAATCAATCCTCTCACCGACATAGCCTCTTTACATGCCTTTGTAATGACCATGTATTCACTTCTGTTGTAGAAAAAACTACTGTATTTTGAGAAGTAGCTTTCCAACTGATAGCACAGCTTCCAAGACTAAACACATACCGTGTAAGTGATCTCATCTTATCAAGATCCTCTACAGAATCTAAATCTACATACCCAATGACTCCATGTAAATTTCTACCAAAATGCAAACAAGCATTAGAAAAGCCTCTCATGTAGCACTGATTTCCAATGTTCATTGCTAAGATTTGCAATGTATCTGCTAACTGCACTAACTGCATGTGCCAAATCAGGTCTTGTACAAACTATACTATACATCAGTGAACCAACTATACTGGAATAAGGAACCCAAGACATGTAATGAATGTCTTCATCTGATTGAGGACACAAGTTAGATGATAATTTAAAGTGAGCAGCCAAGGGAGTAATGATAGCCTTCGCATTCACCATATTGAATCTTTCGAGCACTTTCTCAATATATCCATTCTGACTCAAATACAATCTGTCAGCCTTTCTGTCCCTCAAGATTTTCATACCAAGAATCTTCTTTATTGTACCCAAATCCTTCATATCAAACTCCTTGCTGAGTTGAAACTTCACTTTTCTGAACACTATTTTATCTTTAGTTGTTATAAGCATATCATCAACATATAATACCAAATATGTAATCGATCTACTATCTTCCTTTCTGAAGTACACACAACTATCATAATTATATCTGAAGAAATCACGAGTTGTCATGAATGAATCAAACCTCTTATACCACTGCTTCGGTGACTATTTTATTCTATACAAGGACTTCTTCATTAAGTACACATAGTTTTCATTTCTAGAGACTATGAACCTATTTGGTTGTTGCATGTAGATGCCTTTATCAAGTTCTACATGTAAGAATGCTATCTTGACATCCATCTGCTCAAGCTCCAAGTCATTCTTGGCAACCACTTCAAGTAAAGCCCGAATGAAAATACGCTACACAGATAGTGAGAACACATATGTAAAGTTAGCACCTGGAATCTGACTGTAGTCCTTTGCTACCAATCTAGCCTTGTATCTAGCATCTTCAATCCCTGATATACCTTTCTTTCGTTTGAACACCCATTTGCAGTGAAACAACCTTTTTACCTATAGGTAATTTCACGAAGTTCCAATTGTTATTTTTGCTTAATGACTCTATATCCTTTTGCATAGCAATCATCCATCTGCTAGAATCACTACAACTGATCGCCTTTGGATATGCGCTCCTCAGTGGAATCAATGTCTTCAACCACACTCAATGCATAAGCTACCAAATCTGCTTCCCCATACTTTTGTGGAGGTCTAATTTGTCGGTGAGGTCTATCCTTAGCTATAGAATACTGTGGTGTTGGGGGTGTAGGTAAAGTAGGCAAGATATTTCTGTCTGTCAACCTCGAACTGGATTGATCTGTAATAGACTGTTATGCAACCTCTGATTGTTCCTCTAAACCAATTTCCAACTCTACTTAAGTTGAATGATTTTAATCCTCAGTTTTATCAGAATCCCCAAGAGGTGAACCACGAACCATAACAAATTCATCAAATACTACATCCCTACTAACAACCACATTTCTTGTCTCAAGACACCACAATTTATACCCATTTACACTTGATTTATACCCAAGAAAGATGCACTTTCTAGACCTAGGCTCCAACTTTCCGTTATCCACATGAGCATAAGAAGAAACACCCAAAAATCAAATCAAAATAATAAGAAGGTTTACTAGACCATACCTCTTCTGGTGTCTTTTTATCAATGGCGACTGATGATGAGTGTTTAATCAGAAAACAAGTAGTAGTAGTTTCAGTCCAAAACGTTTTAGGTAACCTAGAATTTGAAAGAATACAATGAAAATTTTCCATCAAAGTTCTATTCATCCGTTTTGCCACACAATTCTATTGAGGAGTTCTAGACACTGTCAAGTGTCTCAAAATGCTTTCAGCCCAGTAGAAACTATTGAATTCATCTGAACAAAATTCCAAAACATTATCTGTGCGTGGACGTTTCCCATGCTTTCCAGTCTGCTTTTCTATAATATTTTCCATTTCTTGAAGGTCCCAAACACATTAAGATTCTCCTTCAAGAAGAACACCCAAAATTCCCTGGAGAAATCATCAATCATTGTTAGCAAGTAATAATAGCCTCCTTTTGATGGTACCCTGGCCAGTCCCCAAAGATCTGAAGGGATATATTCAAGTGTTCCCTTTGTGTTGTGTCTTCCTTTCGTGAATATGACTCTAATCTGTTTCCAAAAATGCAATGCTCATAAAAGGAAGACACAACTCTGCCATGCAATTCTCACTCATATGTCTGAGCTATATATGCCAAAGTTTTGTAACTTCATCATTTGTCAAAGAAGAAGTAGAAACTGCTATATCCCCAATTACTGTGGAACCATGCAAAATGTACAACAGTGCAGAGCTTTTATGTCCCTTCATAACAAAAAGAGCACCCCGGCTCACCTTCAAAACTCCAAATTGACCAGTGTATCTATAACCGTTTGAGTCAAGTACACTCAAAGATATGAGATTCCATTTCAGTTCTGGAACATGCCTTACATCTATAAGTGTCCCGATAGCCCCATCGAACATTCTGATTCTGACTGTAACAACTTTGGTACTTTGGCAAGGCGCGTTGTTTTCCATAATCACTGCACTTCTTGAAACTCTTTCATATGTTGAAAATTAGTCCCTATTGGGACACATATGAAAAGTAAAAGCTGGGTCAAGAACCCATTACTCACAAGGTTTGAAATCCATATCAGAAATCACAAGAAGCTCTCATTCACATTGCCCATCTTCCACAATATCAGCCTCCGTTGTGTTAATAGGTTGCTTCCCTTTCTTAGTAGTACCGATAGCTTTATTTCTATTTTTTAAGGCATAACAATCAGCTCTAATATGCCTCTTCTTCTTACAATAGTGACATGTCTTCTCAGTATGTTTAGATTTCGATCTGCACCTCATATTCCTGCCAAGTTTCCGATCTTGATTTCTCCCACGCACAACCAAGCCTTCAGCTTGATTCCTAGATCCTCTAGCAAGATGCCTCATCTTCTCCTAGATAGTAAAACATCATAGACCTCTTCCAAGGTTAAAGTATCCTGACTATAGAGAATAGTATATCTAAAAGTCAGGTGGCAGAGAATATAATAACATCAACGTCAAGTCCTCCTCGTCATACTTAACTTCCAATGTTTCCAAATCAGCAACGATTTCTTAGAATATAGTAAAGTGATCATCCAATGATGCATCTTCAGACATCCATTGAGAATACAAGTGTTGTTTAGAGTGTAGCTTGTTGGTCCAACTTCAACTACAACACAACCATACTTCTATTCTTTAGAACATCCGTAAGAATTTGATTTGAAAAATGTAGATGAATTTGAGATTGGGCTTTTAGATCCCTATGCTGATTCCCATCCTACGTTCAGATAGCAGGCATCATATCAAAGCCAAGCAGGGCTTCTTCTAAATCCATCTGTGCTAGAACTGCTTGCATCTTCACTTGCCATAAGGTAAATCTCGTGTTTCTATCAAACAATGGGATATCATACTTCATTGTCGTCTGCGAAACTATACATCTCACTCTGATACAAGTTGTTTTGAAATTTAGACTACAAGATAATGACGATAATGAAATAAACAAGAAAAAAATAAACACCAAGATTTACATGGAAACCCAATATGGGAAAAAAATCATGGGTAGAGGAGAAAATTTATGCTCTCTAACTCTCAAGATGATGTTGATATATATATATATATATATATATATATATATATATATATATATATATATATATATATATATATCTCATCTTGGAGTTCTAAATGAAGAAGAATCTTAAAATCCCCAAAAAAATAGAATTAACAAACCGCATAGCACCTCGACGCCACCTTCTAGGCGCCCCGATGCCAGGTTCTCTATATTGATCAGGAGCGTCGATACCGCAGCAGTGCTGGGCATCCTCTTTCTTTTTTCTTTTTCTTTTTTTTTTTTTGCTCCAAGTTGTTTTTTCCATCTCAACGTCCTTTTCCAAACCAAACTCCCAATTTTTGACGAATTTGATGTTCATTAATTAGGACTCTCAAAACCCAAGCTCTTTAGACTTCTTCTATTCAACCAAATCCAAATAACATGGAATTTGGATCATACCACAAATCAAATTCTATCAAAATATTCTTTGCTTGTTTACAAATGAGGGAAAGAAAATATTTTTTTTGCATATTCTAGATGTACTTTATGGGCGAAAATGATTATCAAAGACAAGTAATGTTAATTAATTGAAGATTAAGGATCACAAATTGACAAAAATTGTTGCGAACATAAGAACTACAATGGATGCAAATTGACAGCTTTAAGTGCAATCAGAATATATTGAAACTCAAAATTTTTTTATGTTAATATAATTACCCTTAATAAAAGTATTCAAACCAACCATTATTGTTGTTTCTAATACTATTCATGTTCCACATATATAATAGGTGTCAAGGGTCAGCTTAGACTTCGAATTGTAGTTTCTTTTCTTCCACTTTTCTAACTGCAGTCTATATAGATAAATTTATTGATTGAAACGCTAAGAAACACAGTCAAGGACGACATAAATATCACGTACTTGAAAATGGAGATAAATATGATGAAATTTGAAGTTGGAGAATATCTCAACTAATCTTTGAAAATCTAACCAAGTTCAAACATGCGTTACAATATCTTTCTTTAAGATTTTATTTTTCTCCACTACAATGTAGTTTAAGAGCATACAAATACACCTACAATATACAATGAAATAAGATATGAGAAGTGTTAGAATTTGGGTGTGATCTAAATTCTTTATTGAAGTAATTGAAGAATTCCAATTGAAATGCACTTCAAGAGGAATCCAGTTTGAAATGTTATCGGAGTCTTATTCAAGTTAAAATTCTATTTGGAAGCTCTATTGGAAATTGAAATTTGTATTGGATTTGAAGAGATTTAAATTCGATTTTCACTAGCCTACCACTAGCCGGCTGCTCAAGCAACACCTGAAGGCCTGTCACTTGCTTGGTGTTTGAGCTATGGACTTGTCACTAGCCTGTCGTTAGCTTATCGCTTGAGTGACTAGACCCTTTTGGTCTTTTAACACATTTTTTGCATTCTACTTCAATTACAACTCATCTATTAGGGTTTGAACGTCCCCCACACATTCTCTATAAATATTGGGCTCTTCTACACAATTTTATATTGTGAGAATAGTGTGAGAAAATTTATTACTAGCTTTTAGGACCATTGTAATATTTCTCCATCTTCATTATTTGTGGTGTAATAAAATCTCCTAATTCCTCTGCCATATTTTTTTGTCTTCTTTTATTCTTTTACATGCGATCATATGTTTCATATTTTGCTATATAACTTCAACAGCTCAATCTGGTGGTTGGTTTCATATCAAGTGGTATTGAGCGATAAGTGATTCTTGAATTCCCAACAACTAGTATCAGAGATTCTGGGCATAATTAATACAACAAGTGGTATTAGAACCTAGTTTTATCAGTTCCGCAGAGCGTAAGGTTTGATTTGTTCGAGATTTTTGTTCGTAATGGCTTCCATAAAGTATGACATTTCACTTTTGGATCGAAACACTAGATTTTCGCTATGGCAGGTTAAGATGCGTGCAGTACTCGCACAACATGATTTGGATGATGTGTTGTTGGGAATTGACAAGATGCCCATAACTTTAACGGCGGAGAAGAAATTATGGAAAGATAAAAGGGCAATTTCTCACATTCATCTTCATCTACCGAATACCATTCTTCAGGACGTTTTGAATGAGGGTTCAACAGCTGCTTTATGGTTGAAGTTGGAGTAAGTATACATGACTAAAAGTTTGATAAGCAAGTTGCATCTCAGCGGTGTTTATACTCTCATTGAATGGCAGAAAGAGGATAATTGGAAGATCACTTGGTTGCATTTAAAGAGATCTTCACTGATGAAAACTTTGGAAGTAAAGTATAATGAAAAAGATTTGGCTTTGATACTATTGTGTTTGTTGCCTGCTTCATTTTCTTCATTTAGAGACAAGATCTAATATAGTTGTAATACTTTCACCATAGAAAAGGTATATGATGCTTTGTTTTCAAACGAGAAGATAAAGCATCTGGTGTATGAGGCCAGAGATGAAGAAGTTTTTGTCGTTCATGGTGGTTCTTAAAAAGGACAGATTGAAGTCTAAATTCAATAATCAGATTTGTAACTTCTACAAGAAGAAGAGGCACATGATGAAAGATTGCTACAAATTGCAGAATAAAGAAAGGTTGGCTGCAAGTCGATATGGGGAGCAATAAGAGATTTTAGATGAAGCAGACTTCGCATAGATCATTGTAAGCGAGTGAGATCTTTTGGCTATTTTTGACATAGAGTTTAAACTATAGAAGGATTGGATTCTGGATTCAGCGTGTGTGTTTCATATGTTTCTAACAAGGACTTTTTTACTACATATGAAAATGTTTCCAAAGGTTTTCTGGTTTAGAAAACAGCACACCTTACCGGGTTGCTAAAATTGGTACGGTCAGATTGAAACTATAGGATGGGACAATTAGAACACTTGACTAGATTCAACATATTCAAAATTTGAAGAATAATCTCATATTGTTATCTATTCTTGATTCAAACGGTTATGAGTTTTTTGGTGGATGTGGAGTTTTAAGGGTTTATAAATGTGCCTAGGTTATACTAGAGGGATAGTTCAATCATCACAGGTTCAGTATTGTCGTGGACATTTAGTTTGATACAATACCTTTAAGAGCTCGTAAATGGTCGGATTTAAATAATATAGCTCAGTTTTGGTTGGTTGGAGAAATCAGTTTTGGTTATTTTTGAAAAGTTGGTTCATTCCTTGCAGACGAATTTTCTTCTCCAAGTGGAGAAAATTTTGGAGATTTGTTCGTTACAGTACAATTTGTGTCAAAGTGGAGATTGTTAGAATTACGGTGTGATCCGAATTCTTTGTTGAAGTAATTGAAGAATTTTAATTGGAGTGCACTTCAAGAGAAATTTAGTTTGGAATGCTATTGGAGTCTTATTTAAGTTGAATTCAACTTGGAAGCCCTATTGGGAGTTGTAATTTGTATTGGACTTGAAGAGGTTAAAATTATGGACCGGGAAGAAAAGTAGCCTCATTTTCACTAACTACCACTAGCTGGCCGCTCGAACAAAACCTGCAGGTTTTCTCTCGAGACTTGGTTGCTCACCTATTGCTTGAGCGATGGACGTGTCCTTAGCTTATCGCTCAAGCAACATGGTTATTCGGCCCAGGCCCTTTTCGCGTTTTAACACATTTTTTGCATTCTACTTGAACTACAACTCATCTATTAGGGTTTGAATGTCCCCCACATGTGCCCTATAAATATTAGGCTCTCTATACAATGTTATAGTGTGAGAATAGTGTAAAAAAAAAGTGATTACTAGCTTTTAAGATCATTTTAATATTTCTCCATCTTCATTATTTGTGGTGTAATAAAATCTTATAATTCTCGTGCCACATTTTTTTGTCTTCTTTTATTCTTTTGCTTGCGATCATGACTTCATATTTTGCCATATAACTTTAACATCTTAATCTGGTGGTTGATTTCATATCAAGTGGTATCGAACGATACGTGATCATTGAATTCCCAACAATTGGTCTCAAAGATTCTAGGCATAATTAACACAACAAGCAGACATTTCCTTATTGTATATTCATGTATATGTCATAAATGTATAGAAGTTACCAGGTAAAAGATACCTATTAAGATTGTGTACGAACCACTCAATCTCTTCCTTGAATTGAGCTTAAACTGTAGGACATGGAAATGATAGCAACTCTCCTAGAATTAAGGCATGCTTCTGGAATTAAGGCACGCATAACTGTTGTAAAGTAGGAGAGTAACTTCTAATACTATCCCTCGAGCTAGATCAAAGGGATTAATTGAGCTAAGCTTGAAAAGAAGTCGTTGAAAGTGAGTGAGTAACATAACTAGGGTAAAAATATCTGTCAGTTGATCTTTGCTACGAGTGTAGTGAGTTTGAATAACCTTGGACTGAACTTGAGCACGACTGTAGTGATACTCAACCTCGATGTGTTTGGTTTGCTCATGAAAGATGGGGTGCGAGAAATGTGCATAGCAGCCCGATTGTCACACACAAGAGTCATTAGTTGAGAACTGGGAAACCCTAAATAAGATAGAAGACCCTTCAACCAAATAAGTTCACATGTAGTGGAAGCCATAGCCATATACCCAGCCTCAGCAATGGGATCGCAATCAAGGTTTGCTTCTTGCTTTTTCGTGTAACCAAGTTTCCTCCAATAAATGTATAAAACCCTTGGTTAATTTGCGATCAAGAGAGTTCCTGACCCAGTCAGCATCCGTTTAGCCAAGAATCTATATTTGGGTTGTTCTTTATAAGAATGCCTTAATCGATAGTGTCCTTGAGGTACTGCAGAATGTACTTAACCACTTGAAGATGGGCGGTAGTTGGAGAATGCATGAATTGACTGACCCAAATATAATATTATGTCTATTTATAGTGAGGTAAATAAATTTACCAACTAAACGTTGATAGTAGCTCATATTGTCAAGAGGATCACCGCCTATATCCATTGTAAGTTTGCTATCAATTCATAGTATTCATTTTAGCCACATGAGTAAAGATCTCCTTGTAATCAACACCAAAGGTTTGTGTAAATCTACGAAATGTTAATCGAGCTTTGTGCCTTTTGAATGAGTCATCTGAGTGAAACTTAGTCTTATATATCCAACGACTCCCAACAACCCTTTTTCCTTGAGGCAATGGAACAATACTCCACATTTTATTTGCATCCAAAGCTTGTAACTCTTGTGCCATAGCATTTTGCCATTCATTTGATTGATTGGCTTCTTGAAAATTATTTGGTTATTAAGAATTGGAGATATTGCTCAAAAAAGCAGCGTGAGAAGATGAGACCTTGTGATATGTAAGTGAATTGATTTTTGGATACATTGCATGGTATGTGACATAATCCTGTAGCTTTGGTGGGGGATGTCCTTCACGAGTAGGGTTTCTTCTGACTAAGATTGAAGGTGATGGTGAAGAGGCTACATGAGAAGCTGAACTAAACGGCTCACAGTAATTATCTCTAGTTGTGACGGTGATGTTTCTCACTCTTTGATCATCATGACAATTGGCTGGAGCAACATAGTCAATGCTGATGTCAGAAGTGGGCAAGGGAAGAAGATCAAGAAAAAACTCTCCCTGATCACTATTTTCTAAAGATTTGCTGAAATAAGGCGTCCCATCATCAAATTTAGCATCACATGACATAACAACTTTCATGGTGATAGGATTGTATCACTTGTATCATTTTTATGTGGATGAGTACCCCAAAAACAAACATTGTAACAACTCGAGGATCAAGTTTATCATGATTTGAAAACAACTTTGAAAATGAGCTACACATTGTTGCTAAAGACGTTGTGGAAATTTAGGAATCCTTTGATAGATAGTAAAGTCCTTTCAGGTAAAAGCAATGATCAATCTTCTTCCTGGTGAAAAGGTCCTCGAAAATTAAACTATGACGAGAAAAAATGGCAAGGCAATTTATAGAATTTGAGATTCTTCCAACCGATAAGAGATGACAAGGAAAGGAATGAACATAGAGAGCAACTAACTAAATTTTTTTGAAATCAACTTGATTTTACCTTTCCATAAAACTGAAGCACCTTTACCATTAGCAACTGAGACCTGAGAGGGTTTTTGACAATTTTTCACAATCATGTAAATGTGACATTTGACTAGTCATATGGTTTGTGGTACTTGCGTTTATTATCCAATAATCATGCACAAGGCTAACTTGAAAATCAGATGAGAAATCCTGTAAAATACCTGGAATGTTATGGGATAATATACCATCATTTTCAGTAAGAAATCTTGTGAATTTTCTAAGTAGCAGAGTTCTCAGGTCCAAAAGTGGTCATTTGCTCACCATCACCATTTCAATTTTTAAGATAAAATGCAAATTTTGTTTATTAGCACGACATGATTGGATATCAAATTTAGTAGACCCATCAATTGATGATTTAAAAAATTAGAAGTTGAAGTCTGTGAATTTTTAGAGGACTATTTCTCTCATTTGAGAACCTTAGTTTTAGTTCTGAATGAAAGACCCAGCACCTTTCTCTTAAGTGAGCAATCACATCACAATATATACACTTCAAGTTTGGTCTATCACCCTCGTAATTTTTTCATCAGGATTCTTGTGAGAGGACACACATGCCCTAATTTTTGGCATATTATAATTTGTTTCAAGGTTCATCACCTTTCAACGAGTTTCTTCTCTTTGAACCATAGCACAAATGCTTGAAAAAGAAGGAAGCTTAGTGTTCATCTATATATGGCTGCACAGATCTTCATAGTCTGAGCTAAGTGTTGGAAGATTTTATCTTCCTCGACTCTCTCTAACAGAATGGTAGAATCAATGTTAAGAGTTGACCAATCAACTTGCCTTCATGTTGGAGCCTTGAAACCTCCATCTTGAGTTGAAACACATGAGTTCCATTTTCTGGTTTCCATACATTTCCTCGACATTTTTCCATAGATCACAAGAAGAAGTAGAGAAGCTGAAGATTTCAACAATTTTCTTGTCCGTTAACAAGCCTCGACATAACCAATTGTTTGTTGCACAATCACGCCTTGTAGGTATATAAGACTTATCTGGAGCTTTTATGCTTCCATTGATATAGCCGAGCTTTGATCTTCCACCAATAGCAAGAGAAACAACTCTTGACCATGAGAGATAGTTAAACTCATTCAATAAAACTGAACAAAGTCGTTGATTGTAACCTCAAATTCAATACGATTTCAAAAGGGAGAAGCAATTGAGGACTAAGCAAATAAGGTTGTTTTCTTCATCCATCAAAAAGATAAAGAAAAATGGTGAATTAGTGCATTCAGAGACATGTTCGGTTAAGGATTTTGTTCTGATGCCGTGTAGAAATTTCCCTATTGCATATTCATGTATATATAAGAAATGTACTGAAGTTACGAGGTTAAAAAGACCTACAAAGATTGAATGCAGACCACTAAATCTTTTCCTCAATTTAAGCTTAAACTGCAGGACATGGAAATGATAGCAACTTTCCTGGAATTAAGCAACGTGTGGTGTTATGCCCTAGGTATAGCGACCAAGGAAAAAAAATAAAAATCTTGTATTTTGTCTTAAAGAAATTTTCTTTTATAAATAGAAAAATAATTTAGATTGTATTATTTCATTGCTACGACAATTCCTAAGAGATCAAATTAAAGTTTTGGGTCACAATAGTAAAGTTTCGAGCACTTTTTTTTTTTATATTTTTTTTGTAAGGTATCAAATTTCTTTTAAACAACAAATTTTTATTTTGATTTGATTAAGTTATTTGTGTCGACACACGTGTTATTAATTTTTCCCTATATGAAGTGCTTAAATTTTAAAAAATTAAATACACCTCAATCCCACTATTTTGAATTCTTCTCACTCACAATTTTCTTCCAATAAGGCACCCCATACCATTCACTTTCCCTGACCTCCCCACTCACATTATCCTTAATAACCCCTATTTAATTAATTACCAACCGCCACCCATTTGCAATTTAAAATCATAACCTCCTACAACTCCCAAAAGCCATATTTTCCCTCCCAAACTTTTATACCTATATATAAATTTATTTTACTATTTTTCCAAAGACCAAACGCACTTTGAATCTGAAACTTTTCTAAGGAGAGGTTAAGATTACATGGCATTTTATTACAAATTGGACACAAAAGGGTATTCAAACTCCAAGCATTTAAGGTAGGGTGTTTTCAGCACTTTTGTAAGTGAAATAAAAATTATTGATTTTCGATTTGCATTAAACGTGTTATTGTGTTGCTCATGAGAGAATGGAACCACCATTTGGTGGTTCAAATAAGAGATGAAGAGATATTTTTGTTACTTGAAAGGGGTTATCAAAACCTAAGAGCAAGTGGACAGTGTGATCATCAGTTCGCTTTACAATTGACGGTGACACAACTAACCAAAGTTTGCATTTCTAAAAAACATATTTTTTTATATCATTTACTTAAGTATTTCCTACTGAGTATTATTTGTGGTACTCATCCCTACAAAACTTATAGGTTAATTTAAGCCATGACAATTGTTTGGCTTAGTGGCAAGTGCTCGGAGATTTGAAATGCTCTTTAACTTTCTAGTAAATTTTCAATTATGTAAATCTCTTATGAACACTTAGATGACACTTTTAAGATGTTTAATTTTCTATTTTGTCTAGTTTTTATATATATTGCATGTCAACTATAATTTAAAAGTGTTGGATTGACTATGCATGAAGTTTAATTATTGCTGAATTGAATTTTCAGATTCTGTCCTCCTATTTAAAAATGGTATGACTTGGGCCACGGTATATATTTTAGAATAAAATTAGTGGGGTTTGAAATATTTACAAGTCTTCTAATAGTGTTCTTTTGAATTTCCTTAAAATATTACCTAGAGAAAAAAATTTGTCCGTTTTAGTAGACCGCGTCGGGTCAATTTCGAAAATACTGTCCAGTATAGTTGAAAAATATTTTCGTGCTTCAAACATTATCGTCGAAACCCCAATTTTTTTATATTGTACATATATGAGTGTTAAGTCTTTCTTAAAATTTCATTACTTTTAGTTGACGTTTGTTAAACCAAACATATTTTTCTCCCCACTGCTGCACAACTGGTATTTGCTGAATTTCCTCAAGATGCTTTCCTAAAATCAAATTGCACCATAATTGTCTAAGTCTATATGGACAAATATCTTCCATTATTTTTATATATTTCAAAATCCAAAATTTTATTATTTACAATTTATTTTGGTTAACATTAAAGAGCCCCAACTAAGAACATTTTTTTTGTAATGTTTCCAATTTCAAAATTTTTGGACCGTTACACTAGGTCCAATCAACTTTGGACATAAACACTTTAATATGTATAATTGATGCATATTAATGACAAGAGCTATTATTTAATTGAATAATGTTCTAATAAATTAAATAATAGAATCTGTAAATTTATGTCTTTGTAATTTGTTAATCACAAATAGTTGTGATTGTGAAATACAAATTACATATGACTAAATCTTAAATCATCCTTGATCATTAGTATTAACGAGATACAAATATCATTATTACGGGTAGACCATCACGCATGGCATTTCTTACTTGTGAAATAAATATCTGATCTCACAAGTTAAAGCGTGGTGACACTTAAATGAACAAGTTGATGTTTTGTTATAAAACAAAATATTGGAGACTCGCTGGGGAGATTCCACATAGATAACTATCTGAGTATTAGTAGTTAATCTCTAACGTTCAGTAGTGAAATTGGTCATTTGACTTGATTTCATCATAATGCTACATTTGAGGATAGTCATACTTTGGTGTTGGATGTTACTCTATCAATAGTCGCTAATACGACATCGTTCGGATATGTCAGAATCATATAAATGTTGTGAATGATTAATAGATGATTCATCACTCTTAAATAGCAAGAGATTATGATCTACATTTTATTCAGCTAAGTTAATAACGAAATCATTGGCCAATGTGTACTCATAAGTCAAAAAAGAGTTTTCGACTTACATTGACTTAATAGTAGGCTGAAAGATATGATCGATAATTGAGATTGACATACATCCGTATCTCGTAATAGATTGGTTCATATTGACGAAAGGATTATAGTTTCATCGTAAAACAAAAAAATTGGTTTTATCATACCACGTGACATTTCCCATCACATGTATTGCCCAACACATTGTTAAATGTCAATTTGGCATGACAAATGCAAATTGGTGATAAATTAAAAGATATTTTAATTTATCAATTTTGAGTAGATCAAAATAAAAATTTACGTCATTAGACATCTGATCGGGAACCTGATGTGTCACACACAAAAGGAGAATCAGAAGAATGAATTCACCAATTAATTAATTTACAAGTATTGTACAGTTAATTAATTGGGTTGCTTGTTAAAAGGCCCGAATTAATTAATTCATGGACCAAATGAAGTTTAAGAGTTGGGTCAAGCCGACTTGACTTATTGATGTGAACCCACATAGAGAATAACTACGAAACCCACGATTAGATGAATTGAAGAAAGCCAAAGTAATCAATGTTTTTGGATTTGATTTGAAAATAATGAATCAAAATAACCAACAAACACGCAAACGATATGTTGACCCTTTTGATTGAATATTTGAGAATCTCACCCGGTTGATTTGAATGCCACAAGAATGATTATTGATAAGTTTGCAAATTGTCCAACGAAAAACAATGGATTGAAAGAAAATTTGCCTCGCATAATAATTCTCAATAATGTGTTGTGTTCCTACAATGAAAAATGATCCTATTTATACTAGCCCTAAAATCAAGCTAAAACCGTGCATAATATTCCCAAGATTACAAAATTATGGTAAGAGTATAGTTCTATTGCAATTAGGAAATCCGCGAAAAAAGGAAAAATATCGCATTGCTTTTGGCTTATGCGATTGTGTCGTCAGATCTCCCTCGCTAATCAACAGATCCTTTTTCGAGCTTGATTTTGATGTACTCGACTCCGTGCTCACATCATCCCCTCCCTCTTGAAAATGATTCATCCTCGAATCTGTACCTGTATCAAAGAGTGATAGATAAGATGCATTAAAAGTAGCTAAAACATTATACCCACCAGGAAGATCCAGCTTATATACATTGTCATTGATTTTCTCGAGAACTTGAAATGGCCCATCTACCCTTGGCTGCAACTTCGATTTCCTTTGCTCCTAAAAGTGTTCCTTCTCAAGTGTACCCAAACCCAATCACCATGTTCAAATAAAATGCTCTTCTTGCCCTTGTTCGCCTGGGACGCATAATGCTTGTTTTTGTTTTCAATTTTCCTTGAAGAAGTAAGAAGCACATACTTTCAGGAAAATGCATCCGCCACCACATTTCCTTACCTTGTTTTTACCGGATGACATAGGGAAATGTCTCAATAAACTCCATCCATCTAGCACACCTTTTGTTCGGCTTACCTTGATTCTGCAAATGCTTTAGTGACTCATGATCAGTGTGAATCATGAACTCCTTCGGCCAGAGGTAATGCTGCTATCTCTCCAAAACTCGAACAAGTGAATAAAACTTCTTGTCATATGTAGGATAGTTGAGCACTTCTCCAGTTAGCTTTTCACTGAAATAAGCTATTGGCCTTTTATCCTACATCAATGCTGCTCCAATGCCTATACTTGATGCATCACACTCAATCTCGAAAGTTTTGTCAAAATTAGGTAGTGCTAAAACTGGTACTTCACACAACCTATAGTTAATAGTGTTGAATGCATGCTATTGTTCATCGTCCCATTTAAAACCTACACTCTTTTTAACAACTTCAGTGAGTGGTGTGGCAAGTGTGCTAAAATTCCTTACAAATCGCCTATAAAAACTAGCCAAACCATGAAAAGTTCTTATCTCGGTTATACTTTTAGGTGTTGTCCATTCTTTAATGGCTTTTATTTTTTCTTTATCTACCTCAATTCCTTTAGCACTAACCACATATCCAAGAAATACAACCTTTTCCTTGCAAAATGTCCACTTTTTAACATTAGCAAAAAGTTGTTCTTTCTTAAAACTACTAGCACACTCCGTGAATGTTCAATATGTTCATTGAGGTCCAACTGTAGATTAAAATGTCATGAAAATAAACCACAACAAACTTGCCAATAAATGTACGCAAAACATGGTTCATTAAACGTATAAAATTGCTGGTACGTTAATGAGTCCAAACATCATGACCAACTATTCATACAAACCATATTTAGTTTTAAATGCGATTTTCCATTCATTACCTTCACTTATTCAAATTTAATGGTAATCACTCTTAAGATCAATTTTGCTAAATATGTATGCACCAAATAATTCGTTCAACATATCATCTAACCTAAGAATATGATGACAATAGTTTACCTTTATATGTTATTGATGGCCCTGTAATCCATACACATTCTCCAAATTCCACCCTTCTTTAGCACAAGTAGGATGGCATGGCACATGGACTCATGCTTTCCCTCAGAATTAACAGACCATCGTAGTTGAACCTCTAAGGGACTTCCACATCCTCAAAGGCAAATAAGAGACCCTATCTCACATATGGTGAATCAACACTGGACCAAAATTGGGCATATCATCGCCCCTACTTCAGGTTAGGCATTAGCTACTACCATTTTAAATATTGTACCTTCTTTGGCATATGAGGGGGCTCAACATGATGCTAAAAAACAACCAATCACCACAGGGGCAAAAATAATAAGCCTAGGAATAGGCCCTATTGTACTTACTACCGAACCTACTGCCATGGCACGAATGATTGTATGTCCATACCCTAACATATGGAACATAATGATGCACATTTAGGTAGGAGGAATACCCACCACGCAACAAAGTATGTCTCCATCTAGGCATAACCAACAGCCTCAACAAGATGACATCCCCGGGAAGAATACCCTTGACACAAGAGAGATGAAGATGGAAACGGGCCTAGAAGTGGCCAAGACAAAGAAAAGAACTATCAACAGATGCCGAAAATGCCACTATCAAAGAGATAGACACTATTATTGGAGGTCCGCATGTTAGTAGAGAATTAAAAAAATGCATAAAAGAATTATGTAAGAGAAGCCAAGGATCCCCCATGATGAACTATATAGTCAATGGCACCCTTCATGGGACTGGGAGTATACCACCCATTACTTTTACATAGAAAGATGTGGTAGATATATATTACCCTCATTGTGATACATTGTGGTAAGGGTTATTGTGAAAAGAAATGGTATAAAACATATGTTGGTAGATAACAAAAGCTCTATCAATATCCTATTTGGGACCACTTATGACAAAATGTTGATAGATCATGATCTTACAACTATGGCTTTCCCTTTTTATGGTTTCACAGATGATAGCATCGTTCCCAGATGAAAGATTACCCTTGTAGTGGAAATCGGGTTGCCCCCTTGAGAGCCCATCATATGAAGGAGTTCTTCATTGTGGACCATAGTTTAGCTTATCATGGTGTACTAGATGACCCACATTAAAGGAACTTTGGGCTATTACCTTCATCCACAACTTATGCATTAAATTTCGTATCGAACAATGCATCGCCACCATTAGAGGTGATTAGATTGGATCAATGGAGTGTTATCTTAATTCCTTAAGAAAAGCTGAACCTAGAGCATTAACATAGTAGTGGTCGATACTGAAATGCTTGATGCACTTGGAGAAGGGGAGACCCTTGAATAAGGAAGAGACATCAAAATAGCAAATGCCCCTGCAGAAGAGGTGATCCTTAAAGAAGTGACCATGGATAATGAACTAGATCCTCAAATCATGGAGGCTAATTCTTAAACGGCCTAGTGGAAAAAAATTGGAATTCTTCCCAGTAGACCCACAAGATTCCACGAAAATGTTTCAAGTAGGATTGAAATTGGAAGACAAGCAAAAGCTCAAAGGTTTCCATCTTAAAACGTTGGATGTATTTGCTTAGAAAAATGAGGATATGGTGGACATTAAACCCAAGGTCAGCTACCACCAACTCAATATTGATCTAAAGTTCATTCCTCACAGGCTTGATACGTAGCCCTAAAGGAAGAAGTGAAAAATTTGGTATCTAATGGGTTCATCAAATAGGCCATCTATCGGAAGTGGATATCTAATCTAGTATTCGTAAAGAAACATAGTGACAAATGGAGAGTATGCATAGACTTTGCCAACCTTAATCAAACCTGCCCAAGGACATCTTCCAACTCCAAGGATAGATCAACTTGTGGACTCTACTACAGGACACGAATTATTAAGCTTTATAAATGCATACTCAAAATAAAATTAGATCATCTGCACCCAGTGGATGAGGAAAACACCTTCTTCATTATTGATAAAGGTTTGTATTGTTACAATCTGATGCCCTTCGGCTTGAAGAACGCAGGGACAACTTATCAGAGGCTCGTCAACAAGATGGTTGCTGACCTCATTGGCAAAACTAGGAAGTCTATGTGTATAACATGTAGGTAAAGAGTCTCAAGACTGTGAACCATGTGAAACACCTCGACCCCGCTTTTTAAATATTAAAGAAATATATGATAATACTGAATCTCATTAAATGCACTTTTGGTATTGTCTCAGGAAAGTTCCTAAGTTACCTGGTTAATCAAAGAGGTATAGAGGCCTATTTTGAAAAGATCAAAGTCTTAATGGATGTGAGGTTCCCTAGAAAACCAAAGGAAGTACAAAGTCACATGTCTATTGGCAGTATTGAGCTAGTTTGTTTCAAAGGTCATTGACAAATGCTTTCCATTCTTCAAAGTTCTTAAAGGATGAGTGTGAATAGGCCTTCCAAGCGCTGAAGAAGCATTTAGGACAGACCCGCCCTCTTATCTTAAAGCCTAAGAAGAAGAATTTTTGTTGTTGTTGTTGTTGTCGTTGTTGTATTTGGCTGTTTCTACAGAGGCTGTAAGCTCTGTACTTGTAAGGAAGGAGAATAGTTTAAAACTACCTATTTCTTACATGAGCAGAGCTCTTTCATCGACAGAAACTCGCTACACTGACATGGAGAAACTTGCCTTCTCTTTGATTACCACATCCAAAAAGTTGAGGCCATACTTCTAGGCCCTCAACGCCAGGTATTGACCAATTTCCCTTTCAAACAAGTGCTTCAGAAACCTGATGCGTCAAGATGATTATTAAATTGAGCTCTAGAGTTAAGTGAATTTGATATTGTTTACATGCCAAAAACTTTCGTGAAAAGGCAAGCACTTCAGGATTCTGTGAAAGGACAAGAACATCTGTTAAAGTAGCTATGGAACTAGTAGAACTACCCAAGTGGAACCTGTTTGTTGATAGTTCCTCAAGAGAAGCGGATGTAGCATCTGGAGTGGTATTAGTCAGCCGGAAGGCCACAAACTTAATTGTGCAGTAAGATTTGGATTTAAGGCCTCTAATAATGCAGCTGAATATAAGGCACTACTGGTTGGCCTTAGATTATCTAAGGAGATGCAAGTGAAGATGCTGGTGGTTAATAGCGATTCACAATTGGTGATTAGCCTACCTCAAGTAGGTTATATATCTTTTCCCATCTTTGAAAAATTTGAGTTAACTTAGATACCACATATTACGAATGTCCAGGCCGATACCTTGTCAATGTTAGCCAGCCCGCCGACCCTTCATTTCCAAAGGGAGAGAGGTCATGTGAATTGAAATAACCTCATCTTGGATATAGCCAATTATTACCTTTCTCAAGGATTAAGTCATGCCGGATGATAAGGAAAAAGGCCAATAAACTTAGGAGAAGGGCCACTCGTTTTGTGCTCCAGGATGAGTTGTTATATAAGAGAGGATTCTCCTCACCTTTTCTCCGATACATAGGTGGAAAAGTTCATGAAAGATCTATAGCAACTATATCGGATGACCAGCACTTGCATACAAGATACTGAGATAAAGGTATTACTGGCCAACTCTGAAGAAATATACTCTTCAATTTGTTAGGAAGTGTGATAAATGACAGTATTTCTCCACGATTCAGAGACAGTCTTCTCAAGAACTAACTTTGATTTCGAGCGCTTGCCATTACTAATGGAGGAAACCTCATATAGCCCCTGCATAATGGAAAGGGTAAAGTTAGCTACACCATGGTTGCCATGACTACTTCACAATTGGGTCAAAGCTGAACTCCTAGCAAAAATCATTGAGGCCAACACTTGATTTTTGAGGCCAACACTTTGAAGTTTATTTGGAAAAATATCATCTGTCGGTTCGGGATTCTCCATTCGCTAGCATCAGACAATGGGAGACAATTTGACAAGAAGAAAGTTAGGGACTTATGTGAAGAGGTAGGAATCAAAAAACACTTCTAATTTCCTCACCACCCCCAAGCAAACGACCAAGTAGAAGTAGCTAACAAAATAATCAAGCGTACCTTGAAAAGGAAACTTGATGCATAAAAATTACCCAGGGTGGATGAGCTTTCCCAGGTATTATGGGCAATATGTACCACTAATTGAACCGCTACAAAGAAGACCACATTTTCTATGGCTCATGGATTAGAGGCCATGAACCTTGTTGAGGGAGAACCACCCCGCCTCATCGCCTGCATTTCAATGAGATATCTAATGATGAGTTGAGGAGATGTGAGTTGGACTTCCTTGAAGAAAGGAAAGATGACTACCAGATGAAATTCTCCTTTACTAGAGCAAGATGACTCTATAATACAATGCAAAGGTGAGAAAAAGGTCATTCCGAAGGGAAGACCTTATGTTGGAGCCGATGTGTCCCAATTGGGAATGCCCTTATCGAATATCAAGGAAGCAAAGGCTTGGCAACTATAGAATTAAAGATCTAGATAGAAAGGCACTTCCCACCTCTGGTATATTGAACATTTGAGAATTATTACCAATAAACATGATACATCTATTTACTTGGATGATCTCTCGAACTTATGTAACTATTCTATCAATAAAGATACTTTTTGCATCCTTGAAATCACTATTATTTGACCCCTTCCATGAGTAGATCTAACATCCTGGAGGAAGTCTTTGCATGGAAAAGTCACCCCCTTGCAAAAAAATCATCTGCCTTGGGAAGAAAGGTATGAAGCTCCTTTATAAGACCAACCTTGAAACCTACGAGGCGAATTTCCTCCATAGATGGGTCAGACGTAATGGATAAAGTTTTTGCATGGAAGAGTCATCCCCTTTAAAAAAAAAAAGAAATGTAAGCGATCCTACAGCAAGTGTGACACATATTTGCATTATTTTCAATTTGGAGCGACCTTGATTAATAAATTGTCTTGACAATGAACGTCTAATCATTACTCCAAAGAAATGTCAGATTATAAATTGATGTCGTACCCCTTATATTTAGCAAATATCTTCAATGTTCAAGTTGAACCCATATGGAGTTTAACTCAAATAAATGATCCATTAAAAGAATATGTGATTATTCAAAGAGACTCGTTTATTTAATGGAGTTGCTCTGAAACTGCACTAAATCATTGTGTCGTTTTGATTTGAAGAATCAATACAAGTTCTTAATCATCAGCCAAATCAAATTATTCAATCAGTTTAAATCTGCTTTCAAAATATCAATTTATATTATTCGTCGAGACGTCAACACTTGGGCAAATTGAAAAAGCAAAATAATAGGTATATTGAAAAAGTATGCTTTACTTATAAGAAGCGAACTAATTACACAGAGAACTTCCCCAAAAGTACAAAACTAAACAAAGAAAAAGAGAAAGCCTAAATTTAAGAAATGGTGTGATCCCGTTGAGGCTGTAGCTGGCCTTTCTCCAAGTCATCCCCTGAGTCTTCAACAACATCATCTGCAGGGGTTGACGGCTCAACTAGGAGAGGCTCATCCCTTATTGCAGTCCAAGTCTACTTGGGGGACCAGCTCAGCCATCTTCTTACTGACTTTATCGTATGCTACTTTCTTCTAGTACAAAGCGAGGCCATCATACTTAGCTATTTTATTGAAATGCTCAGTGTACTTATTAATATTGATTTTCTCAATGATATCCAGCGAACCCATCTTTCTAGAAGTAAGCTTATTATAGTCACCAATGGAAAATCTATCTTTTGCCAGGACAGCCTACACCCAGCCCCATACCTTAAACTCCACTGCCTTTCTTTTCATATCAGTGACAACCTTGTATTTGATAGTGAAATCCTGCAATTGTTGAATTTGACTGATTAACTCTTCAGCCTTGACATGAACTCGTCAGATATCAGTAATAGGTGCTAAATCAATTGGTACACAAGGATTATAACCATATATTACATGAAAATGACTAAACCTTTACTCCTATTGGTAGATCGATAGTAAACAAACTCAACTTGAAATAGTTTCTAATCCCAAGACTTCAAGTGATCACCCACCAGACAGCGCAACAAGTCCCCCAAAGAGAGGTTGACAACTTCAATATGGCCATCGATCTGAGGATGATAGGCACTACAAAAGTCGAGCTTGGTGTTAGACAAATGCCACAAACATCGCCAAAAGTGGCTAAGAAAATGGGTATCTCTGTCAGACACAATGGATGAAGGCAGTCCATGTAATCGATAAACCTCGTGAAAGTAAAGTTGTACAACATTAACAACATCTGATGATTTTTTGCAAGCCACAAAGTGTGCCATCATAGAGAATTTATCCACCACCACAAAAATAGAATCATGTCCACGCTATGTACTTTGCAACCCCAACACAAAATCCATGCTAACATTAGACCAAGGCCCTTCTGGAATAGGCAAAGGCAGATAAAACTACATTAGTTGCTCTCCCTTTCGAGACCTAGCAGACCATACAACATTTCACAAACTGTGCAACTTCCTTTCGCAAATGAGGTAAAAAAACTACTCAGTGAGAAGTTTCAAAGTTTTTTCACGTCCCATATGACCTTCATTGTGCAATTCTTGAATAATCTTCGAATGGCCTTTGAATAGAAATCTATTATGCATAGTGTAATCATCCAATGATCGTGATCCCAAGTCACTCATAATAGGGCCAAAACAGGGATAAAGAGATAAGTAATCTTTGAAATGATCAAAGCCAATCACCTTGGTCTACATTTGTACCAGCAAAGATGCTTTCCTACTTAAAGTATCTGCCACCCTGTTTACAGCTCCTGACTTGTGTTTAATGGTGAAGGAAAATTGTTGAGTGTAAGCGGCCCAACGTGCATTACTAGATGGTAATATAACCTGACTATGAATGTGCTTCAATGCTTATGATCGAAATAAAGAATAAACTCGTTATAAGCTAGATAAGAACTCCGATGCTTCAAAGTCCGAACTACAACATAAAATTCCACATCGTAGGTACTATAATTGAGTTTGGAACCACCCAATTTCTCACTGAAGTAAGCTACAGGCTTGCCCCCTTGACTTAAAATAGCCCTAATGTCAACTCCAGAAGCATCACAATGCAACTCAAAAGGCTGAGAAAAATCTGGCATTACGAGAATAAGAGCAGTTGTTAATTTTTCCTTAATTCGATCAATTACCTTAGCTACTTCATTGGTCCAGAAGAATTTTCCATCCTTCATGTAATCCATAAGTGTTGCCACAATGGTACTAAAGTGAGAAATAAAGCGCCTGTAGAAAGACACCAACACATGGAAGCTATGTACCTCCTGAACAGTAGAAGGAACTGGTCATTGCTGAACAGTTGCTACCTTAGAATCAATTACAGATAGACCATCCCTTGAAACTACATAGCCCAGAAATAAGACCGAGTCTATTATGAAAGAACATTTGGCCATTACTATAAAAAATTTCTCCTTGCATAACACTTCCAAGACCTCCCTTAACTGCTAAAGATGCAAATCCACAGTAGCAATATAATCAAGATGTCATCGAAGTAGACTACAAGACATTTACCAATGAATGGTCTGAAATCTGGTTCATAACCCGCATAAAAGTGCTAGGCGCATTCGATAGCCTAAAAAGCATCACTAACCACTCATACAACCCCTCTTTTGTTTTGAACGAAGTTTTCCATTCATCGCCTGGAGGTATACGAATCTGATGATAACACTTTTCAAATCTAACTTAGTAAACACAGTAGCATTACTTAATTGATCCAACAAGTCATCCAACCGAGGAATAGAAAGTTTGTACCTAATTGTAATCTTTTTGATAACCTGACTATTCACACACATCCTTTAGGAACAGTCCTTTTTGGAGTAAGTAACACTGGCACGGTACAAGGACTAAAACTTTCCCTAATATGACCCTTAGACAACAAAGCCTCCATTTGACATCTAAGCATTTCATGTTTTGTTTGGGCTTATGCAGTAATGTGGTCGATTTGATAGATTAGCGTCCGACACCAAGTCAATTTGATGTTGTATATCCCTCAATGGTGGCAAACCTTCAGGTAGTTCGTCTAGAAATACATTAGAGAATTCTTCCACCAACTTGGACATGAGGGATGGGACTTCTCCCCCTTTACTGCTTTCCCTTCCCAACAGCACAAAGACCATCCCAGATTCCTGTAATTCAGTCATAAACTCCCCTTTGGCCAAACAAAATATTTCCCTCCCCTGAAGGGTGTCGAGACTCCCCCTACTTGTTAGGTAATAAGACAATCTTCACTTTTTCAAGTACAAAACTATATGTATTATATCTTCCATCGAATAACAGCCCTATCATATTGCCATGGTCAACCTAATAAAAGATGACATGCATCCATGGTTATCACATCACACCAAATTTTATCTTTATACTTCTCACCGTTTAGAAATAGTTACTTCATTTCCCCTCTTGAACCAAACTAATTTGTAAGGAAAATGATGTTTCTTTATCTCTAGTCCCAACTTTTTAACAGCCTCTTCACATTCTCACAACTTCCTGAAACGATGATAAGCTTACAAACTTTGTTGCCAATAGTACAGGTAGATTGGAAAATATTGTAGCGTAACCACTCATCACTGTCATCCTTATGAGGTGTGAAACACAACCTCCTCAATATTAATAAAAGACCTTGATCCCCAATATTGTAAATGGGCCTCTGTTTAACATTTACCAAGTTGTCAACACTAGTCTCCCCAGCATCAATGTACAATCCCTTACCGCATTTGGGGCCTTTCTTGTAATCTGCCATGCAGTGACCTGCTTGCCTGGGTATTGGTTTCCTCTCTTTTCTCTATGGTAGGCATGACTACAGTACGCTGAGAGGTTGATTGGTTTGTACCAGAAATACCACCAATATGGACTCCATTAGCACCCCATGTTATCCTAGATAACGTTTTCTCCAAGTGCAGGGCTCACTGGTGGGCTTCAGAAACATTCACAAGGTCAAAAAAATTTAAAGAGTCTTGAAATTGTTACCTCATCCACCCAATATACCGAGACACCAACTGATCATCTGATTCAACCAAATCTACACATGCTATCAATTTATAAAATTATGTAGTATATTCATCCACAGATAGTGAACCTTGCGTGAGATTATGAAGTTGTTGATACATTATCCTCACATAATTACAAGGTAAAAATTCTGCCTTCATGTGATTCAACAATTTTTCCCAACTATTAATTTGTGGTTTACCTTAGCGTACTCTAGTTTGCTTTGTTTGTTGCCAGCAGGCATCAGCTCTTCTTCTAAACTTTATTGCTACCAAAGAAGCTCTTCGATCATCCGGTACTCCTTTGAACTCCAGTATTTTCCCTACTGCAGCAACACAATCAAGGAATTCTTCAGGTTGTAGGCAGCCTTGAAATTCTAGGATATCTAGTTTGAAGCATGACTCTCACCTGTTAGCATTGTTTTGGACTACTAGACATTCCCTCATTCCTCTCATCTCCACAAATGGATTTTGATTATCTTCTCCCTCGCTCCCGTCATCACTATATTCAGCAAAATGCTCACTGTCTCACGATTACCGACGTCGATATCCAACATTGAGAGCTACCAGTTGCTCAATCAGGGCGTCAAATCTATCACCCATCTGAACAAATCGCTCATTCACTTATTGTAGTATCCACATCTCTAGTTGTGCCTCACGTGTCACCTCATCGCGTTCGTTTACCTCACCTATCGCTACATGCCTTCCCCCCACGAGCTCATCTATGTGCCATGGCTGAAACATAACCTAGCTCTGATGCTAACTGATGTAGTGAGGAATAATGGAAGCTGAATCTATGCGCACAATGATCTCACAACTCTTCTACATGCCTAGTAATCTGAACTAGGAATATAGGAAACTAGAATAACTCTCATAAAGTATTATTATTGATTGAAAAATAATCCCAAAAGTTCTTTGACGGCTAGTGAGCATTGCATATATATATGTGAAATTAAAGACAACCCTAACAACCAACTTACCTAAAATATGTGACAGACAAAATATTAAAATAACAGGAAAGAAAATAATATGCCAGTAGGAAGAAAATTAATTGAAATAATATGCCTCATCTCCATACAAGTGGCGCCTACTTGATCCCCATTTCCATAATATTGGCGGCTATTTGATCTACATCACTTCAACTCTCCATTTTCCTGGTTTGCCTCCTCTAGGTTGACGAAGCTATTTTCTACAAGTTGTCAGAGTTTCCAACCCGCTTCATCATGGCATTTACCTCAGCTTTAGACAGGTGGACTCCTTTTTCAACTCCTCATTTTCATTTGAAATGAGAACCACATTTGATTCCGCTTCAGCATACCTTACCTTGAAAGGCCTCTATGACTTCATCAGCGATAGATGCCTCAGCCTTTAGTTTTTTCAGTTCCGCTTCCCATTAGTCACCATTTGTATAAACTCCTTATTAAGTCTTTACAGTTTCCTCATATCCATTTAGATATTGAGAAAGAAGCCTTGTTGAAGTAATTGAAGAATTCTAATTGAAGTGTATGTCAAGAAAAATTCAGTTTGGAATGCTATTGAAGTCCTATGCCAAGTTGAAGTTCTATTTTGGAAACCTATTGGGAGTTGAAATTTGTTTTGGACTCGATTTTTAGTGTCCTACTTCATCAACAACACTACTTGTAAGGTTTGAACGTCCCCTATAAATATTCAGCTCTTATATACAATTTCATACTGTGAGAAAACAGATTATTAGAACTTTAGGATCAATTGTATATTTCTCCATTATTATTACTGGTGCAATAAAATCTCCTAATTCCTATGCCATATTTTTTTTTCTTCTTTTTTTCTTTTTGTTTATGATCAAATACTTCATTATTTTGTCATATAACTTCATCATCTCAATTCGGTGGTTGGTTTTTTATCAAGTGGTATCGAGTGGTACGTGATCCTTGAATTCCCAACAATTGATATCAGAGTGATTCTGGTATCTTTTTTGTTTTACAACAAGTGATATCAGAGCCTAGGTTCAGTAATTCCACAAAAGCACATGGTTTGATTTGTTTGAGGTTTTTGTTCATGATGACTTCCATGAAGTATGATATTCCGCTTTTAGATCGGCGTACTATATTTTTGCTATGGCAGGTTAAGATGCATGTAATACTCCCACATCAGGATTTGGATGATGTGTTAATGGGAATTGTCAAGATGCCCTCAACTTTGACCGTAGAGAAGAAATTACGGAAGGATAAGAAGACAGTTTCTCACATTCATCTTCATCTATCGAATACCATTCTTCATAACGTTTTGAATGAGGGTTCAACAGCTGCTTTATGGTTGAAGTTTGAGCAACTGTACAGGACTAAAAATCTAACAAGCAAGTGCATCTCAAGCAGCATTTATACTTTTATCGAATGGCAGAAGGAGGATAATTGGAAGATCACCCGACTGTATTTAAAGGAATCATCGCTGATTTGGAAACTTTAGAAGTAAAGTATATTGAAGAAGATTTGACCTTAATTCTATTGTGTTCGTTGCCCTCTGCATTTTATTCATTTAGAGACACGATCTTCTATAGTCGTGATACTCTCACCATAGAGAAAGTGTATGATGCTTTGTTTTCAAAAGAGAAGATGAAGCATATGGCGTCTGAGGCCATAGATGGAGAACGTCTTGTTGTTCATGGTGGTTCTGGAAGGGAGTAGATCGAAACCTAATTTTAGTAATCAAATTATTAACTTTTGCAAGAAGAAAGGGCACTTAAAGAAGGATTGTTACAAATTGCAGAAAAAAGAAAGGTTGGTTGTAAGTCGATATGGAAACAATCTGACGTGAGCCCAGGTATGGGATTAACGTGGAAACTATGAAATTAATTGAAAACGCCGAGAAAGGCCAAATTCAGGTTGTAGGCAGTAGAATCTCGACCCGCAAATTATTGAACCGAACAACCAAACAAAAAAAGGTTGAATAATCTCTTGATTACAAAATCAACGAACCTCGATTTGCAAACACCACAAAGGGTGCCTAATCTTTTGATAGGTTCTAAGGCTTGAACGCCACAAATATAACAATATTTGATAAGTTTGGTACTTGTTCAATCGAAGACAAAAAGAGAGAAATCTCATTTAATTCATAATGTAAAAAATGTTCTTCGTTTTACAATGAAATAAATCTCCTATTTATACTAATGCTAGAAACCCTAATAAATATAATTAGGTCATAGAATATTGTCAAAGTTGGAAATAAAATAGAATACTAGACTAACAAGGAAATCTCGCGAAAATAGAAAAATTTCGCCCACTAGTTCTCGACATGTTTTTGTTAGATCGCAAGCCCAAAAGTACCATGAGCTTGCATAGCCTTGTGCAGAATACGTGTCATTTCCGAAATGTACTCATGGGCGAAAATCCGACAACCGAGCTGAAAGTTATGCCCGTTTTTATCCACGCTATTTATTTTCTTTCCAAATATCTTCCAAACCTTGAATCCAACTCGTTTCAGCTCCCAAGCCCTTCACAAAACTTCATCTTGACTTGTCAACTTCTTCAATTTGGACTCCAAAACTCGACCAAGTGATTGCCCATCTCGGATCATATTATCCCCCCTCTCTTCGGAAGGATTTGTCTTCGAATCCGTACCTTGTGATCATGTAGGGGATAACCAGCCTGCTACACAACTCATCACTACACCACCTGGATCAAATGGAAATTTTTTTCCTTCAATGGCATATGATCAATACACAATACCCATCCATTTTGTAGGTATGGATGTATTGCAGCAAAAACACAATGACCCGTAGATGTTGTATAAACTCCCACATACAACAATCCACCTGAAAGAAAGAATTAAGCAAAACACGGTTGAATTTACTAGCTTTCTCCTCAATACGATATGGGTCCTCGTACTCATAATGCATCGTCTCTACCATATCATACTCAAAAATGGAACTCTGCTCTTCATCCCCCACAACATTTTCAAACATTTGTCATTATTTGCTTACTCTCTTGCTGAACCATCTGTACAATTTTTGTGGTCAGTCTGCACGTGCTCTGGCTATTAATTGGTTCACTCTCCCCAATATCGACTGCATTTTTAATCCACCATCTTCCATCTCAACTTCCTTATTTCTGGATTCCTCCTGCAATTGAACTCCGGTGTTCTCCTTAAGTGTGGTCATCTCCCTCTCTTGCTTTTTCCGTTCTACCTCACCTCTAACCTTTCATCATCTACAAAGGATTGTTCTAGTGTCAACCCAGTCAGAGTGATTTTTAGCCCGTCCTGAAGAAACCTATACATGTTCTTCTCCATATCATAAATAGCCTTCCTCTTATACTTCAAAGGTCTCCCAAACGAGATATGAAAAGATTTTATTGGAACTACATCACACCAAACTTCATCACTATATCTCCCAATGGTGATATTCAATAAAACCCGCTTGTTCACATCTACATTCCCACACTCCTTCAACCTAGTCATCCTATAAGGCCTAGGGTGTTGTTGTAAAGATAATCCCAATTTTTCCACCATCATGATACTAGCCAAGTCTGATATGCACTCCTTATCAATAGCCAGACTGCATACCTTACTACCTACAAAACACCGAGTTTGAAAAATAAATTCCCAATCATCATACATCCTTTACGTAGGCGTAATCAAGAAGACTCAATAAAAGAATTGGACAATTGGATGAGTGATATTTAAATTCAAGAAAGTGGTTCTTCAATTTTTGGATTGAAATGAATATAAACACATTTTGGCTTTTGGATAGATAATATAATAGTGTCAATTTCTTAAATAAATCAAGTAAAAAAAATTTTTTTTTTAATAGTGACGATGTGGACAATACAAGTGAACAGTTTCTTTTCTTTTTGTTAAACTCGAAAATTGACTGTGATATCAACGAAACAAACAGAAGTTGATCTGGATGCTATATTAGCTCCAAAAATAACTTTGACTCTTTTTTTTTTTGAAATTTTTTAGATTAAAGACTCAAAATTTACTATGGACACGAATAACAAAAACAAAAAACTCAAAAGAACAAAAATGATAGAACCTAAATCTGGAGCCCAAGCTCTCATACCAAATGATGTGAGCGGGATCAATGTAGAAATCACTAAATTAATTGAAAACACCGAGAAATCCCAAATTCAGGTTGTAGGCGGTAGAATCTCGACCCTTAAATTATTAAACCTAGCAACCAAACAAAAAAAAGTTTGAATGACATTTTGATTACAAAATCAATGAACCTCGATTTGTGAACGCCACAAAGGATGTCTAATCTTTTGACAGGTTCTAAGCGTTGAATACCACAAATATAACAATATTTGATATGTCCGTTACATGTTCAATCAAGAACAAAAAAAAGAGAGATCTCATTTAATTCATAATGTCAAAAAAGTTCTTCGTTTTACAATGAAATAAATTTCCTATTTATACTATTACTAGAAACTCTAATAAAATGTAATTAGGTCATAGAATATTGTCAAAGTTGGAAACAAAATAGAATCCTAGACGAACAAGGAAATCTCACGAAAATACGAAAATTTCTCCAACTTGTTCTCAGAATGTTTTTGTTAGATCGCAAGCCTAAAAGTACCATAAGCTTGTGTAGCCTTGTGCATAATTTCATGTCATTTCTGGAATGTACAAATGGACGAAAATCTGAGAACCGACCTAAAAGTTATGCCCGTTTTCATCCACGCTGCTCGTTTTCTTTCCAAATATCTTCAGAACCTTGAATCCAACTCGTTTCGGCTCCCAAGCCCTTTACGAAACTTGAACCTTAGCTTGTCAATTTCTTCAATTTGGACTCCAAAACTCGACCAAGTGATTGCCTATCTTGGATCATATCACAATTAGAGACTTCATGTGAAGCAGACCTCGCAAAGAACATTGTAAGTAAGGGAGATCTCTTGGCTATTTCTGATATCGAGTCTAAACAAGAGGATGATTGGATTCTGGATTTAGCATGTGTATTTGATATGTATCTTAATAAGGACTTGTTTACTACATATGAAACCGTTTTCAAAGGTGTCGTAATTATGGGAGACAACACACATTGTTGGGTTGTTGGAATTGGTATGGTCACATTGAAGGTATTGGATGAGACAATTAGAACACCTGATCAGATTTGACATGTTTCGAATTTGAAAAAGAATTTCATCTTGTTGTTTATCCTTAATTCAAAGGGTTATGAGTTCTTTGGTGGAGGTGAAACTTTGAAGGTTTGTAAAGGTACCCAAGTTGTATTGGTGGTACAAAAAATGTCTCAGTTATACATCTTGCAGGGTTGTGCAGAATTTAGAAGAGTCAATCAGCATAGGTTCAGTACAGTGGTGTACATTCAGTTTGGTACAATACCTTTAGGAGCTTGTAAATGGTCAGATTTGAAGAATACTGCTTAGTTGAGTTTAGAATGTATGGATAATGCCGCTTTGCTATTATCACCAGCGGTGCCATTGTATTCAATTGCTAGGGACGAACCCAGTGGAAAAAGTTATGTGGAAAAAGGTATGTGAATGTATACAATCGAGCAAATGGCCTTTTTAAAAAGCATTTGAGTTTGATTCTGCTTTGGAGTGTGTTACAGCCAAATTTTGTGAATTTCAAAATCATTATGATTTTTTGAGAATCTGGAATAATTTTGCAGAGTAGTGCTTGGATTCATTGGAAGAGGCGGAGTATTTTGGTTTGATTTGAGAAATCAGTTTTGGTTATAGTTGAAGAGCTAGTTCATTCTTTGCGGATGGATTTTCTTCTCCATGAGGAGAATATTTTGGAGCTTTGTTCGTTGCAGTGTAATTTGTGATTGCTAAAATTTAGGTGTGACCCGAATTCATTATTAAAGTAATTGAAAAATTCTAATTGAAGTGCATGTAAAAAAGAATTTAGTTTGGAATGCTATTCGAGTCTTATGTCAAGTTGAAGTTATATTTTGGAAGCACATTGTGAGTTAAAATTGGTTTTGGATTTGATCTTTGGGTATATTACTTTATCAATAATTCTATTAGGAGGGTTTAGACATCCCCTACATGTTCCCTGTAAATATTAGGCTCTTCTAAACAATTTCATAGTGTGAGAAAACAGATTATTAGAATTTTAGGATCAGTTGTATATTTCTCCATTATTATTATTGGTGAAATAAAATCTTATAATTACTCTATCATATTTTCTTGTCTTTTTTTATTCTTTTTGTTTGTGATCAAATACTTTATTATTTTGCTATATAACTTAAACATCTCAATTCAGAAGTTGGTTTCATATCAAGTGGTATCGAGCAATACGTGATCCTTGAATTCTCAACAATTAATATCGGAGCAATTATGGTATTTTGTTTGCTTTACAACAATCATAAATGAAAAATTAAAATTAAAATTTACTTATTTACTAATTACTTATAAATAAAGAATTTAATTTTAAAATAAAGAACTAAAAGAAAGTGAGTTGGCGAGAAGAATATTCCTTGATTTAGTTCAACGAAAATAAACTTGGGGATTGAAAATTTTAAAAATGAGTACACATAAGGATTACTTTCGGTTGTTGATATATATATAAACTTTTCTTCTATTTTGTTTATCTTCCAACTTTATATCAAAACTAAAATTATTTACTATATATTATAATTTTTATTTTAAATTATTAATAGTCAAATGACAATTGGTATGACTTCTAAATTTCAATAAGTCATATTTAGGGATGACAAAATAACTCGTTGTCAATTGTCCTCTCCAGTTAAGTATTCAGCACAGAGAATGGGAAACATGGTCCTTATCGTGAATTTTGGGCTCGTTCGGAATCTTTTTTTTATTTTATTCTTATGTTTATAAATTTAAATTGTATTTCAAAAATAAAATATATTATTAAAAAATAATTAATTAATGTGTAAACTAATATATTTTAATTCCTTTCCCACCTTTTGAAAATTCATGATGAGACAAAGAGTGGAGAGGGCAACACCCCAGCCTCATCTCACTCCACTCTCGTTGCAATCCCTTGGCATATATATGCTGTCAAATCAAAATTATGAATCAATTATATGACTACAGTTATTAAACATTGAATACTTAAATTAGTACTACTAAATTATAAGTCATGATGATCATTATATGATGCTACCAAAAGTTTGTACCTAGAATGATTTGAATCGGATGCTTGAACTCCGTATGCTGCGATCTTCAATACCTGAAACAAAGACGTCGAGGGGTGTCCTCGTCGCTCCTCCGATACTTAAGTCAGAGAGAGGAATTACACAAAAAATTATAAGCTAGAATATTATTGAATGATGTACCTAAATAATGAGGTAGGGTTACATATTTATAGATGTTGGAGATAGAGTCCTAAAAGGATCCAACTTCCCATAACCCTTATCCCGGCAAGGTGTTTGGGGTACAATTGGATTCGTAATAAGCTGGGGGTTTATATTTAGGTAGAATTAGTACCCCTTAGGGTACGTGAGATAATGTCAAGAAGATGGGCGAGTCAAGCCTGTACCCGACCTCAATATAAGGCCAATTAAGTTAGGTCAAGGTTGAGCCCAGTTGCTCGACCTCAGGGCAAGGCCTGACCTCACCTTAAGCGCAACTAAGCTGGATCAAGGTTGAGCCTAATAACTCGAGATCGAGTTCGAGTGCGAAAATTATTGTGCGTATCTGAGGCCCCGTGTATCTTGGTCGCAACTGGAAGTTCTGAGTCTGAGCTACAAGCTATGATGCACTGACGTGAAAGGTACGAGATCGAACTTATGATCCATGAGTGCATGACAGTTGCATTGACACGTGTCGGCTGCCTATAGGTCAAGGAGAGATCGACGTTGGATGCTTGACACGTGGAATAAATTAACGGTCGGGATTCGAAAGACATTTGACCTTCCTCTGACCCCTATAAATACCCCATTTTTCACTTTTTCACTCTCAAGTCTCAGTGAAAACAATTCATGTTTGGAGGCGTAGAGTGTCTTGTAAACGACCACTTGAAGAGGCAAGTGTTCGAGCTTTTAAGTTATTTATTTTAAGTGGTATAAAATATCGAGTAGTAGCAGTGAGGGGTCGCGTAGTAGTAGTAGTAGTAGTAGTAGTCGATCATCTTAGAAGTTCGACCACTAGGGACCTCGAAAAAGATGTTACGTCTATTATTCCTATGGCAGTACCTATTGACGCATACCCTGAATCTAAAACTAGTCTGACCTACACTAGGGGTATGACCAAGTATAAGGAGCATGTAGTTGTAAAGGTCGTAATAGAGTTCGAGGTTATGCCCTATGTGACGTTAGGACCTCCGAGCCCAACGAGACAATATTAGATGCTTGAGAGGGTGAGATGACCTTATTTAGGGATGCCCTCAAGGCAGGGCTTAGGTGGCCCCTGTACCCATCTTTCATCAACTTCTTGACCTCTTTTCTAATATGCCCGGGTTAACTGGCCTCGAACGGATGAAGGCTGTTAGTCTATTTTTTCATTTTGTGTCGATGCCTCAAAGTGGAGCCTAGGGTTGACCTTTTAAGAATGATTTTTGATTTGAAATTTTACTTGGGTTCAACTGCTTTGTTTACCTATCAATGAAGGGGAGTTTAGGATGCCTGATACATCGGGCTCTCTTCGGGTCAGAAAGAGGGTTTCTTTTTTGTTAAGCCTTAGAACCCCCACCACCCATTCACCTCGATGTGGGAGATCCCCGAAAAAGATAGGTTTAACGAGGGTCAGACATACTTCGAGTCCTTGGAGAGAGATAGGTTAAGGTTAGTGAACCACGATCCCCTTGCAATCAAAGTTGATTATTTACGTGCCTGAACTTCTATTGTTTGATCTATTACTTCTCGAACTAAGATCAGGCTAATGCCTTGGTTATTTTTGTTTTGCAAATTTGGAAATGTCTTTCGATCCCTCCCAACTTTTGGCTAACGTGCATCACAAGGGAAAAGGCCCAAAGCCTAAAGTGTTGGCCCCATTGAAAGGGAAAAAACGAGCCCGAGATGAGCCCCTACTAAGGTGCCCAGTAGGATTGGGTAGACCTCGAGGAGCCCAGCTCCCTTCTTACAGCAATCTCCTCGAATACATCCATCAACTCCTAGAGCAACGTCGGAGATTGTCGACTTTGAGGACGAGGTGCTTCTTCCAAGCTCGATATTATAGGAGCACGCGCAATCTCCTCTTATCTTGAATTTGGTAAACAAGTATCGAGACAAGGTCGAAGTTGGTGAAGGTGTGAGAGCCCTCGAGCTCATGACCTTAAAGGTATAATTTACTTATCGAACTTACTACTCATACTTCTCGGTTATCGCCCTGACATTAACTACCCATTACCTCAGACCTTGAGCATGGCTCAGGGCTTGGCGATGAAGAGCTTAGGAGCCTCCAGGAAACTGACCGAGCTCGAAGAGATGAACGAGCAGAAAAAGAAGAGGAATCGGGAGCTCGAGGTTGAGACCTCATGCCTATTGAAATAAGGAAGGCTCGGGACAAGATCGGGGAGGCAAAGGACGAGGCTGAGGAAGCCAAACTCAAGCTCCTCCATGCGAAGAAGAAGTTTGATGAGGAACTTGCTAGTACCCGAACTCAGGCCATTGATGATTTTAAAAATTCTGAAGAGTTTGGGACAGTTCGGAGTACAGTTCGGAGTCGTATCATTATGGCCTAAGATTAGCTCGATCCTTTTTGAGAACCAAATTGCCAGAGGAATCGAGGTCTATCATTGAGGACCTGGAGAAGGTGAATGAGCTTGCAGTGAACTCCAGCTCACTAAGTTGGAGGCAGAAGACGACACCAAAGAAGATGCAGGGACTCTTACCCAGGACAATCCAATGGACCTAGACTAGGGCCCCTCCTCGAACTTAGTCTTTTTTATTTTTTTCAAAAATTGTAACAAGTACATTACCCAATTTGGGCCTTTATTAATTTATGCTTGATTTTTTGCCCTTTTTATTTTTCTTGATTATCATCTATGTTATGAATTTGATTAGAACTAGCTCGAGTATCCTGACAAAATTTAGTTTAAACTAGTTCGAGCAGCGTTTTTCAATCTCTTCTAGTCGGGAAACTTGGCCAAGAAGCTTGAGTGTTGGTAGTGAGCTCGAGTGTGCTGCGATAATGAGCTCGAGCTTGTTAATTTTGGCCAAGCATTTCGAGGCGTATTGCCGTAATGACCTCGAACATATCACTTGGCTGATTTTTTGCTATGTAACTCAAGCCATGTGATTGTCATGAGCTCGAGGCGTGTTACTTGGCTGATTTTTGGCTAAGCAGCTCAAGCCATGTGGCTGTAATGAGCTCGAGATGTGTTACTTGGCTGATTTTTTGCTAAGTAGCTCAAGCCATGTGGCTGTAATGAGCTCGAGATGTGTTACTTGGCTGATTTTTTGCCAAGTAGCTCGAGTCATGTTGATGTCATGAGCTCAAGCGTGTCACTGGCTGATTTTTTGCGAAATAGCTCAAGTCATGTTGCTGTCATGAGCTCAAGCGTGTTATTTGGCTGGTTTTTTGCCAAGTAGCTCGAGCCATATGGCTGTAATGAGCTAAAGGCGTGTTACTTGGTTGATTTTTTACCAAGTAGCTCGAGTCATGTTCCTGTCATGAGCTCAAGGAGTGTGACTTGACTGATTTTTTGCCAAGTAGCTTGAGTCATGTTACTATCATGAGCTCAAGTGTATCATTTGGCTGATTTTTTGTCAAGTAGGTCAAGCCATGTGGCTGTAATGAGCTAGAGATGTGTTACTTGGCTGACTTTTTGCCAAGTAGCTGTCATAAGCTCGAGGCGTGTTACCTGGCTGATTTTTTGTCAAATAGTTCTAGTCATGTTGCTATCATGAGCTCGAGTGTGTCACTTGGCTGATTTTTGGCCAAGCAGCTCGAGGCATGTTCATTAGCAGGCTCGATCTCAACCTAGATGCGATGGCAGAATGAATAATTTTGTAGTTTTCATAGGTCGAGGTCGAGCCTAGTCTTATCCCATGTCGATGTTCTCGGTACAACTTCTTGCCGTAATATTTAAGTATGTTAAAATAATGAGCGTTACACGACATATAGGCCATAATTGAAGAAGTAAACTATTTAAGGGCATGCAAACCCAAACAAGAACCAAAAGATAGAAACAAAAACTAAGCGCGAACTGAAAATACCCCAGACCCTAGGTACTTAGTTGCATAGCCAGTTGCTTGAAATAAATTTTTAAGTTGTTAGCATTCCGTGGAAAAAACTAAGCGCGAACTGAAAATACCCCAGACCCTAGGTACTGGCTGCCCAATCAGTTACTTGTAATAAATTTTTAAGTCGTGTTCCATGGCCTCAGAAGTGGTCTTCCTGAGGTATCCTTCAAGCTGTATGCGGTATGCCCAGCCTTTCAATTTTCGAATAACCTGAAAAGGCCCTTCCTACACCGGTCCTAGCTTTCCTGGAGGATGTCCAGTAGCTGCTGTTCTTCTTAGGACCAAATCACCAACTCTGAACCTTCTTGTCTTGACCTTGGTGTTTAAATGTCTTGCTGTTTTGCTTTGATAACTCATGGCCCTCAACGAGGCTTGTTCTCATACATTCTCCAATAGATCAAGGTGCTCGAAAGTTTGTCCCCCAACGTTGGGCTCAATCATCTTGTATGTTGGGAGACCAACCTCGACTGGTATCATGGCTTTCGTGCCAAAAGTTAACATGAAAGGAGTCTCGCCAGTTGATATCTTATGAGAGGTCATGTATGTCCAAAGTATGGCAGACAGCTCTTCGGGCCAACTCCCCTTAGCATCACAAATCCTTGTTCGAAGGTCTTGTAGTATAATCCAGTTAGTTACTTTTGTGAGACCATTACTCTGAGGGTGTGAGACCAATGTCAGGCAATGGTCAATCCCGAGTTTCGAACAAAAGTTTTTGAATTGTGAATTATCAAATTGCCTCCCATTGTCCGTGATAAGTGTGGGTTTTTGCACTTATTCGGACCGTTAAATTTAGATATTTGTGAGTTTTTATTATCAATTTATTACTTAATTTAGTTATTTTTATTTTATAGGTGAAAACCCGAGTTTGAATGATGATTGAAGGAATTTATGCGAAAAATGAGCAAAAAGAACCAAAGAGGCAAGAATTCCAAAGTTTGGGGACCAAAATTCACATTTTGATAGTTGGAGGACCAACATGCAATTTTTGGAATTCTTGGCTGCCAAAATCTGTTTGGCATAAAGGGTTACGTCTCGCTACACGCCACTGTAGCTACCTTGGGACCAAGTTATTTTCTTTTTCAAATGTTGAGGGCTTGAGTTGCAATTAATGATTAGGTTAATTTAAAACAAAAGCCATCCCCTATTTTACACAAGGCGGAGAGACGTGAAGGGCAGCCGGCTTTTCTTCTTGATTTTCTTTGCTTTTCTTTTGGAATTTCCCTTCTTCCTTTTTCTTTTTTTTTTTTACTTTCTTTCTTCTTCTTTTAATTTCTTTTGGCAATTTGGACAAATCTTGGAACTTGGCAATGGTGGATAGCTTGGAGAAGAAGACCCATGGATATTCTATTTATCAATAAGTTTTTCTATTCCCTAATTTATTTTCCATTAATGAGTTGTAAGAATTTAATTGTTATTTTTGAGTATTTGATGGGTAACTAAATATATTTGTGATTGGGGATTATTTTAAACCCGGGTAATGATTTTCTATCAATTTGTGCTTGATAGTTCTTGTGATTAATGTGTTTAATCCATTATGCTTAATGTTGATGTTGTTATTCTTGATTATTTAGGTGTACAACTAGATAATTAAGTTGATGCAATATTTGCTATTTTGGGAATTTTAGTACGTAATCGCTATTTTTACCAAATCTTGTAGCAAATGTATTTCAATTGATTTTAGTACGTAATCGCTTTTCGATTGGATATATGTGGATTATCACTTAAGTTAGCTTGTGAGTTTGCCCTTAATTCAATTCATCTCTTTTGTCGTAATGCTTTTGTTAAATTAAATCTAGAGAGCTTGTTCTAGATTGTTTAATGAATAGGGTTGAATAAAGAGCTTGTTTTATTCAACTAACATGTAAAAAGAGATTGAGATAATTGAGCTTGTAATTATTCTCGAATTGTTGTTAATCTAGAGAACGAAAATCTATTGTGTAATTGATATGAAAATCATTCTCGTGGTAACGAAATATTCCCCCAATCACATATTCACATCTTTGATTTAAAAACTACTTTGTTTATTTCCAAATTCGAGTCTTTACTATTTTGAAGTTATTGATTTCTTTAGTTCAACAAACCAATCCCCCCCCATTTAATCACTTTAGTTTATAATTGTTAATTTCAATTTCTAGTGTGCAATTGATTAAATTGAAACAATCCTCTGCGGGAAATGACCCTTACTTGCCATTTTACTATTTAAGACGACACATTTAAAGCTAAGTAAGGAAATTAGTTGGTACCTCATTTTGAGCGTACCAATTTTTGGCGCCGTGTCGCCGGGGATTGTTCTATCAATTTGTTAATTGCAATATTTTCTTTTTATTACTATTTTCCTTATTTTTGTCATTTTCTTGTTATTTAGGTTGTGAAAGAGCAAAAAGCCTACTACACACTACAACCTAAGGTCAAGAAAAGAGGTCGACACATCGGAAAGTGGAGAAGACATTTCTCCAACTGAACTTCTAAGGCAATTGAGCATTGAATCATCAAGTGAGTCTGAGCACATAGAATCCGAAATGGCAGATGCAAATCGAACGTTAAAGGAACTTGCCACTCCAACTTTTGTTCAACAGCCTTTATGCATTCAATACCCTCAACTAGAGGTGGGATTTGAACTAAAGTCCGGAATGATTCATCTACTCCCCACATTTCATGGATTTGCCGGAGAGGACCCCAACAAACATTTGAAGGAATTCCATGTGGTTTGCTCAAGCATGAAACCAACTGGTATATCGGAAGAGCAAGTGAAATTGCGAGCATTTCCTTTCTCTCTTGCAGATACTGCTAAGGAGTGGCTTTACTATTTGCCTTCCGGTCTTATTACCACATGGAATAACATGCAAAAACACTTTTTGGAGAGATATTTTCCAGCTTCAAAGGCTACAAACATCAGGAAAGAGATATGTAGCATTCGACAATTTCAAGGGGAAAATCTCTATGAATTTTGGGAGAGATTCAAAAGACTCTGTGCTAGTTGCCCAAATCACCAAATCAGTGAGCAATTACTTCTACAATACTTCTACGAAGGATTACTCCCAATGGAGAGAAGTATGATTGATGCAGCTAGTGGAGGAGCTTTAATGGATAAAACACCAGTAGTTGCTAGAGACTTGATAGCCAACATGGCCGCCAACTCACAACAATTTGGTAGTAGGGAAGAGGCACTGGTTAAACAAGTAAGTGAGATAGGAGCAACCTCTCAAATTGAAAGACAATTGGCCGGTCTCACTTCTCTTGTACAACAAATGGCACTTGGGACAATCCAACAAGCAAAAGTGTGCGGGATTTGTTCTATTGTGGGACATCCTACTGATGCATGCCCGACACTACAAGAAGGAGCCTCAGAGCAAGCAAATGCCATTGGGGGATTTCCAATGCAACAGAGAAATAGGTATGATCCATATTCTAACACATATAATCCCGGATTAAGAGATCATCCTAATCTCAGTTATGGAGGAAATCATTTCATAGCCCCACAACAACAGTTTAATCATCCACCGGGTTTTAATCAACAAAGGCAATCACAGTACTCTCAACCTCGTCAACAAACTCCGCCTCCAAGTTCAAATATGTCTCTTGAAGATATGGTTAAATCCTTAGCTTCTAGCACAATATAATTTCAACAAGAGACAAAGACCTCAATCAAGAATTTGGAAACACAAATGAGTCAATTGGCCAACACGGTGGGTAAAATGGAGGCTCAAGGATAGGGAAAACTCCCTTCTCAAACAATCAACCCGAGAGAAAATGCTAGTGCCGTAACATTGAGAAGTGGGAAGATTTTAGAAGAGGCACCAAGGAAGATGAAAGATCATGTTGATGAGTCAACGCAAGAGAAGAACTTATCAATTGAGAAAGATGAAATTGCGACTCCAACCTCGGGATCTAAGGTAAATTCTAAAAGTTCTATTCCTACTAATGTTCCCTCCCCTCCATTTCCTAGCAGGTTTGCAAAGTCAAAAAGGGATGAACATGAGAAAGAAATATTGGAGACCTTTCGCAAAGTTCAAGTGAACATACCACTTTTGGATGCCATTTATCAAGTGCCCCGTTATGCAAAGTTCCTCAAGGAATTGTGCACTAACAAGCGTAAGTTAAAAGGTAATGAAGTGGTAAGCGTTGGGGAAAATGTTTCGGCGGTTTTGCAAAGGAAACTTCCACCAAAATGTAAGGATCCAGGAAGTTTTACCATCCCTTGCATTATTGGTAACACTAGGTTTGAAAAAGCAATGCTAGATTTAGGAGCATCTATTAATGTCATGCCATATTCTATATATGCTTCTTTAAATTTAGGATCACTCAAAGAAATCGGTGTTATTATTCAACTTGCTGATAGATCTAATGCATTTCCAAAAGGTGTGTTGGAGGATGTTTTGGTACAGGTAAATCAATTGATTTTTCCAGCAGATTTCTATGTTCTTGACATGCAAGATGATTCAACATCTTTGTCTCCACCATTACTCTTGGGAAGACCATTTATGAGGACTGCGCGTACAAAGATAGATGTATATGATGGTACTTTGACAATGGAGTTTGATGGTGAGATTATTCGCTTCAATATCTTTGAAGCGATGAGGTATCCCAGTGATGTGCACTCTTGTTTTTCAATTGATATAATAGATTCATTAGTACAAAATATTTTTGAATTATCAAATGAAGATGCATTGGATACTACTTTGATTAGAAGCATTGATGTTAACAATCTCACCGGGTTGAGCAAGAATTTACTATTGTGTGAGAATATTGTAGAAACTGTGGCATCACTCGAGTCACTACCGAGTATTCCACCAAGGTATAATCTCTCTTATATTACTCTTCCAATATGTAAAGAGAAACTTTTACCTTCGGTGATGCAGGCCCCCACTTTAGAACTCAAACCTCTTCCCGAGTATTTGAAGTATGTATATTTGGGAGAGGGCGAAACACTACCGGTGATCATTGCAAAGAATCTCATAACACTTCAAGAAGATAGGCTTATCCGTGTGCTCAAGGAACACAAAATAGCTATTGGTTCGACCATAGCTAATATCAAGGGGATAAGCCCTTCCATGTGCATGCATAGGATATTGCTCGAAGATGAAGCAAAGACATCAAGAGAACCACAACGTCGCTTGAATCCTCCAATGATGGAGGTTGTGAAGAAAGAAATTTTGAAATTGCTAGATGTTGGTGTTATCTTTCTCATCTCAGATAGCAAGTGGGTAAGCCCGGTCCAAGTTGTTCCAAAAAAGTCTGGAGTGACAGTGGTGACAAATGAAGAGAATGAGCTTGTACCAACTCGGGTCCAAACGGGTTGGAGGGTTTGTATTGATTATAGAAAACTTAACTGTGCAACTCGAAAAGATCACTTTCCTTTACCTTTCATTAATCAAATGTTAGAAAGATTGGCAGGTCATTCTCACTATTGTTTTCTTGATGGTTATTCAGGTTATAACCAAATTGTGATTGCTCCGGAGGACCAAGAAAAGACAACATTCACTTGCCCATTTGGCACATTTGCTTACCGTCACATGCCATTCGGTCTTTGCAATGCTCCCGCAACCTTTCAAAGATGCATGATAAGTATATTCTCTGATTATATTGAAAGCATCATAGAGGTATTCATGGATGATTTTAGTGTTTATGGTAATATTTTTGATAGTTGCATGAAAAATCTCACACTTGTGCTTAAGAGATGTATGGATGTTAACCTAGTACTTAATTGGGAAAAATGTCATTTTATGGTTGATCAAGGCATAGTGCTAGGTCATGTCATTTCATCTAAGGGGATAGAGGTTGATAAATCTAAAATTGATTTAATTCGCTCTTTACTCCTTCCAACAAGTGTGAGGGAGATTCTTTCTTTTCTTGGACATGCAGGATTCTATCGAAGATTTATCAAGGATTTTTCAAAGAATGCAAGACCATTATGCAGGCTGTTGCAAAAGGAGGTGCCATTCCATTTTGATGAAGATTGTAGAAAGGCATTTGAAAGTTTAAAGGAACTCTTGACATCGGCACCCATCATTCAACCACCAGATTGGAATAAGCCGTTCGAGTTAATGTGCGATGCAAGTGACTTTGCATTGGGAGCAGTTTTAGGGCAACGAGTTGGAAAAACACCGCATGTTATTTATTATGCATCAAGAACTTTGAATGATGCCCAACTTAATTATTCTACTACTGAGAAAGAGCTTTTAGCAGTTATTTTTGCTTTAGAGAAATTTCGTTCATATCTTATTGGCACTAAAGTAACTGTCTTTTCTGATCATGCAGCTCTAAAGTACTTGCTTGCCAAGAAAGAGGCAAAACCAAGACTTATTAGATTGATACTCCTCTTACAAGAGTTTGACCTTGAGATTAAAGACAAAAAGGGTAGTGAAAATTCTGTGGCCGACCACCTCAGCCGTCTTATCCGTGAGAGAAAAACTCTCCCATTGCAAGAGAGCTTCCTCGATGAACAATTGCTTCATGTCACAGATACATCTCCTTGGTTTGCAGATATAGTGGATTATTTAGTCACTAAGAAAATTCCAAGTGACTTGACAACTGCTCAAAGGCAAAAACTCAAGGCAATGGTGAAGTATTTTGTGTGGGATGAGCCGTACTTGTGGAAACATTGTCCTGATCAATTGATAAGAAGGTGCGTGCCTGAAAATGAATTTCATTCAATACTAACATTTTGTCATTCCTATGCATGTGGTGGACATTTTGGAGCAAAGAGAACGGCTCTTAAGGTGCTTGAGAGTGGATTCTTTTGGCCCACCTTATTCAAAGATGCATTCCTCTTTTGCAAATCTTGTGATAGATGTCAAAGAGTTGGTTCGTTGGGAGCCCGAAATCAAATGCCACAAACACCTATACTTTTTGTTGAAATTTTTGATGTTTGGGGCATTGATTTCATGGGACCTTTTCCTTCATCTTTTGGTAATCTTTATATTATTCTTGCCGTTGATTATGTGTCAAAATGGGTGGAAGCAAGGGCCACTCGAACTAATGATTCTAAAGTGGTTGTAGATTTTGTTAAGTCTAACATTTTTGCAAGGTTTGGAACACCAAGAGCTATTATTAGCAATGGGGGACTTCATTTTTGCAACCGCTCTTTTTGGGCCCTATTGAAGAGATACAACATCACCCATAAAGTGTCTACACCTTACCATCCGCAAACTTGTGGGCAAGTCGAAGTGTCAAATCGAGAGGTCAAATCCATCCTCGAAAAAACTGTGAATCCCAATAGAAAGGATTGGAGTCTCCGCCTCAATGATACACTTTGGGCTTACAGGACAGCATACAAAACACCAATTGGCATGTCCCCTTATCGCCTAGTTTATGGTAAGCCTTGTCACCTCCCGGTTGAACTTGAACACAAGGCATTTTGGGCAGTCAAGCAATGCAACATGGACCTAGGTGTGGCGGGTAACCAAAGAAAGCTCCAACTTAATGAACTTGAGGAAATTCGAAATGATGCATATGAAAGTTCAAGAATTTACAAGGAAAAGACAAGGCATACCATGATAAGATGATTTCAAGAAAAACTTTTGTTGTTGGACAGAAAGTTCTTCTTTTCCACTCGCGCCTCAAGTTATTTCCAGGTAAATTACGTTCTCGATGGATTGGCCCCTTTGTTGTTACTAATGTTTTTCCTCATGGTGCAGTAGAAATCAAAAGTCTACAAACTGAGAAGGAGTATAAGGTGAATGGGCATCGATTAAAACCATATTTTGAACCCTTTGTGCCTCAAAACATGGAGGAAATGCGATTGGAGGATCCAATTGAAGAATGAGCAAAGACAAAGTCTAGCTATAGACTATAAAGAAGCGCTGGATGGGAGGCAACCCATTGTTCTTTATCTACTTTTTTCTTTTTTTTTTTTTTTGAGTATTTTTGTTGTCCCCATATGGCAGATTCTCGAGCGTCACAACAAAACATTGAGCATTAATAGTCGCCAATGATCCCCAACCATCCTCACAGCCATCACCATAAAAAAACAACTCAGGGGAGTAATTGAACCTCTTGCTCTTTATATTTCTTGCTTTTACATTGAGGACAATGTGCAATTTAAGTTTGGGGGTGTGGTATGTGGCTAAATTTGTACTCGCTAAGTTTTTTGTCAAAACTCAAATTTCGGGTTAAATTTTTGCTTTTGTGCTTGTTTGTATAGTTTGATAGCTTTGCCATTTGTGTTTTGAGTTATTGCATTGCATTAATTTATGAATTGTGGAGATGAATGCTAAGTGTTGTTTATTTTCATCCACTTATTCCATGATTGACTCTTTATTGGGCACTTTGGTCATGAGATTCATTGTACGCACTTGTTGGTTGCACTTGCAGTTTGTTAAGGGAACTTAAATGACCATGCTATTATCAATTCTTCAATCACTCTACTAATGAAAGGATAAGTTTGGGGGTGGTTGAGCCGGTGAAGGATATTATCTAGAAGTGTGTTGATTCCATGCATGTTGAAAAAAAATTTGTGTGGAGTTTTTTTTGGCCAAGTATAAGCTGAGTAATGACCATATGTTAGGGATCTAAGCCCCATTTTGTCTTGTTGTGCTCAAAAGAATAATTTTGCACATGTTGAATCTTGGTCCTCACTTCGTAGCCTTTTTGACTCGAGTTATTAAGTCCGTTGGGGTATCTTGAAACCCGGTACCCTTTGGTCTAAACAACCGGGGAGCTATCGACCTAAAGCTTGCTACAAGGGTCAAAAAGAAAGTTTAAGGGAGTGAGGTAAAACATGAGATTTGATAAAAAAATAAAAAATAATAAAATAATAAAAAATTATGCAATTGTATTTGGTGATTGGGCTTAGATAACTAGTGGGTTTGAATTACTTGGTATAAGCTTGAATGTCGAAGCGCTCATCTAGTGGAGAATCATCACATGACTAAATGTTGAGATTGCCGGTTAGACCCAACCAAACAAGAGCGGAAAAAAAAATGAGTGATTTGAGGACAACCTTAAGTTTTTGACACCTTGGGCTAGAGTGAAAATATCAAGTTTGGGGGAGTGTGCATCCCACGAGTGAGAAAGGAAAATTTGACCATTAAGGGTCGAGAAAATCACCAACTTGTGTAATGCGATGAATTGGAATGACTACACACACACACATGAGTCAAGATGGTGTAAGTTAAAAAGTGTTTGTTGTAGCATTTTTGGAAACATTTCATAAGTTATTAGCATAATGTAAGAACTAAAACAAAGTGGCAAACTATCTAACTTTTGGAGTGTTCGTTGTTATAGTATTATCGTTTGGTTTTAATTTGTGTGTTTGCATGCTTGTTTGTTTAGCTTTGTTCGAGGACTAACAAAGATTTAAGTTTGGGGGTGTGATAAGTGCGGGATTTTGCACTTATTCGGACTGTTAAATTTAGATATTTGTGAGTTTTTATTATCAATTTATTACTTAATTTAGTTATTTTTATTTTATAGGTGAAAACCCGAGTTTGAATGATGATTGAAGGAATTTATGCGAAAAATGAGCAAAAAGAACCAAATAGGCAAGAATTCCAAAGTTTGGGGACCAAAATTCACATTTTGATAGTTGGAGGACCAACGTGCAATTTCTGGAATTCTTGGCTGCCAAAATCTGTTTGGCATAAAGGGTTACGTCTCGCTACACGCCACTGTAGCTGCCTTGGGACCAAGTTATTTTCTTTTTCAAATGTTGAGGGCTTAAGTTGCAATTAATGATTAGGTTAATTTAAAACAAAAGCCATCCCCTATTTTACACAAGGCGGAGAGACGTGAAGGGCAGCCGGCTTTTCCTCTTGATTTTCTTTGCTTTTCTTTTGGAATTTCCCTTCTTCCTTTTTCTTTTTTTTTTACTTTCTTTCTTCCTCCTTTAATTTCTTTTGGGCATTTTGGAAAAATCTTGGAACTTGGCAATGGTGGATAGCTTGGAGAAGAAGACTCATTGATATTCTATTTATCAATAAGTTTTTCTATTCCCTAATTTATTTTCCATTAATGAGTTGTAAGAATTTGGTTGTTATTTTTGATTATTTGATGGGTAACTAAATATATTTGTGATTGGGGATTATTTTAAACCCGAGTAATGATTTTCTATTGATTTGTGCTTGATAGTTCCTGTGATTAATGTGTTTAATCCATTATGCTTAATGTTGATGTTGTTATTCTTGATTATTTAGGTGTACAACTAGATAATTAAGTTGATGCAATATTTGCTATTTTGGGAATTTTAGTACGTAATCGCTATTTTTACCAAATCTTGTAGTAAATGTATTTCAATTGATTTTAGTACGTAATCACTTTTCGATTGGATATATGTGGATTATCACTTAAGTTAGTAAACCAAGCTTGTGAGTTTGCCCTTAATTCAATTCATCTCTTTTGTCGTAATGCTTTTGTTAAATTAAATCTAGAGAGCTTGTTCTAGATTGTTTAATGAATAGGGTTGAATAAAGAGCTTGTTTTATTCAACTAACATGTAAGAAGAGATTGAGATAATTGAGCTTGTAATTATTCTCGAATTGTTGTTAATCTAGAGAACGAAAATCTATTGTGTAATTGATATGAAAATCATTCTCGTGGTAACGAAATATTCCCCCAATCACATATTCACATCTTTGATTTAAAAACTACTTTGTTTATTTCCAAATTCGAGTCTTTACTATTTTGAAGTTATTGATTTCTTTAGTTCAACAAACTAACCCCCCCCCCCCATTTAATCACTTTAGTTTATAATTGTTAATTTCAATTTCTAGTGTGCAATTGATTAAATTGAAACAATCATCTGCGGGAAATGACCCTTACTTGCCATTTTTCTATTTAAGACGACACATTTAAAGCTAAGTAAGGAAATTAGTTGGTACCTCATTTTGAGCGAACCAGTCCGTTATCAGTACCTTCGGTATCCCGAACCTATACATAATGGACTTCCATATGAATCACCTGAGCTTTAGTTTTGAGATTGTTGCCAATGGCTCAGCTTCTACCCACTTAGTGAAGTACTCCATCGCTACGGCAAAAAATTCACTTGACCCTTTGCCAAAGAAAAGGGTCGAAGGATGTCCACTCCCCATTGATCAAAAGGGGCAGCATAAGGGATAGAAGATAGTTCTTCAGGGGGAGTGTATATAGTATTGTCGAACCTCTGGTACTTGTCACACTTCTTTACATAGTCTGAGACATTCTTCTTCATGCTTGGCCAATAGTATCCATATCTGATGAGCTTTTAAGTGAGCGCATGAGCTCCTTGATGATTTCCACAAATACCTTCGTGAAATTCTGTTAAGGCGTAGAGGGACTCGGAGGGCTTGAGTCATCTGAGGTAGGGTAGAATGAGGCTCATGCGGAATAAGATACCTCTAATAATACAATACCTTGAAGCCTTGGTCTTAATGCTTCTCACTTCCCGACGGTCAGATGGTAGGCTCCCGACAATTAAGTATTCCAATATCGGATCCATCCAAGATGGCTCATAATCTATGTCCATGACGATTGGATTCTGATTTATCCTAAGCTCTATCACCATCTTGATGTGCACTGTTCGGTCTAGTCTATCTATCCCCATAAGCATAAGTCTAGATAGCGCGTTGGCTTTCGCATTATCAGTTATAGCGATCTTGATGATCTTATAGCTCTTGAATCATCTCCAAATGTCATGCACCTTTAGACAATATAGGCTCATCTTTTCATCTTTTCTCTAGAAAGTGCACTCAATTTGGCCAACCACAAGCTGTGAGTCGCTAAAAACTTTGAAATGTTCGAGTTCAAGATTGTACGCCAGTTCTAGAGCTAGGATGTTAGCCTCATACTCTGCTTCATAGGGATGGCAATGGTTTGGTTCGGGGTCGATTCGGCGAAAACCATAACCGCACCATAACCACGAAAGTCGGTTCTGTTTATATCTCGGTTCGGTGCGGTTCGATTCGGTTAATAACCACAAAAATAAATTATTTTTTATAGGTCCAATTGTCAACTTGAAAAAAAATAATTTACGAAAAAAAGTCAATGAAAGTTAATAATACTAGATATAAAATTATATATAGAGCCAATTTTCATTTCTCATTTTCTTTTTCTCATTTTAGATACGTACTACACATGATCAAGTGAACTACACACATTCAATACAGTAAAAATAAAAATTGTAATATACTTACCCTTGACACATGAACTAAAACTATTCGTGCAAGCAAAATGCAAGAAAAATCCAAATAATGAAAAAAGTATTTATAATGTCAAAGTTACAATAATTAATATATAGCGACATCCTATTTTAAATTATAAGCAAAAATAAAATGTTTACAATAATCAATTATTCAAATTATGTTTGTGTTAGAAAACTCGATTTTCTTTAATTTTTCACAATAAGATGAAAAGAGAATTTATAAAATTACTTTTGAATTTATTAGGAATAACTCAATTTTACTTTATTCTTTGATACAGTTAGAAAATCTTGAAATTTCTCAATTTATGCCAAATTTGTTACCAGTTACCACCTACTACACTTAATTTTAGTGCAATCCTAGCCATTGAATTCCTGATAATCTATAAAAGGGAAAATCAGTACCGTAGATGACGATTCTTTCACCTATAAATACGGTAGAGCCAAAAGAAGGAAAAAAATTTCGCTTCTACTCTCCAACTCATTAATTGAGTAATAACTTGATATCTAACCTTTTAAGTAGAAAATTAATAGTTAGTTACACAATATTCTCAATATGAAACATTTAAATTTATATAAAATTATCCTGTAAACCTCACATATACAACTTTGTTGAGCTGTATTTTGTTTCCAAACTTGAATCGATGCTTAAATATCTAAAATAAGTTATGTTTAGTCGTGGATAATGATATATAATCCTTATTTGACGTTAATTAAAATCAATTTTTTAATAGATTTTGATATAAATTAATGAAATGTGTGGTCGAAAAGTTGTGGGATCCATAAAATATTTGATTAAAATTAGTTGTTGACTTTAACTTAAATTAAAATTAGATTTTAAATCCTAACAAATACGGATATAATATTATTTATACTTAGCATCAATTTAGACGGTATTGGACCTACACATTTATTTATCATCAATTTTAGATTTGTGACCTCGAAATAATCTGTGACCTACAGAATTTTTAATCTGTGACCGATAAAAAAATTGTAACCTATAAATTTTTTGATAAGCTATGACCTAAAATTATTTTTAACTAATTAATAAGATATTTGTGACCAAATTGCACAATTAAATATTTAATTAATTAATAAAAAGTAAAATTTTGATTTTTGTAATTTTAAAACTTTAGCACCTGATTTTTGCAAGTGTCAAAGTTAATACCTGATATATGAACTTTTCCATTTTAATTATGTGTAGGGTACATTGATATTGAATTGGGCTACTGGGCTTGAGTTATTGGGTTAAAGTTTAGTTAATATTAATTGGGCCGAATTTTGGAAAGTCCAAAAAAAAAATTGCCCAATTAATTTTGAGAAATAAAAATGGAAAGCCCATTTGTCCAATTTTTTTTTTAACGGGTAATCGGTTCGGTTCGGTTTACCATAGCTAAATACTATACCCGCCCCTAAATGAAGCGGTTCGTTAAAATCAAAACCATAACAACCCCATTGCACCATCGGTTCGGTTTTTTTCGCCCCATTCGGTTCGGTTAATCGCGGTTTTCGGTTTTCACAGTTCGAATTGCCATCCCTATTGCTTCATTGTTGGTGGCTTCGAATTCAAACCTGAACTGGCATTGGATCTCGATAGTCTTGTTAGGGTTAGTGACGATGACCTCGGTACCTGATCTCGAACTGTTCGATGCTCCATCTACGAAGATTTCCCAAATTTCCAAGGTCTTGGTTGGGCCAGTGTCCTGTGGCCCTCGAGACCTGGGGGTAAGTTCTGCAATGAAGTCAGCTAAGGCTTACGCCTTAATGGCAGGTCGTGGTTTGAACTCTATATCAAACTTTCCTAGTTCAATCGCCCATTTCAGTAGTCTTCCCGAGACGTCTGGTTTCTGAAGTACGTGTCTAAGTGGTTGATCAGTGAGCTCAACGATTGGGTGAGATTGAAAATATTGGCATAGCTTCCTGGCAACTATAACCAATGCAAGTGCAAGCTATTCAGCCATTGTGTACTGAGTCTCTGTGTCGAGAAACACTTTACTTACGTATTAAATAGGTCATTGTATCTTTCCCACTTCCTTCACCAACACTGCACTTACTGTGTTTTCTGAAACGGCCAAGTATAATAACAATGTATCACCCGGTTCTGGCTTGGTGAGGACTGTGGGTGTTGATAGTGTTTACTTCAGCTCTTGAAGGGCAATATTACATTCCTCATTCCAACTGAAGTTCTGGTTGCCCCTTAGGATTTTGAAAAAGAAGAGGCAGGTACTGCTCGAGATACAAACATATTCAAGGCTGCAACCCGACCTGCCAACTTCTGAATGTCCTTCTTGCATGTCGGTGCTTCCATAGATATTATGGCTTGGATCTTGTCTGGGTTGGCCTCTATTCCTCTATGTGTGATCATGAAACCCAAAAACTTACCAGAGGCCACTCCAAATGCACACTTTGTAGGGTTCAGCTTCATCTTATACTTCTGTAGCTTAGCAAAGACCTCTTCAAGTTCTGAGATATGGAGCTCCACTTGTCTACTCTTGACGACCATGTCGTCAACTTATGCCTCGATGTTCTTACCTATCAAGTGAGCAAAGACCTTATTGGTAAGCCTTTGATATGTAGCTCCGACGTTCTTCAACCCAAATGGCATAAACTTGTAGCAATAAAAGGTTGAGTCTGCCATAAATGAGGTCTTCTCCTGATCTTCTTCTAACATAAGAATTTGATGGAAAGCCAAGAATGCATCTAGAAATTGTATAATTTACGGCCTGATGTGCTGTCTACAAGACTATCAATTCGAGGTAGATGATAGCTATCCTTAGGGCATGCTTTGTTCAAATTCGTAAAGTCAATGCAGACTCTCCACTTCCCATTAGCTTTCTTTACAAGAACAACGTTGGCAAGCTAATCGGGATACTGGACTTCTCGAATGAACTTCGCACTAATGAGCATGGAAATTTCTTTTCATATAACTTCCCGTCGTTCGAGCGCAATTTGTCTTCTTCTCTGCTTTACTGGTTTTGCACCTGGGGTTATGTTAAGTCTATGGACTGCAACCTCAGGGTCTATCCCAGGCATATCTTCAACGTTTCAAGTGAATACATCCATGTTGCGGGTTAGGCAGCTAATAAATTGGGTTGTGGTTATAGCATCAAGATCCCGACCGACGGTGACCTTTCTTCCCGGCTCGAGCTCGACCTCTTCCATCTGGTGATATTTCTTGGCATACTGCCTACGCCCACAATTGGAGTCCCCTCTTGAGGTCGTTTCTCCGACAATGATATTGATAGTCCTTGTTGTAGGTTGCTTATCCCTCCCTATCTTCAGGAGCTTTATCCTTATTCTGGTTGTTCCGTAGGCACTTGTCTTGACTAACGTATGTGCCCAGGAAACCCCTCTTGATGAGAGCCTCGATTTCACACTCCAAAGCAAAGCATCCTTCGATCGTGTGTCCATGATCTCTATGAAAGTCATAGTACTTACTTTTGTCACGGGTCTCAGGTGGAGTTCGTAGTCTCGGAGGCCACTTCAACTCTTTCAGGTCTTTGATTTCTATCAAAATGTTAGACCTCGTTGTTTTCAAGCGAGTGAAAGGTGTTGGAGGAGGGTCTTGCCTTGGTTTGTTCCGAAAGGGATCTAGGCACTGGTTGGACTCATGTGGCCTCTTTAGGTCGAGCTTCTTTAATAGCAGGGCATCCCTTCTTAGAAACATGGTCTCCTCCATGTTACTGTATTTCTCGGCTCGGGTCAGTAGGTCGGTTATCGACTTTGGAGGGGTCTTTGATAGGGATATCTTAAACACTTCACATCTTACGACATATGTTAGGGCAGACACTGCAATTGTGATATGTAGATCGGGGATCATAAGTCTTTCCGTATTAAAATTTGCCATAAAATTTTGAAATGTCTCACTGGGTCCTTGCCGCATCTGCATAAGTGACAAGCTATCATCCTGATGCGCTTACTACTTGCAAAGAACGCGGAGAACTTGTCAGCCAAGTTCAAAAAGGAAGATATAGAGTTAGGCTCCAGTGTGGAGAATCAGTCTAGGACTGCGTTGGTAAGTGTCTGAGCAAAGGCCTTGCACATTACAACATCGAGTTTGACCTACAAGTTCATGATATCCGTGTATATGTTGAGATGGTTGATGGGGTCAGTCGTCCCATCATACTCCTTCACCAGAAGGTATTTAAATTGATCCGGTAGGGGGTATGACAATACTTCAGGGGTAAACGGTGTGTTAGGGGTGAATCATGTTGCTGCCTGAGACTTCTGGAGCATCCCAGCAGTGATTCCCTCTTGGATGTTCCACGCAAGATCAGCTGTGTCCATAGTAATTGATCTAGAACCCACGGGGATATGCTGTGTATCTGAGGCTCTGACTTCACCGTGGCTTGGGCCGGGGGCCCAATCATCAGCCATAAGACCACTCTGCGGGGAAAGCACTGGGGGTTGCCTCTCTGATGTAATATATAAGTAAGCTTGGGTGTCGAGGGGTGTTCTCATCGCCCATCTGATGCTTAAATCAGAGAGAGGAATTACACAAAAAATTATAAGCTAGAATATTATTGAATGACGTACTTGAATAATGAGGTAGGGTTATATATTTACAGATGTTGGAGATAGAGTCCTAAAAAGATCCAACTTCCCATAACCCTTATCTCGGCAAGGTGTTTGGGTTATAATTGGATTTGTAATAAGCTGGGGGTTTATATTTAGGTAGGATTAGTACCCCTTAGGGTACGTGAGATAATATCAAGAAGATGGGAGAGTCAAGACTGTACCCGACCTCAAGATAAGGCCAATTAAGTTGGGTCAAGGTCGAACCCAGTTGCTTGACCTCAGGGCAAGGCCCGACCTCAACTTAAGCCCAACTAAGCTGGATCAAGGTCGATCCCAGTAGCTCGAGTTCGAGTGCGAAAATTATTGTGCATATCATTATATATATTGGCTATTAGAAGATTAGACGGATATAACTATACTGAAATTGATACAAGCACGTACTTGTTGTAAGTTTTCTTCAACAACAATATGAATAAATCTTTTTTTAGTATTTTTTTATTGTTAAAATATTTAAGCACGAGAGCTTAAAGTATTGTGTTAGCTTCAAAAAAATGTAATAGTGGTACGAACTACACGAAATGAAGCTAAACATTATTTGCTTTCATTTTTTAACACGGAATTTCCAACAAAAGGGGTGTCATATAGCTGGTAAACCACTTCATCTATTAATTTTTTGCACGTGATTAGATTGATCTTTTTTATTTTTATAATGAAATTATTTCACGGTCCGAAAATCGAACGTGAAATGAATTACACTTAATTTACAGCTTTCATCAACTAATTAATCATCGTCCCCAAATAGCTCATGCCTTTTTCCATTTTCTCAACTCATTTACCTTCACCAACGATTTTTTCGTTGATTAAAGGATGAAACAATATGATTACTCTTTCACTACGACTTTTTTGATTAGTGTTGAGACTTATTTTTTTATTTTTTAAGATAACTATCAACAATGTATTTTCCATATGTAATACGAATTACTCTGAACAAACGAATTTTCCGTATGTGAAATGTTGATTTTTTTTTTATTTATCTATTTTAAAAAAATTTTGATCACCACTAAATTATGGATTTGAAAAAAATTAGTTATTAAATTGATTAATATTAGCAATGAATTTTTTGTAGGTATTACTTTTCACCTACGGAGTATCCATTTGTAAAGAGGATGAATTTTTTTATTTTTTTTTTTAAACATGGATTACTCGTCAACAACATATTTTCAAAAGGTGAATTTTGTTATGAAAATTGATTAATATCAGTAATGGATTTTTCGTAAATAATATGAATAGCTATTCACCTAAAGAATATCCATTGGTAAAGATGTTGATTTTTTTTATTGATGACCATCGCCTAACTTCGGTTTCACACCCTCAGCCTTTCAACTATGGATTTTCGGTAGGTAACATTTTTTTAAAAACATTTTTTTTATTAAAGTTGATTAATATCAACAACGAATTTTCGTAGGCAACGTGAATTACTTTTCACCTACGGAATATTCTTTGGTGAAGACGTTGAATTTTTTTTTATTTGAAAAAATTGATTACAATTCAATTGTGAATTTTCGATGGTTGAAATTTTTTTATTATTAAAGTTGATATATATTAGCGATAAATTTTTCGTAGCTAATATGAATTAACTTCACATACGTAATATTCGTTAGCGAAGATGTCGAAACTTGTTTTGCAAACAAAATGATTACCCTTCAATTACAAATTTTCAGAAGGTGAATTTATTTTTATTTTTTTAAGTTTGTTATTAAGCAATCTCTTTATTTCAAAACTCTTATTTCTGATACCCAACCCCTATTTGACAACCATTATTTAAGAACTATACATACTCATTTTCAATCATACATTCATACAATAAAATATTCACACGTTAATCCAAAAAATTTTCTTACATTTTAACCACGCATTCTTAAAAAATCACCATTTAAAACATCATTTTCTTCAAATTTCTCTTTATAATGATCGTCAAACACGGGCTAAAGTTGATTAATATCAATGAAGAAATTTTTGTAGGTAATATAAATTACTCTTTGCCTATGAAATATGCGTTGGTGAAGAGGTTGAAACTTTTTTGAAAAATTCGATTACCCTTCGACTACGGATTTTCAGTAGGTGAATTTTTTTTCAAAAAAAATTATTATTATAGTTGATTAATGTCACAATGAATTTTCCGTAGGTAATATTAATTACTCCTCATCTATGGAATATTCGTTGGAGAAGGAGTTGAAATTTTTTTTAAAAAATTGATTCAACTTCAATAGCGGATTTTCAAAAGGTGAATGGTAGAATTTTTTAATTATTAAATTGATTAAAATCAACAACGAATTTTTTATAGGTAATATGAATTACTCTTAACTTGCGGAATATACATTAGTGAAGATGTCAAAAAAAAAAAATCTTTTTAAAAAAATTGTTCCGTTCAACTACGAATTTTTCGATATGTGAATTGTTGAATTTTTATTATTATTAATATTAACAACAGATATTCCGTAAGTAATATGAATTAATCTTTATCTATGGAATTCTCATATGTGAAAGTTTGAAATATTTTTTTTTAAATATCGATTTATATCACCTACGGAACATTCGTAGGTGAAAGAGACAAATGTTAAACGGCTATATTTAAGCATGGAATATCCGTTAGTAAAGAGTTATCACTCTTACCAGTGGATATTCCATTGCTGATTATCATAGTTGAAAGTCTATTACTCTTACCAACGAATAATCCGTTGATAATTATTTGTTTGTGGAAATCGGTTTCAATTGCGAATTTTCAAAGGGTGAACGATAGAATTTTTTAATTATTAAATTGATTAAAATCAACTATAGTTTTTTTTTTATAGGTAATATGAATTACTCTTAACCTACGGAATATACGTTAGTGAAGATGTCGAAACTTTTATTTTTTCTTTTGAAAAAAAGTGTTCCGTTCAACTACGATTTTTCGATAAATTTTTTTATTATTATTAATATTAACAACGGATATTCTGTAAGTAATATGAATTAATCTTTACCTATGGAATTCTCATATGTGAAAGTTTGATTTTTTTTTTTAAATATTGATTTATGTTACCTACGAAATATTCGTAGGTGAAAGAGACAAATGTTAAACGGCTATATTTAAGCATGGAATATCCGTTAGTAAAGAGTTATCACTCTTACCAGTGGATATTCCGTTGCTGATTATCATACTTGAAAGTCTATTACTCTTACCAACGAATAATCCGTTGATAATTATTTGTTTGTGAAAATGCTAGCTTCAATTTCAGCTAAGTAGTTTTCAAAAGGTGAATGGTAGAATTGCTTTAATTATTAAATTGATTAAAATCAACAACGGATTTTTTATAGGTAATATGAATTACTCTTAACCTACGGAATATATGTTAGTGAAGATGTCATAACTTTTTTTTTCTTTTAAAAAAAAATTGTTTCGTTCAACTACGAATTTTCGATATGTGAATTATTGAATTTTTATTTATTATGAATATTAACAACGGATATTATATAAGTAATATGAATTAATCTTTACCCATGGAATTCTCATATGTGAAGTTTGAAATATTTTTTTTTTTTAAATATCGATTTATATCACCTACAGAATATTCGTAGGTGAAAGAGACAAATTTTAAACGGCTATATTTAAGCACGGAATATCCATTACTAAAGAGTTATCACTCTTACCAGCGGATATACCGTTGGTGATTGTCGTAGTTGAAAGTCTATTACTCTTACTAACGAATAATCCGTTGATAATTATTTGTTTGTGGAAATCCATTTCCATTGCGAATTTTCAAAGGGCGAATGGTAGAATTTTTTAATTATTAAATTGATTAAAATCAACAATGGATTTTTTATAGGTAATATGAATTACTCTTAACCTACGGAATATACGTTAGTGAAGATGTCGAAACTTTTTTTTTTCTTTTGAAAAAAATTGTTCCGTTCCACTACGAATTTTCGATAGGTGAATTGTTGAATTTGTTTTATTATTAATATTAACAACGGATATCCCGTAAGTAATATGAATTAATCTTTACCTATGGAATTCTCATATATTAAAGGTTGAAATATTTTTTTAAAATATTGATTTATATCACCTACGGAATATTCGTAGGTGAAGGAGACAAACGTTAAACGGCTATATTTAAGCACAAAATATCCGTTAGTAATGAGTTATCACTCCTACCAGTGAATATTCTGCTTCTGATTATCGTAGTTGAAAGTCTGTTATTCTTACCAACAAATAATCCGTTGATAATTATTTGTTTGTGAAAATCTGTTTTTTTTTTAGTAGTGATATGATACCATTTTCTTTATCGGTCTTAAGTAAAATGGCTTTCATGGTGCTCTCACATAATAATATATAGCAGTGTCAATTTGCATCCCTTTTCCAGAATTCACCACGTATAGATGCATGTTAGCCTGTTGGTTTTACACCTACTAGGAAGGTTTCCATACCGCTTTATTTTCACGAAATATATGTTGGAATTTAAGGGTATATAAAAATATTAAAATGTATGAATTGAAAAAAATCTGCAATAGGTGTAACGATTGGGTGTGACTCGAATTCAAGTTCAAAATGTGCATAGCAAAAAGTCATGACGTTTTATTAAGGTACAATCTAGACCATCAATTATGGAATGGTGCGATCTAATGGTTAAAATTAATTTTGCCAAAAGATGCAACCGTTAGGAAGTGAATATAAAAATCTATAAATATGACCCTCCTAATTCCATTTTCTTCACTCCAAATTCTTTATCTCCAAATTTTGTTATAATTTTCATATTATTTTTGAGTTTCGTATTTGATATTTAGTATTCAATATCTTCCGTTCTAGAAGAGTACAGTCAAGCGTTTGTTCGTCCAATAGAATTAATTTTATACTATACTAATTTTGAAAGAAGCGTTGTATTTTAGGAGGCGGACGTCTATTTAATCTTTTTCGTACCCTTGCAGGGGTGAAATCAATCTTAAGAAAATTTGCATTTGTATACCTCACTTCATTTTATCTCATTTGACTTATGCATTTTCTACGTTGAAATAACTCGTGATTTGCTCATTATTATGAAAGTACCATATTTCGGTAAGTCGTCACTCTAGTATTTGCATGTACGTATTTTTGTTTAATGGCATATAATATGCACGTTAATTTATCCAACAATATATACCAATAACTACAGTAGATTTAAAAAAAAAACAATTTAACTTGTAGCAATTTTAAGGAGCATGAATTCCAAAGTCATATCTATTTTCTTATTAGGAATTATCTTGCGTTATATGTGTCACTAAATACAATGAGATTGTAAACTGAATTTATCACTTAATTATTGTCCTCCAGCTTTGATAGTGATCGGCAAAAACATTGTCCTATTATTTTATCGTGCCTGCCTTTTAACATTTTTTTCTGAACTCTTTGCAAAAAATGAGTAATAGGAAAGACATACATTTTTATCACAAAGATGAATATGACAACATTATGTCTCTATTTTCTCGACTTGTATGGGACAAATACTTACAATTTCACCTTACTGGCTGTTCCTTGTGTTAGAATTCGGGTGTAACTCGTATTCCTTTTTGAAGTAATTGTAAAATTCTTATTGAAGTGTACATCAAGAAGAATTCGGTTCGGAATGCTATTGAAATCCTATGTCAAGTAGAACTTTTATTTTGGAAGACCATTGAGAGTTGTAATTTGTTTTGAACTCGATTTTTTGGTATCCTATTTCATCAACAACTTTATTAGGAGGGTTTTGATATCCACTACATGTTCCCTATAAACACCAGACTCTTCTATACAATTTGATATGTGTGAGAAAATAAATTACTAAAATTATAGTATCCATTGTAATTTTCTTTCTTTTCCATTATTCTTGAGTCTATAAAATCTTTTAATTCTGCCATATTCTTGTATTTATTATTCTTTTGTTTGATCATATATTTCATTATTATTTGTTATATAACTTCAACATCTCAATTCGGTGATTTGTTTCACAATAATTGGTATCAGATCGTCAAGTTCAGCAGTTCTGCAAGAGCATAAAGTTTGATTTGTTCGATATTTTTTTATTCGTGATGACTTCCATTAAGTATGACATTCCATTTTTGGATCGAAACACTAGATTTTCACTATGGCAGGTTAAGATGCGTACAATACTTGCATAGCTGGATTTGGATGATGCGTTGCTGGGAATTGGCAGGATATCCACAACTTTGACCGCGGTGGAGAAATTACGGAAGGATAAGAAAACAGTTTCTCACATTCATCTTTATCTATCAAATACTATTCTTAAGGACATTTTGAAAGAGAATTCAGCGGCTACTTTATGGTTGTCTTTGGAACAATTATGCATGACTAAAATTCTGACAAACAAGTTGAACCTCAAGCAGCGTTTATATTCTCATCGAATGGCAGAAAGAGGATCATTAGAAGATCACCCGACTGTATTTAAGGAGATAGTCGCTGATTTGGAAATTTTGGAAGCAGAGTATGATGAAGAAGATTTGGCATTGATCATATTGTGTTCGTTGCCCGCTTCATTTAGAAACACGATCTTCTATAGTCATGATACTTTCACCATAGAGGAAGTGTACGATACTTTGTATTCAAAAGAGAAGATGAAGCATCTAGTTTCTAAGGCTAGAGATGGAGAATGTCTAGTTGCTCCGGTGGTTCTGGAAGGGGCAGATCGAAATCTAAGTTCAGTAATCAAATTTGTAACTACTACAAGAAGAAGGAACACTTAAAGAAGGATTGCTGCAAATTGCAGAATAAATAAATGATGGCCAGAAGTAGATATTCAAATACTTCAAGTGAAATGATAAGTGTGTTTTTACACACTTATTTAGCACTTTTTGTATTTAATTGAGATTTAAATTGAGTTGATTTCTATGCATAATTGTGTAATTTTGTATGTTTGTAGGCTTGATACTCGAATTCGCGAAAAACAGGAGTGAAAAGGTGAA